>JAWNOP010000029.1:6682500-7282500 GCA_035045925.1 Drosophila atripex
CAGGTTTACTAACGCCGTCTATTAGTTCGTTCCCCTCCTGGGAATCGCCATCGCTTAGGCCATCGAATTCTTCGTTTAATTCGTTAATTATTTGTCTGTTTGGTAGCGCTCTTAGCCATTCATGCGAATATTTATACGTTCGCTTATTTACTAAAGATTTTAGTTCATATCGATCGCCGTCTAAGACTTTGATCACCTCAAATGGACCTTTAAATTTGGGGTCGAGCTTTGTCTGATGCCGTTCTTCGTTTTTCAACAAAACGTGATCACCTACGTTATGCTTCATAATCTTTGCCTTATTTTTGTCAAATCTTTGTTTGTCATATCTTGCATTATTTTCCATGTTTTCCTTGGCTTGAATTCTAATCTGTTCTCTATCTACATCATTGTCTTCTTCGTTTATTGACAATAAACCAAAAGGCCTAGCTTCTTTTCCTATTAATAGCTCTAAAGCGCTAAACTTGGTGACTCGATTTGCAGTACAATTCATGGCCAGTTGTACTTCAGCCAATGCCTCCTGCCATGATCTTTGACTCGTTTCAACTGCTGTCAACATTGTCTTAAGGGTGCTCATCACGCGTTCGACCTGTCCGTTTGCCCTACTAGCTCCGGTAGCGATCAAATGCAGCTGAATCTTTTGAGCGGAACAGAAATTGCGAAAGCCTGAGCTAGCAAAACAACGACCTTGATCCGCTATTATTCTAGTTGGCAATCCAAATAGCGCCACAACCGATTTCACAGCTTTAATACAGCTTTCGGTGTCTATATTCAGTGTGTGGTAAAAATAAACAAACTTGGTGAATGCGTCTATTAAAACAATAACGTATTCCTTCAAGTCGTTTTTGCCACTCATTTTACCCGTTATATCGATGTGCCCTGTGTGCCATGGTATCTCTATCTTAGGAATTGGATGCAATTCTGCCTGGACCTTTCCATTTGGGGGTTTTGCTAGTTTGCACGTGATACAATTTTCCACAAATCTACGTACATACTTGGTCATGTTCTCGAACCAGTAATATCCATATGCCTCATCTAATGTTTTTTCCCATCCCAAATGCATAACAGATTCGTGTACGTGGTTGATCACTGCCCACCTAAACGCCCTTGGAATTACTGGCAAGCACCTTGTTTTACCATTCCTTTGTATTTTCCTATGCAATATACCCTTTCTTAATTCAAACGTTTTATTTAAATTTTCCGGTAACTCGTTATTGCGTAACTTGGATGAAAGATTGATTATTTCAGGGTCGCGCTGCTGTTCGGACACCAACCAATTGTCGGTCACTTCAGTAAGATTAATACGCTTCTTCTAATACGCTTCACTTATTTCCTTCTGACAGTGGATTTCGGGAAAGGAAATCAACATGCGCCATCCGCTCCCCTTTTCTATATTCAATATCGAACTCAAATGACTGTAAAAACCCCCACCATCTATGCACTCTCGGTGTTAATTCCATTTTAGTGCGACTGGCCTTTAAAGAGTTACAATCAGTGTAAACGACGAATTTACGACCTTGTAAATAATGCCTAAAATACTTCGTAGCATTGACAACTGCTAAAGTCTCTAGTTCGTACGAGTGGTATTTTGCTTCTGCCGGAGAAGTACATTTGCTATAATACTCCACTACATAGGATTTTTTTTCAACAATATCGCCCCGTAACCAATGGAGCTGACATCTGTATGCAATTCTATTGGATATTGTGGATCAAATATAGTTAATACTGGGGCCTGTGTCAATACACCTATTATTTTCAAACGTATTTGTTCATGTTTTGGCAACCAGACAAAATTAGCATTGTTCTTTGAAGTAAGCGTATACAATGGTTTTAATGTTTCGGAAAATTTTGGAATGAATTGTCGGAAGTAAGAAGCTAAACCAATGAACTGTCGTAATTGAGTAACAGTTTCCGGAGGTGGCAACCCTATCAATGCCTGGATCTTTCGTGCATTTGGCCGAATTTCTCCATTCGTTATTTCATACCCAAGGTACTCGATTTTAGTTTTAAGAAACGAACATTTCGTTATATTAAATGAAAATCCGGCTTTGCTTAAGGTGTCCAAAACTATCTCTAGTCGTTCTAACACTTCATCTTTTGTTTTAGCTACTATCATAACATCGTCAATGTAAACAATTGCGAATGTGTATGCCAACGGACCCAAGGCTTTTATTATTGCACGCTGAAACACAGAAGGTGCGTTCTTCAGACCAAAGGGCATGGTTAAGAATTCGTACTGTCCATCGGGTGTAACGAAGGCCGTTCGCTCAATTGAGTCTGGGTGTACAGGGATTTGGTAAAATCCACTTGCCATATCTATACACGAAAAGCACCTTGCACCACGAAGACGAGCTATTTGATCCGAAATAAGAGACAAAGGATATTTATCGGCAATTGTATTGTCGTTTAAAACGCGGTAATCTACACAAAGACGATCTGTGCCATTTTTCTTCTTAACCAGCATCATGGGACTAGCGAATGGTGAACAGCTGGGACGAATAATTTTTGATGTAAGCAATTCTTCAATTTTGCACCGAACGTGCTTCCTCTCGTCTTCGCTAAGCCTATAAGGTCGGCGTTGCACAGTCTTTTGTGGATCTATTAGCCTAGTTTCTAATTGACCTGTCGTCACGCGAGTCATTGGAATTCCGTCAATAAACCTATCAGAGTGACATCTCAACATATTGTTTAATATCGTCTTATCAGAATCGTTTAAATTGGTATCAGAATTTATGATTTCTTCATACTTCACTAGACTCAGAAAATTTACTCTTTTTGTCTTATAAAAGCAAAATTTTTCTGCATCAATTGATACACCAAAGCCCAGGCCTAAAACTTCACGGCCAATCAACACGTCATGCTTCAAATATTTGTCCATAACTACATGTAATAAAACTTCAAAACAATATTGTTCAATATTAATATTACTCAGAACTTGCGATGTGCTACAAATTGAATCGTTACTTATGCCATTTAGAGTTACAATATTGTGAAATCGCAACGCTCTCCTTGACCAGTGAACATTCGGCTCCAGAATCGAAACAATATGGAATAGACTCACCAGATAAGGTAATTGTTCCACTTGGTGGAGCTACTGTACAAAGGTCAACTCGCTTCTCGTAGCTCTTGCTGTTTCCACCAGTACGATTTTTGGGGCATACAGAAGCCACATGTCCGTTTTCACCGCACTTAAAACATTTAATTTTTGATCGATCCTTCAATCCGGCCGTGCTGCTTACGCTATAACTCTTTTCTGTTGGGGCTGATGCTTTCTCCATTCGAGAGCGGCATTCTGCATATTTGTGGCCAGCTTTTCCACAAAAATGGCACTTAACCTGCGACTGCATCCTTGTTTTCTTCTTATCCGGACCCGTCGAATATCCGTCCTCCTCGTTGTTGCGCTTCTTGAAAGCATAAGCCTGTAGCTGCTGCTGCAGCTCATTACGAGTCGTCACATTCGTTGTAAACAGCCAACGCAACAAATTATTATCAATTTGAGCCATGTGAGCCAACGCTACTGATACCGCAATCTCCTCCAAATTCTTTGCCTTCCATTTAGAGAGCAATACGGTGACAATGCGACTGCCGTACTCAGCAAAACTCTCTCCAGTTTTGGGACGTCCATTCAAAATGTTCATCAGTATGGCAGAAGTTGTCTCGATTCCCACGAAACGTTGGATGAAGAGTTCCTTAAACTGCGGCCATGTGATGCCAGCGAAACATATTTGGGACAGCCATTGCGATGCACTGCCTTCTAATGCTTTGCTTAATGCAATCACAAGCGCACTGCCTTCGAGAGCATTATCCGCAAAAATTAAGTCCACTGTAGTACACCAAGCCGATGCATCTGCTCCAGCGGCGTCAGGGCAAAACTTAGGTAGAGTGACGTGGAGTGCTCTTCCGTCTATTGCCGGTGCTCTTGGTGCCTGCATGGATTTTATTATTTCCATTAAATTGCGATATTGCTCTTCCAAGGCTGCCCTATATACGCTAGAGCTGTCCTCTTTTGGCGGAGCCGATCCCACTTCTGATGTCGGAGCCAAGGGTAAGTTGGTCGGCGGTAAGGATATGTTATCCATGTTGATGCTTTTGATGTTTGACACAGCTGCACAGCGAGTTCCGATCGGTTCCAATACCCAAGCTAAATTAAATACTGCGTACGCGCTCACGTCATAAACTCACTCCAGTCGAGCGTATACAGCCATCTCTGTCTTACTCAAGACTCTTGGTATCTTACCATCGAACCTCACTCAGCAGCAGAGCGTCTCTGCCTCTGCTGCCGTGCTTTCGCTCAGTATCAACGGGTAAAGCAGAAACAGGGAATTCCCCGAATTCCCAATTACCAGAATCACACTGCGACATCTATATCTATATCTATATCTATATCTATATCTATATCTATATCTATATCTATATCTATATCTATATCTATATCTATATCTATATCTATATCTATATCTATATCTATATCTATATCTATATCTATATCTATATCTATATCTATATCTATATCTATATCTATATCTATATCTATATCTATATCTATATCTATATCTATATCTATATCTATATCTATATCTATATCTATATCTATATCTATATCTATATCTATATCTATATCTATATCTATATCTATATCTATATCTATATCTATATCTATATCCATATCTATATCTATATCTATATCTATATCTATATCTATATCTATATCTATATCTATATCTATATCTATATCTATATCTATATCTATATCTATATCTATATCTATATCTATATCTATATCTATATCTATATCTATATCTATATCTATATCTATATCTATATCTATATCTATATCTATATCTATATCTATATCTATATCTATATCTATATCTATATCTATATCTATATCTATATCTATATCTATATCTATATCTATATCTATATCTATATCTATATCTATATCTATATCTATATCTATATCTATATCTATATCTATATCTATATCTATATCTATATCTATATCTATATCTATATCTATATCTATATCTATATCTATATCTATATCTATATCTATATCTATATCTATATCTATATCTATATCTATATCTATATCTATATCTATATCTATATCTATATCTATATCTATATCTATATCTATATCTATATCTATATCTATATCTATATCTATATCTATATCTACATCTATATCTATATCTATATCTATATCTATATCTATATCTATATCTATATCTACATCTATATCTATATCTATATCTATATCTATATCTATATCTATATCTATATCTATATCTATATCTATATCTATATCTATATCTATATCTATATCTATATCTATATCTATATCTATATCTATATCTATATCTATATCTATATCTATATCTATATCTATATCTATATCTATATCTATATCTATATCTATATCTATATCTATATCTATATCTATATCTATATCTATATCTATATCTATATCTATATCTATATCTATATCTATATCTATATCTATATCTATATCTATATATCTATATCTATATCTATATCTATATCTATATCTATATCTATATCTATATCTATATCTATATCTATATCTATATCTATATCTATATCTATATCTATATCTATATCTATATCTATATCTATATCTATATCTATATCTATATCTATATCTATATCTATATCTATATCTATATCTATATCTATATCTATATCTATATCTATATCTATATCTATATCTATATCTATATCTATATCTATATCTATATCTATATCTATATCTATATCTATATATCTATATCTATATCTATATCTATATCTATATCTATATCTATATCTATATCTATATCTATATATCTATATCTATATCTATATCTATATCTATATCTATATCTATATCTATATCTATATCTATATCTATATCTATATCTATATCTATATCTATATCTATATCTATATCTATATCTATATCTATATCTATATCTATACTATATCTATATCTATATCTATATCTATATCTATATCTATATCTATATCTATATCTATATCTATATCTATATCTATATCTATATCTATATCTATATCTATATCTATATCTATATCTATATCTATATCTATATCTATATCTATATCTATATCTATATCTATATCTATATCTATATCTATATCTATATCTATATCTATATCTATATCTATATCTATATCTATATCTATATATGTATATCTATATCTATATCTATATCTATATCTATATCTATATCTATATCTATATCTATATCTATATCTATATCTATATCTATATCTATATCTATATCTATATCTATATCTATATCTATATCTATATCTATATATGTATATGTATATCTATATCTATATCTATACAGGGAAGGTAAACGTATGGCACACGTTGACTTTCTACCCAGGTGTGTCTAAAGAGTAAGTCAGTACAAAATAAAATAGAAGAAAAACGAATTCACTTAACAGAAATATCCCGAAGATCCAGAAATATCAGAAATCTTAACTAAGCTGAAGAATGACGATTTACCTTAGTTGCCACTTATGAAATTAGACCAAATGTCTTGTATAGAAAGATTCAAAAGAATTCAAAAAGTCGTTGTTTACATGTAGTTGCTCATACTTTTCGCTAGTCAATTATAAATCAGGTACATGAGTCTATCATGCATCTAGGTTAGGAGAAAACACTGGATAAAGTGTACGATCATTACTGGTTTTCGGGTATGGCAAAATATGTTCGAAGATTAGAGAACTGCGTTACATGTAAAGTTTCTAAGGGTACGTAAGGAAAACCTCAAATGGAATTAAACCCAATTCCAAAAATAAGCATTCCTTGGCACACTGTTCATATAGATATGTCAGGAAAATTGAGCGTAAAAAGCGATCGTAATCGACGCTTTTACAAAATACTATTTTACACCTTTTCCTTGGATGCTAATACTTGTATAAACGCAATGAAATCTTCGATTGCCATTTTTGGCATACCAACACGTTTAATTGCCGATCAGGGGCGTAGCTCACAGACACATAGTTTGTGCTATTTTGTTCTAGCCAAAAAAATACAATTATATCTAGTTAGAACGGGCGCAAGTCCAATGGTCAAGTTGAAAGAGTCATGAATACACTGAAAAATCTTTTGAAGGCTGTTGAGATAAGCTCTAGATCGTGGATGCACTAGGGGATGTACAGTTAGCTCCTAACTGTATAGTTAATCATAGCACTAAGTGTAGTCCTTTAGAACTATTGATTGGTAAAGTTGGGCAACCACTAGGGTTGATACCTATTAGTGATACCGAAGATACATCCTGTCCGGCGTACCTGCAAGGTGTGAATCATGGTGACCAATCTGGACTAGGGACTGGTTACACCGAAAGGGTGCATTCGGCGACCAGCATAAAAGCCATACGCGCAGATCAGCGGCAGAGGAAGAGTCAGAAGCCGATGTACCAGCGGAGATAGTGAGGAGCTCCACCGAATGGCATAAAAGGGTGCAGGGTCCGAGCGAAAAGAGTCAGGACCAGATCTGGCTTCCGGGGCCAAGCTGACCAATTTTTCTGGTATGGTCTTGGGAGTTGAAGATCTTGCCTACCAGCTCGTAACGACATGAGGATAAAGCGCCTTTAAAAAATAAAGTTAAAAAAAGCAATAAGAAGGCTTTCATGTCATTTTGATTTTGAATCCAGTGACTACCGTTGCTCCCTAAAGTCCAAGTTCGACGGTGTGGCCACCCCAAAATAGTTCACAGATAAACAGTACTCAGAACTGCTAGCGGTTCCTGAGCATGACTCCAACTAAGCGGATAAATAAATAAATTTAAGTGTGTTTAAATATATGTATTATGGTGGGTCGCTTTTTCGCTTTATGCGTGATTATAAAATTCCTTGCATAAATATTAATCGAAATTGTGCAAAACATTATTAATACTAAATTTAAGTATAAGTGCAGTATAAATTATAAAACTTCTTTAACCCGTCTGAAAAATAGTATTTTCGAGATCTGCAAAATAGGACTCTGTGGCGGCGACGACCTCCTTATTCAACGCAAATTTATGTCCAGCGAGTGACTTTTTTGAGTTTGGAAACAAAAATACGTCACACGGAGCAAATTTGGAGAATATGGTGGATGGGGTAGCAGTTCGTAGCCTAATTCGACCAAGTTGGTCATAGCAAGGGAGGAAGTGTGAGCCGGTGCGTTGTCATAATGGATGAGCACTTTTTTCTTTGCCAAATGGGGCCGTATTTTCTGCTATTCGGCGGCGAATCGGCCCAATAATTCGGCACAGTACAGCCCTGGGACCGTTTTTCCTTTCTCCAGGTAGATGTAGATCACATCTTGTGAATCACTAAAAACAGTGGCCATCAACTTTCCACCCGATGGGACAGTCTTCACCTTTTTCGGAGCAGGTTTGGAGATTGGATTAGCAGTACCCTTACCCTTAGCTCCAGAGTGGGTCTTTCAGATGGAATCGCTGCGGGCCACTGCTCTTGAACTCAAAGATGAAACGAAGGACCCATGGGACCACAGGTTACCATCAATTATCATCTTGGGAAGAACACCTTGCGGCAGGGTGTCTACCGGGTTCAAAGACGTAGGAACATATCGCCTTTTCATCGCTCTGGTTAACTTCTGGATTGTCGAAACCCGATAAGCGACGGAAACATTAAAGCAAGTGGGGCCACAGCAGAATCGCACCAGCAGAAGTACTTCCCATCGTAGACCTTCAATTGAGCTTCTTCCGACATAAGCCGGTCAGCCGGTTGTGGCTGACGTACCCGTCACAACCGAAGGCTGGCTGCTGGAAGACTGTAACTCCTAAAAATTCAGCAGGCTCTCACAACTGCGACAATTATCAGCAAGGCACTCACGCAGGTTATGACCAGTTTAAAAACATTTCCGACATAGACCGAGACGCCTGGCCTCCCAAGGTGGCTCTCAGGACGCATTAAGAGAAATCTGGGGCATGCAGACACTACATGGGACCACCCACCGCATAATAAACAGGCAAAGGAAGGTGAATTTGTAATGATGAAGGACGATCTACTGTTATTTGCGACTCTACGGCTTCCCACCTGAGTGTAAGCGGCCATGGCCACATCCATAGCCTCCCGAGTCCTACATCGCTGTTCCAAAATTCTGCAAATTGACTCTCAAGTAGGAATGGGATCCGAGTTCGAGGAATTTTGACCTACCCACGATTGTTAAGAAAATCGATCGGGATCACCTAAAAGGGTTTTAGAGTCGCAGCATCAATTTGTACCGGGGTCCAGTATTTAATCCGGGGTATTTGTACCGGGGGTAGGATTAAATCCTACCCAGTGACTTTTAAAGGGTCTGGTGGTATCAGTTGGTATCAGCTGAAGACTGCTATACCGCTAACCTCTAAATCTCTTTAAATAACCTCTTTAAATAATTTTTTTGGTATGTCTCATAAACGATCTCATTTCGTCCTGAAAGGCACAACAATAGTCACAGCAAAAGTAGACCCCAAACCTACGTGAAATGATATCCGAAACTGAGGCCGTGAACCCGGCACGACGGTGAATATGCTGCTGAAGAGTGCCCTCGCGCGCACCCCGTTGGTGAAATCTGCTGGAGTAAATCTCCCATATGTTGTGACGACGAGGAGTGTTGTAGCCAGGAGGCGACTTCTTGCCTGCCAGTGGCTGCTCCTTCAACCCTGCCACTGCAGGTAATTGCTGGAGCCCCGCCTCTTGACTTGGACGCTACGAAAATACATTTCTGCATAGAAGAGCCCTTAGTGAAACCGCCGCATGCTCATGTGGCGATCCTAACGTGGACTGGGAGCACATTCTATGTGCTTGCCCCCTGTATGGCCCCTCGTGCGAGACAGCAATGGACTCAGTCAGCAGCACGTTGGCGGATCCTGAACATTTGAAAAGATTCTGGAAGATTCGACGACAGGACCAGGAGACTCACAGAGTTTGCTGAGGAGGTGTTTCAGAGGTGTTTGTTTACCACGTAAACAAGATAAATGTAAAACGTCACGTAAAACAAGATCGGAGAGAATCGAGACACACGCCTGCCCTTTTGGCCCTTTTGGTATTGGTTGACATGAATGGCCGTTACCATTATAAAGCAAGCAAAGTAATCATTTTTATAGAAAACTGATATAAATATGAGAAGTTTATTTTATATGAAAAGTTATTATACCAGTGGGACCCAGTGAAAATCTGAGGGAATAAAGGAACAAAATTTGGGTGTTAATAACATGCCTCAAAACAAAAACAATATTGCCCCAACTCCAAAAGCTGTTATTGATATAACCGTAAAAATATGAATTAAATTTCGATGGCGGTGGCACCCCACGGAAGCTTGCCGCTTCATGCAAGCGGATATCATATAATGACGTTCTAATGTCTGCCTACGTAATTCAGATGAATCTCTTTCATAACCGGCTTCGGTTTTGGTCCCACCTAATCATTATAACAGGAGATATTTGTAAGATGTCGCACTGCGTCCGAGTGGCTTTAGATGATAGCTAGCTGCAGAGCATCCTTTGGCGAGAATTTCATTTTAAACAGCTCCACTATCTCAATAAAAGTGGAGACTAGACCTACGAAAAGTGGCATCCGTAACCAAGGCGATTAACCCGGCACTTAGCTTGTACACTTAGCGTGTACAACGTTTTCACAGAGCCAGTAGTGGATGGTAGGCTGGAATGATGAAATTTTTAATTGAAATTGTAAAAGACTTAGATATTTATTTTTTTTTTTTTTAAACTAGAAGGATCTTGAACTATTGTGAAAGGGAGACAAAAAAGGGAGCTTAAAGGGAGCGATTGTGAGTGAGAGATGGTACAAGTGCAAAGAATTGATGTAAGAATCTCCATTGAACAAAAATAAAAGCCACAAAAAAAAAATGAGGCAACGGAAGAGAGCTATTCTTGGAAGAAAATTAACATATTTACTATTTTACCTCCAAAAAGACCACTGCACATGCTAAGCGATATGGATTTTTTTTATGGATATGGAAATAAAGTTTACAAAACTATGTCTAACAGATTAAAAAATATTCTTACTCGGCCCGTGTTTAGATCGTTTATTGTTAATGTTCCATGTAATATGTATAATGTATAATTGCAGAGGGTATTATAATTTTGGTCAAAAGTGTGCAACAAAGTGAAGGAGACATCTCCGACCCTATAAAGTATATATATTCTTGATCAGGATCACCTCCTAAGTCGATATAAGCATGTCCGTCTGATCGTCTGTCTGTTTCTACGCAAACTAGTCTCTCAGTTTTAAAGCTATCGTTTTCAAACTTTGAACACACCCTCTTTTCTTTGCAATTAAGTAAGAATATAAGTCGGAACGTCCGGGATCAGTCGACTATATCCTAAAGCTGCAATATAACTGATTGATCGGAAATGGTATAACTTTGTTGTTTTTAAAGGTAGAAGAATGAGACTTTCTATGAATTCTACTTTATTGGTAGACCAATTCGATATGCCAAATTTCAGGTGGGTTCAGGAATAAAATTTTTGCCAACCAAAAATAAAAATTTTTTCGTATGGATACATAATTATTTCGTTTTCAAATAATCGTTTTCAAATTAAATCAGATCGATTTCCGAGTGTTACCGTTTGACTATGGAGAAAATTATTTCTATTTATTGTTTGGTTTTTTATTATTATTATTTGGCAACCAAGTATGTTTCTTTAATGCTATGAATACGCAATATAGCTTCAAAGCCAGTACCATGGGTTGCTTTACTTTTTGAACTATATCTTGAGTAAGCGACTTTTCCCAGTTATGAGGGATATATCAAAAGTTGCTTGATCTTAATAGCTATCTCAAAATTTAATATAAATAGGATCGTTAGATTTTGTCCAATTTTGAAAAAAAAAATGTAACAGGTTTTTTATTTAATTTTTTTTGTGTATTTCTTTTTTCTTAATATTTAGACATTTCATTTTAAAGAAAGTGAAAAATATATTTAAAAACCTTTCTAACGAAATGTAGCAAGTGAACATAGCTTTATTGGTTCTAATATTATGCGTTTGTTAAATTTAGAGGTTTTTTTTGAATTTTTATGGTAACTTTAAGTAATTTAAAATATTTTTCGCAAACTTCTGCCACGCCAAACTACTTTTGGCTCATGTTTAAATAAAATCCCTCCAATTAAAACAATAAAGATTGCCATATAGATTGATCGAAAATGCTATAACTTTTTGTGTTTTTAAGATAGAAGAATGGGATTTTATATGGATTCCACTTTGGGCAAAATAATTTGATGTGCCAAATTTCATAAGGATCGGCCGACTAGAATATATGTCACATAACTGTTGATCAGAAATGCTATAACTATGTTGTTTTTGAAGTTTGAAGAATGAGATCTTCTATGGATTCTACTTTGGGTAAACTAATCCGGTCTGCCAAATTTTATATGGATCGGCCGACTATATACATCCCGATATATATCCAACTGCAAGGGTCCAACATCGGCTTCGCCCGAAGTTAGCTTTCCTTTTATGTTTTTTCATAACCCACGAAAGTTTCTTCTATAATATTAACTGTGTTTATTATACCATTGTACCGAGATAATACTAACTTCTTAGATATCCTTTTAAGTATCTGAGGCATACAATATTGCCTACAAGCACTTTCTCTTTTGGCTGGTCTACCATTAGCGTTTGCGTTCGTAATTTAGGTTGGTAATTATATTGCCCTGCCTGTATCTAAAGCTTTCTTTGTGACTTTATAAGTAGGGGAATTTTTTGTTTGTAAAAAATGTTTTTCCTGAGATTTTAGAAAAAAACTATCAGAGAACCAAAAAAACACGATTTTCAAAAACAAATCTAAAACGGTTCTTAAGAAAAATGAATGGATGTCATTTTCGTGTTCTCCGACCCCATATTACTAAAAGGCAATCATAAATTTCAAGGTTCACTCGATTACTCGATTATATATTTGTGAAATAGTTTAATGTTCATTTATTCATATAACACTATATACATATACTTAAAACTAAAGAATGATAAAGATGCGAAAAGTGACAAAGACGTAGCAGTAGCGGCGGATGAAAATGTCGTAGTAGTTAGGCGAATGTGCGTTTTTACTGGAGATGGCCTCCAGCGATATCGATACTCCCGTAAGTTATCGAGTTCGATTGTGCTATCGTAAGCTTCTAAGGGTTGCAACAGTACCCCCCTCCTAGAGTTCCGGTTGGGAAAGATACTTTGCTGGGAATCTGACTCGTCGTCCTGATAACTGCTCGGATGGCTGGGCAGTTGGCACTGTTGTTTTTTTTTGAATTGGAGGTGTATCGTTTTGGAAGATGTATGCTGGCTTAAGTCGATCGATGGAAATGTTGTTGACCTTTGTGTGTCCTTTGAGCGTAAATTACTTGTCGTGCTTTGCTAACACTTCGAACGGATCCTCGTAGTTTGCTTCCAGGGCGATTTTGACGAAGACGTAATAAGACGTTCAATAATATCCCCGTGCCAACATGGCTTTATGAAGCGCCGCTCCACCACCACCAACTTATTGGAGCTAACATCTTTTGTCACGGATGGGTTCCGGAATGGCTTACAAACAGACGTCATTTACACTGACTTCAGTAAAGCATTTGATTCTGTTAACCATTCGCTTCTTATAAGTAAACTCAGTCTTTTGGGATTCCCAACTGATCTCCTTATCTGGATTTCGAGCTACTTATCTGGAAGAACCCAACGTGTCTTCTTTAAAGATGTTACCTCACGTACAGTCCGCGTCACATCTGGGGTGCCTCAAGGAAGCCATCTTGGACCCTTACTTTTTACTTTGTTTATTAATGACTTGCCCCTTGCCTTAACTGACTCACTAGTACTAATGTACGCTGACGATGTTAAGCTTCAATATAGATCTACTAGCGCCCAATCTAGACTTCAATCCGATTTGGATAAATTTCAAAATTGGTGCTTAGCAAATGACCTAAAGCTTAATGGATCGAAATGTAAACTCATGTCATTTTATCGATCTAGCCCTCACCAGGCTACGTACTTTCTCTATGGGATTGCCTTAGAACGTTTAACTCAGGTTAACGATCTGGGAGTCCTATTAGATTTGAAACTTAAATTTACCGACCATATATCCACCATGGTTAATAAAGCTATGGGTGTGCTTGGTTTTATTAAAAGATGGTCAAAAGAATTCAACGACCCATACATTACAAAAACTTTATACACATCATTGGTCCGTCCGATTCTTGAGTATGGATCGTGTGTCTGGAGTCCACAATACGGTGTGCACCAAGATCACATAGAATCCGTACAAAAAAACTTTCTTATTTTCGCACTTAGGGGACTAAATTGGAATGCAAGCCTTCACCTTCCCTCCTATCATAGTAGACTTTTATTAATCAACTTACCACCATTAACAAACCGTAGAACGATGCTGGGTGTCATGTTTCTATTTAATCTTATTAATGGTAATGTAGAAAGCCAGCATTTATTAACACGCTTAAATTTCAACGTTCCTAGTAGAAGGACTCGAAACTTTCGTCCTCTACTCCTTAGCCATTGTAGCTCGACATATGCCCAACACGATCCGTTCAGGGTTTTATGTTCGGACTACAATGGTCTCTACCACGTTTTGTCCCTTTGCTCTACTAACAATCTTAAATCCATTATACTAAACACCTTATCTTTGCAACACTTTTCCTCGTGATTTCATACTCCTATACCTCTCTTTTATTCCTCTCTCGGATCTATCCCCGCGATTCGAGCCGTACGTTATGCGGCAGCGTCCCTCGGTCGGTTGGACGGGAGGTGGGCTGTACGTATGCAGTGGGAACCGCGCGAAAGACGTGGGTACAATGGTTTAAATCCGGGTGCACAAATTCTTGCGGTGTATGATGGTGCACTGGCCTAGTGGTTGGTAGCTGAGATAAGGTTTTTTCAAGATCCTCGGCGAACTCAGACTCGGTATGTTTTTATGTGTTCGGTGTAAAAAATCCGCTAGGGACCCGTAGTGGGGTGCCATAAACCATTTCAGCTGGGCTCAGCCCGATGTCGCTTTTAACTGTTGTACGTAGGTCTAGGAGGATTAAGTGCAGGGAACTGCTCCAGTTGATAGGATCGGCGGATTTTAAGGTAGCTTTTAATGTTGTGTGCCAGCGTTCGATCATCCCGTTGGCTTGTAGGTGGTACGCCGTCGTGCGCAGGTGCTTTAAACCGCAAATTTTCGCGAGCTCTTGGAACAGTGTTGAATCGAATTGTCGGCCTAAATCCGTTGTGATGCGGAGAGGGATTCCGTACTGAGCGAACCAGCCTGAAATCAGTGCCTTGGCTTCAGATTGTGCTGTGATGTCGACTAAGGGAGTTGCTGCGAGCCATCTTCAGAAGCGATCGATACACGTAAGGCAGTATCGGTATCCGTTCGATGATGGCAGTGGGTCAACGATGTCGATGTTGATGTGTTCGAAACGGGCGTCGCTGGCAGCTTACTCCCCCAGTGGCGATTTGATGTGTAGTTGTATTTTGGCTTTTTGACACGGCCTTAACTGCTGGCTCAGCGAATGCAGGGCTTGATCCACGGTTTGGCGTAGGCATCTGGTTATTGTCGACGTGGAAGTACAGCTTCTTTGAGCCTGAAAGGGAAAATTTGGTTAGTGAGATGGTATTTTCTGGATCACAATGGCAAAATGGCCTGATAGATGGCAGTCAGTTCTCTAACTTAGGTGCTATACTTCTTTTGCGTCTGTGTAAATTTCTTGGAGAAGAAACCCGTTCGAAGAAGATGCGACTGCTCGTTGACGATCTGATGTAACTCGGCACCCATGGCGTCATCGGAGGCATCGGTGGTTAGTGTTCATTACGAGTTAGGTGCCTGTAGTTCAGCAACGTAGCGTTTGCAAGCTCGTTCTTCATTAGACCAGAGTATCGGGGCTTTGTCGTTCTTTTCATTGCCTTGGATTAGCGCCTGGAGTATGTGTTGGTTATCAGCAGCTCGTGGGATAAACGGCCGATAGAAGTTGATCACTGAAAAGTTTGCGCTGCGTTGCGCAAGCCGAATGTCATAAACAACAATTCGAATATCCCAAAAGGCGTGATAATTGCTGTTTTGGAAATATCTTGCGGTTCGACGGGGATCTGGTGATACGCTTTTTGCAGGTCGATTTTTGAAAATATCTTTTTACCGTGTAGGATGCTCGTTACATCCAGTATGTACGGAATAGGATATCGATCCGACACTGTTACGTTGTTCAGTGCTCGGTAGTCACCGCAAAGTCGCCACTCTCCGTTTGCTTTCGTTACCAGGTGTTATGGACTGGACCAGTTGCTTTTTGAGGGGCGACACATTCGTTTTTCGATGAGGTAGGAGAACTCAGTTTGTGCAGCTTTGAGTTTGTTGGGCGCTAGTCGTCGGGCGCGGGCGTGAGTAGGCGGGCCGTTGGTTGAGATGAAGTGCGTTACTTCGGACTTTACTGGCAGCCGGTTCGAGTTGATCGTTGCGAGATCGCGGTATTCGTGAAGCAACCTAGCGTATTGGTTGCTCGTGTTGTAGGATAAAATCGCGTTGATTTTACGTTGAGGCGCGTGCAACGTTTCGAGCAACGTAGCTCGATCGATGAGTTTACGTCGTCTCCTATCGACAAGTATGTCGAAATGTTGAAGGAAATCGGCTCCAATAATAGCGCAGTTGACGTCAGCTACTACGAAGGTCCAAACGAAGTTTCGTCTCAATCCCAGTGACAATGTTATGCGTTTTTCTCCATAGGTTTGTATCTTCGTACCATTGACGGCGAAAAGAAGCATTGGAGTGCGCCTAGTTTTTGCGTTTGAGTTTTTTTGGCATCACTAAAATGTCGGCGCCGGTGTCGATGAGAAATTGAGTTTTGGAGAAATTGTCGTTGATGGCGAGGCGGGCCATCGGATATATCGGATATATATCGGATCGTATATAGTCGGCCGATCCTTATGAAATTTGGCAGATCGGATTAGTTTGCCCAAAGTAGAATCCATAGAAAATCCCATTCTTCTAATTTCAAAAACAACGAAGTTATGGCATTCCCTATCCATCCGTTATATGGCAACTTTAGTATATAGTCGGCCAATCCGCATGAAATTTGGCATGTAAAATTATTTTACCCAATGTGGAATCCATACATCCATTCCCATCCTTCTATCTTAAAAAACAACGAAGTTATGCCATTTCCGATCAATCAGTTATATGGCAGCTATAGGATATAGTTGACCGATCCCGGCTGTTCCGACTTATATACTGCCTGCAAAGGAAAGAAGGGTGTTTGCAAAGATTGCAGACGATAGCTTTAAAACAGACAGACGGACAGAAGGACATGCATATATTAACTCAGGAGGTGATCACGAATATATATACTTTATGGGGTCGTAGATGTCTTCTTCACTGCGTTGAACACTTTTGACCAAAATTATAATACCCTCTGCAAGGGTATAAAAAAACATGAATAGTAGTATTTTTAAAACTACCATATTCATCTTTTTCGTTTTAATTTGATTATTTTTTTTGTAATTATAATTTTTTCATCATTCCATAGATATTATAGGTTTTTCCACCGGGCGTAAAATGTATTCACAATTGTAAAGAAAATGTGCTCTTATATTTCGTTCAATATTGTAAACGTTGTGCGCATGTTCGGAAATGGATTTTTATGGATTGGAATTATACAATACAAAATAACAAGCTTTCAGTTAATATGTACATCTCTGGTTATAAAATAAAACAAAAATATTAGGGACCGATTTATTGCATATAAACACACCTCAATAATTTTGTGAAATATAGAATAGTGAATAAGTACAAGTTTTTAGAAAAATATGATAACATGAAGTGTAAAAATATAATAAAATATTAAATAGCTGATAAAAACAAGGTAAAAAAGATAATATTTGGTTTCTGTGAGCCCCTAAGCTATGTATATTTTTTACAATAATAATATTTGACTGTGTTTTCTTTTAAACAAATTTATAATCTAAAAGTGATTTATTAAAAAGGTATTTTTTAAGGGTAAATTTATCTTTTATATCATTGGGATATAAAATATCCGAGATCAATTTTTCATTATGTAATTATTTTTTAAGCATGAATTCAGTTGGTTCCTCATAATAATCGGCAAGTTTTTTTTGGATTGAGCCGATGTTTATACATATTCCCTTTGCAGGTTTTTTTTTTAAGATTTTGAAAATTATATTGGGTTTGGATTATATGGTGTTGGATTTTACACTCCAATTAGAGCGCAGTATATTCCCTAAACGACCAATCTTTTAAAGATCAAAGACATGATGGTAGCAAAATTGTATTTAATTTTATTAGTCCGCATAAATGTGTTCCATATATTATACGATTTTACTGTCCCTGAAAGATGCAAAATATTTCACATAATTAAGAATGTCCGAAGTATATATTTGTTTCTGCGAGGGTATGATAAATATTTTATATTATATAAGCGAAAAAAAATTTACGCATTGAAATGTTTTCACAGGTATTTTAATAGTGTGGCAATGTTTCCAGTGCTTCACATACTACTTAAACATGAAAGATTTAGTCCAAGAATAAATAAATTAAATTTTATAGCATGACGGTGAGTATTAAAATATTGTTTATTTTGATATATAAACGTAACTTATTTTCAGGACTATGCAATGCATAATAATCAAAACGGTGCCTTATCCTCAGACGCCGATCGACCAACTTATAGCCACATTTCTTATGGGACAAATTTCGGAAAAAAAAACTGTAAAGATTTGTGGAAGTATCAAGAAATAGAGGAATGTGGACGTGAAATAAATAGAACAATTAAGTCTTTACCTATTATAGATAATCATAGTTATGCATACAATTATTTAGACTGCTATAAAGCAGAAGATCCCTACGATGCTGCAGTGGATAACTGGGATGGTGTGAAAAGCTGGGACAATACCGCAGTTGTTGCAGTTAAATACAGTTTTGAATACTCAAACCCAAGATGTACCTCCTCCAAACTATTGCCTATACTTCCAGTTAAGCAAAGTAATCGGTCATCGAAACTAAGTACTGAAATGGACGTAAAAGTAGAAGGTATGTGCATAAAAAGAAACCGCAATGGTGTCTGTATGGCTAACAAGAATAAATCTGCATATATGCACTCTAATAATTGTAATGAATATCAAGATGGCTATTCATCGACTTTCTTAAAAAATAGAGCCTTAGTGGCACCATCGCGGACATTGCAGCAATCAAGTTTATACTCACACCAAGATTTATTTGGATTCACCTCAGATCTAGAAGATTCAAAAAATCTGCTAAAAAGCAATCAAACTGTAGGCCAACTCGGCGGGGTCAGTGTTGAGTCTACCACATGCGCTTGGGGGCAAACAATGAGACCTAATACTTCTATGTTGCCTTTAGACTATAATGATTACCAAGCAGTATCCTATAACGCAGATAGTCTTTCAACCTACAGTGATACCCCGCCGACTAATCATTCTCAAATAAAATTACAACAGCAGAGAAAAATTTCTTTAATGATGGCGATGACAACGGCTTCTGTGATAGCATCCGGTGAGACTAGAGTTCCGGTTCAATCTAAGCATATTAAAAAACCAACTCACAACCACACAGACTTTCTTCTAGACAATAGCAACTCCAGCCCTAAAGAAGCTTCAGAAAGGTTGATTGAGCCAGAGAACTGTAGCAGGGGAACTCATGTGCAAAGGGACGTAGATGCTGTGGAAAACCCTCTTTTAGACGCAAATTCGACGAATCCGAAGACTAGAAAATTGCCAAAACTTTTACCAACTCCACAGTATAATTCCCCACTTCATACACCCGTATCTACCATTACAAAAGATGATACTTTAAACTCACCATTATATTCGATTCCTCCTATAATAGAGAATATTCATCGCGCCAAGCAGCTACCAAAGTTACCAATTCCCACAAATCAAACCATTTCACATTCAATATCATCAAGTGCTCCCATAAAATGTATCAAAGTGGACGGTGAAGAAATGGAACTGTCATTAAATTCGTTAAAAAATGTTAGTATAGAAAATAATTCGTTTTTATGTCATGATCCAGAAGAATCAAATTTTATGTCTGATTTACAATGGATTAATGAGGAACATGTTGAATCACAAATACCATTAGAGTCAAATACCTACAAATCATTGGTAACCTTAAATAATGATAAGAATCTGTTCTCGCCAACAAGCAAGTCCATAAGAGAAGAAACTAAAAATTCGGTTATTAAACCCGATTTAAAAGAAACCTATTCAGGAAAGGAATCTATTTTAGAATCTACGAATTCGCCCGACACTTGTATCGCTGAGCCTGAAGAAGTCTCCGATAATATATCTGAATATCAGACGCCTTATATATTAGACACATGCTTTTCAGAAGAACAACAATTTCATGCCGATACTATTACTTGTAATATGCAACCCTATTACATTAAGGGTAAAAACAATTCAACCGAAGGTATTCTTAACAAATATTCATCTGAGGGTATTACTGCTTGTGCAAATTACGAAGTTCCTGAGAATTTTTCGGAGAATCAAGTTTGTTCTTCAACATGCTCGAGCTTAATTCAAAGTGAATCAGTAAAACAGTCAACGGTTTTTGCCACAATAGATGGGTATTTTTCTAATAGTAACGATGTCAAATTTAACACAATCGTAACATCGCAATCGGTGCAAATCCCAATAAATCACGAAATAAGTGCATCTACGAGTTTAAACCGCATTCAGAACACTTTCACAAAATCTGTTTCTGTAAATAATGCCTCAGTTATGGCAGAAAATATTAGCCGAGATGTTTCCCCTTCCCCTTCCACACTAACGTTAACATCACTCTCATCAATGGCTCCTATATTATCTTACAGTGACTATATGAAACAATTTGAATTACCAGACTTGCCGCAACCAATTATTTCACTATCAGCTACTGGGTCTATTGAACAGAATGACATGGGACCTGCCACCAACATTGGCATTTCAACGAGTGTTAATGAATCACCTGATGGTAGTAAATTTGGCACAACAACTAAATTTGAGGAAAATATGTCAACTGAACTCATTCAAGAATTTCAAACGCCCTGCCAAGAGTCGCAAACCATCAATTACAAAAAGGATCCACCAAAAAGCGCATTACTTGTTTCAAATACCACCATTGAATGTTCAGTAGATCCGAGAACTAAACCTATTTTTATGACGGACAGGGAGGATCCTCAGTCACATGCTTTATCCTTCGACGACTCATTTTACGATAGTTTTAATGTCGATCTTAAAAAACTGACGGCATCTATTGACAGTCATCATATCGAAACTGATTCATTTCAAAATACTCAATTGAATGAGGATTATAGTACAGATTATCATTTTAGTGAACTTAATGAAGTTAGTATTGAGCCAAGGGACTTAAATCAGAACCTCCGAAATGGATTAGGATGGAATTCTCCATCGCAGCCAAATATTTTGACATTTTTAGGTGCGCCCATTGAACAAACAAATTTGGCTGTTTCTTCGAAACCATCAAGTGTATTGGGTGAACTGTCCAGAGGCTTAAAAGGTGGTCTAGATGGAGTATTTAATAGTGTCGCTTCAACTGTAGATATCACTCCACAGGTAAACAATCCACAGGTAAACAATAAAAAAGTTTTTGGCCTCAACTTATCATCAAAATTAGTCCCTAGTGTTGGTGAGATAATATACAATTCTAACTCAACCGAAAATAAACAATCCGAAACAGAACCAACATTTTTTACAGCAACTGAAATATGTTTGAACACTAATACTAATTTGATGGATTCCAATACATCCTCCATACTTTATAATAATAAAGACCATAATTTTGATGTAACAGAAAATTCCTTAGAGGTTTATAATAATGGGACAGTGTCGACAAATTCTATTGTGGTAGAAAAACAGAACAACTTCATTGAAAGTCACGACGAGACGATTTTGAGTGAGCAAGTGATTCTAAAAAATCAACAAGAGCATATGGCATATGGTACATCTGTAAAACAAAATCAAATAGTTGAAGACTATGCTACTTCTTTTACACAAAATAATTATGAATCTATATGTATACAACAAAAAGCTACAGACACACCCATTAAAGATCATATAAAAAAAAAGAACAACTCAACTGGTAGCATGTTAGGATCTATTTTGGGGAAAGCAGCTGCAGCTGTTCAAACAGCTACGCAAGTTGTTAATCAAAGTGCATCCTCAGTAGCTTCAGTTATGACACAGAAACAGTCCACAAACACATTAACTGTTATTGAATCACCAAATGTAATTGTGCCCGCAAACTTGAGAGGCTCAAAAAAATTAAATGATATTAATTTTGAATATGATGAATATCTAATGACCAATGAAGTTACTAAATGTACCGATTTCACAAATATTGGGGACGACTATGAAAATAGTAATTTTCAATACAGTACAGATATAGATAACAAGTCACTTTCCTATTTAGGTACTAATGGTAATCAGACGCAGCCAATAGGCGACTCGGATACTTCTGGAAAGATAAATGAAATTGGAAATGGCTCGAAAATATTACCTAAGGTGCCTCCAGCATCCATCAATAAGAAACTTCCAATAGTTAATGGCAAGTTGGGCTTGCTTACCAAGCAGATGCCAACCGAGATATACGATGATGAATTAGATTTAGATGAAATAGATGTAAATTCAACCGGAAAGGATACAAGGTTTTGCATCGATAGTGAACATGACGATTACTTCTTAAAGATTCAGCAGACCTCCTCGCAACAATCGAATAGTTATTATGATCCTATTAATGGCGGTTATGACTATAGAGAGGATTACTTTAATGAGGAGGATGAGTATAAATATCTGGAACAGCAAGAGCAGCAGAAAAAATTTCCTAGTTGTATTCAGCAGATAGATCAGACTGAAAGCGCTTTGTTAAAAAAACAACCATCATCATCATCGGAATTCATTATTGAAAACCGAGATGGTGATTTAATATACGAGACTTATCAAAGTGAAGAAGAAAGTTTAACTTATCTAGATGAAAGTTCAAGTGGTAGTGTTGAGCCCATTGGAAGTAAAAAACATTTAAAAATAAATGTAGAAGATCGGAATAATTCCAATGGAGAAAAGTCGATTCAAAATAGAAATATTTCACTACAATTGATGCCATCGTATCAACATATTCAAGAGAAAGAAAGTATTAGTGATGACCATGAATTAAATCGCAGCCAAGAACAGATTTGCATGGACTCATTTGAAAAATATGGAGAACTAAATGATCAGTTTACAGATCTCTCTGATTTAAGAAAAATTTCGTCGACGAGGAAGAAACCCCTTATACGGGGTGAAACCGAAGAAGTTGTAGGTGGACATATGCAAATGACACGCCATTCAGAAGTTACAGCTAAACAACGATGGCATTGGGCTTTGAATAAAGTCATATTGCAACTTAATGTAAGTACAATTTTATTATTTAAACTATATTCATTTTTTTGACCTTGCGGGGTATATACATATACTCTTGATCAGGACGAAAAGTTAATTACGTATTTACGCGTTGTCTTTCGAATGCTTGTGTATCTGTTCGTCTTTTTGTTTGTTTCTATGCATTTTACTCCGAGACTATAAAGCAACAGTAAAGTTCAGATCAGACAACAAATCGTATAGTTTGTGTATGAGTAAATAGATTCTTAGGTGCGCCACAGAAACGAGAACATCATTGAAAGTCAACCCCTTTAATTTCATTGGGCTCTGACATAGGCTTGCGTCTACAAATTTTCAGTTGACATCTCAGCTGATCCATTCAAAGTTTTTCAAATTAGAGGATATTTTTGTATGTTTTATTTTTATACCCGTTGAATTGCATTGATTGACTTCTACGATAAAAATTCACAAAAACTTTCCCCAACCTCCTCGAAATTCATTATATTTAATTTTTCTAAAATATCCTAATAAAAGTAAATTTGCTTATTTCAGTTAATTAATTTAAATTAAAAAAAACCGTTTTATGTTTTTGAAAAAAAAAACCACGCCCAACTTTCTATAAGATCCATGGTCTCATATAACACTTAAAAAAACATATAAATATATCTTGCTTCGTTTTTTAGTTTACAATACATTCCGTTCAAAACCATTCGGTCGGGAAAAGGCCTGAACCAAAGCCGCAATAAAGATCGAAAATGCATAATTATTTTTGTTTTGAACTGATTGCTTTCGCTTATTTTTATAAACTTGCAGAGGGTATTATAATTTTGGTCAAAAGTGTGCAACGCAGTGAAGGAGACATCTCCGACCCTATAAAGTATATATATTCTTGATCAGGATCACCTCCTGAATCGATATAAGCATGTCCGTCTATCCGTCTGTCCGTCCGTCCGTCTGTCCGTCCGTCTCTTTATACGCAAACTAGTCTCTCCGTTTTAAAGCTATCGTCTTCAAACTTTTCCCACACCCTTCTTTCCTTTGCAGGCAGTATATAAGTCGATACGGCCGGAACGCATCGTATATACTCGGCCGATCCTTTTGAATCGTATGGCAGATCAGATTAGTTTGCCCAAAGTAGAATCCATAGAAAATCCCATTCTTCTAACTTCAAAAACTACGAAGTTATGACATTTCCGATCAATCAGTTATATGGCAGCTATAGGATATATTCGGCCGATCCTGTCTGTCGCATGTCGAGTTGCTTTTCTCAAAGAAGAACTCAGGCCTATTTGAAAGTCAGACCTACATGAAGGTGTCATTCGTTTTTAAAATAAACAATGTTCGGGAGATGGAAAATCTCTTTTAATAGTTTAAAAATTTTATGAAGCACGATTGATAGAAATTGTTTATAAATGTGGGTGTTTATAAATGTGGGTAAAATAAATGTGGGTATATAAAATATCTATAGAAGTAAAAATGGAACAAGGAAGATTGAAGAAGAAATTTTATAAAGAAATTGGGAATATTCTGAAAATAATAAAAACCCTAGTACCAGCATCTCTTGAAATATATATTTATAATTTTAGGTATTAATTTTTTTAATTTTTTTATATATTAAACAGACAAATTTAACAATAAAATTTAGTTTAATATGTAAATAATAAACGCAAAGTCTAAGTCTTATTTATACGCTGCAAAAAAACAGAAAAAAAAGGCAACAACAAACGCAAAATAAAAGACTTTTTCCCAATTCCCTTCTTTGCTCTTGTGTCTTCTTCCTCATAAGGCTAACCTTATTCTCATGAACTACCTATGCTTAATTGGTTTCTCTTTAAAAAAAAAGAACGAAAACACATTTTTGTTTGCAAAGCCTTGAATATAGCTCTGAATATACCAGCATGATAATGCATACATCCATAGTGTTAAGGTAAAATAGGAGTCGATTTAGGCGTGGATACGTCGACTTAAATTATGTATAAATTATCCACTCAGAGAAAAATTTAGAATTTCGTAATTTCCAATAGACTTGGAAGTCGACCAAGAACGACTTTACTTAATCTTAGAAAAAAAATTCCTCTATTCGATTTCAAGAACAAAAATTCTGGATTTTAGCGTGAATAATTGTTCTCGTAAAGAAGAAATATACCTCAATTATAAAAAAAAATATTTTCTTTTTTCATATTACTTAATTTATATACCCTTGCAAAGGGTATTATAATTTTGGTAAAATATGTGCAGTAAAGTGAAAGACATCTCCGATCCTTTAAACTATATATATTCTTGATCAGGACCACCTCCTGAGTCGATATAAGCATGTCCGTCTGTCTCTCTGTTTCTACGCAAACTAGTCTCTCAGTTTTGAAGCTATCGACTTCAAACTTTGAACACATCCTTCTTTCCTTTGCAGGCAGTATATAAGTTGGAACGGCCGGGGATATATCCTATAGAACCCATATAACTAATTGATTGGAGTGCCTTCATTTTTTTGTGACTTTCTATGGATTCCATTTTATGTAAACTTATCCGATCTGTTACATCCGATCCGATATATATCTTATAATATAAGCTTGCATTTAACTGCAAGGGTTTTTCAACTTCGGCTCCGCCCAAAGTTAGGATTCCTTTCTTATTTTTTATTTGATTAGTTAAATTTGTATTTTCTAAGTTTTTTAATGAACTGATTTCTAGAGAATGTGCTAGGAGTCGAAGAATCCAATCCGGTCCTTCCGGTTTAATTGATGCGACGTTTTAACCATTTAGCTATTTTCCAAATCGTAATACTACATTAAAGGGGCACTTTTAATGGTGTTACGTAAATGTCAGGTGTTTTCATTACAAAACTAAATAAAAACAAAAATTAATTAGTAAGACAACAAAATAACAAAAAAAGTTAAATTCTCGAGCTAGGCTTGATCCCGGTACCCTATCCCTGACAAGGTTTCACGCAAATAATTATCTGTGGTTCAGTCGTTGCTGTGCCTGGTACTTGTGTCGATTGAAAAACTCTTTTAGCGGTCGCGGTCTGTGCAAAGCGCCATAAGCAATTTGTGAATTGTCTGTGAGTATATTTTTTTTTCGGTCAGTGGCCAGTTCTTAACAAAGAACTTATTGTTTCAATTAAGTAAAGTAAATAAGTTTTATCTCTTTATTGTTTTGTTCTTATGTTCGCAAACTACAAAAATCCAATTGGCAACCGAATAGTTTATATAATGCTATGGATGTAAACACCTGGCTTCTCCATTGTTGCAGAAAATCCAGAATTTGGTTGATTAACTTAGAATAATGCCTTTCAATAATGCTTAACACGTTTAACTTAATACGGTCTTTCGCTATGAGATTCTGGCACTAAGTGACTTCACTAACTGATTCCTACATTCGGCCTTCCTGATACGGGGTTCGTCCCGAACTTCTTTATATATTCTGGTTCGGTGGATGTCTTGGATGATTGGTGGATGACTTCAACCCTTTCATGATTATTTAATTTTCCTATTTTGTATGGCCCAAGGTACTTCCTATTTAGTTTTAAGCCCACCCCATACTAAGTGTTAAGCTTGTATTCTCTCTCCTTCTTACGTTTTAGATTAAAACTTCGCCAATTTTCTTCTTGTAGAGCTTGAATATTTTCTTTAGAATCTTGGCATAGATTTTTTAACTTATGTATTAAGGTTTCTGTATCATATCTCTGAACTCTGTACTCCAACTTCTTGGATTCATAATGATCTTGTGTCCTCTCTACTTCCAAAGGGATTGTATAGAAACTCGTATTTTTCATTTTAAGTAACAAAGGACTTTTTGTGAATTTTTCTCTACCGGCACAAGAAAATAACCATTCTTTAAATCTAACGTAGTGAAATTGATGCTCCTTGCGAACACACCATTGGAACCTTTGGAAACTTGTCCCTTACTATTTTTATACCCTTGCAGAGTGAATTATAATTTTGGTCAAAAGTGTGCAACGCAGTGAAGGAGACATCTCCGACCCTATAAAGTATATATATTCTTGATCAAGATCATCTCCTGAGTTGATATAAGCATGTTCGTCTGTCCGTCTATCCATCTATCTGTTTCTACGCAAACTAGTCTCTCAGTTCTAAAGCTTTGCACACACCCTTCTTTCCTTTGCAGGCAGTATATAAGTCGGAACGTCCGGGATCGTTCGACTATATCCTATAGCTGCCATATAACTGATTGATCGGAAATGGCATAACTTCGTGGATTTTAAGATAGAAGGATGGGAATTTGTATGGATTCCACTTTGGGTAAAATAATTCGACATGATAAATGTCATAAGGATCGGCCGACTATATCCTATAGCTGCCATATAACTGATTGATCGGGAATGCCCTAACTTCGTTGTTTTTTATGTTAGAAGGATGGGACTTTGTATGGATTCTACTTTGGGCAAACTAATCCGATCTGCCAAATATCATAAGACCGACTATACACAATCCAATATATATCTAATAACAAAGATGCCTGTCGCCACCTAGCTCTCTGCCTCTCAACTGCAAGGGTATATCAACTTCGGCTTCGTCCGAAGTTTGCTTTCCTTTCTTGTTTCGTTTAATTTACGATATTCGCAACATAATCGTTTTTGTCCATTTTTTTCCCAACTAACACAATCGGTGCAGCATAATCGGAGGTGCTCGGTTGTATTATCTTCTGTTCAAGTCATTCACTAACTTGCTTTCCTACTATCTGCTGTCTACTATAAGGTAAACGCCGTGGTGGTTGATACACTGATACATCATCCGATAAAATTAGTTTTATTTCCACCGGAGAACTTATATTCCGATTTGGCTGGTATCATTCAACTAAGTCTTTTGCTTTTACTCTATGTTCATAAGATAGGTGTTGTAAATCAACTTTTAATGTTTCTGATGCTATTAGACTCATCATACAGAAGTTTGGATATTCTTTAAATACAATCCATTATCAGAGTTCTTGCTCTGGGCCTACGCAGTGTGTAATTTTTTTACACCATCAGATCTACACTTTCTAACACAGTTCTACCTAATATAGCATCGAATGACATGTCTTCTTCTGAAATGACTAAGTTCTAATCCATCTATTTTCACAGGTATTGCAATACTCAGTGTCGTTATTTGTTCCTTACCAATTCATGTCAAGCATTTTTCTTCCCCATTTAAGATACCTAGTCTCAATTTCAATTACAATATTTTTTTGCGTTCATTAAACACAAATTCGCACCTGTATCTATTAATGATATAAATTTAAACTCCACGTAAGAAATAATCTTTAATAAGCTGTAAATATGTTTGATGGCATCATCTTATCTTTCTGAACCACATTGGCTATTTTTATCTGGCTCAATTCAGTTTGCCTCTTAGCTGCTGTATGACCTGGTTGTTTGCATTAAAAACATCTATCGTGTCTTTTTAGACACCTCTTTCTACTTTATATGAGATTCATCTCCAGAGCTAAAGCATTTCCTAGCTTTTCTTGTTTATATGATTCATTTTTACCATTGTTGAGGTTATACTCTGCCTTAATCTGTGGATTTTCCACAACTCGCATCTTTTGATGTCCCAATTTGAGATTTTAACTGATTCATGGTACTAGAATGATACAGCAAAGCTTTGTTTGATTTTGAGTCTGGGATTCCATTTACAAAATATTTAATTAAGCTCTCATAGTTGAGATTAATTGATTTAGCCTAATCCTTTAATGCATATTAATATTTAAGCTACGTTGTATCTCTGCTGATATTACTGTCCCTCCGAACTCATCTATTAACGATTTTTTTTGGTAATATAGTTTCTTTTGAAACTTCCCAGCACTCGCCCATAAAAAATGAAATTCTGCTCTCTCGGATTTCTTCTATGTGTATGTTTCTTCGTCCATGCAATTGTTTTCCAGTCGCCGTCTACTTGTCGCACTGTTATCTGTATGCAACTTCGCTATATCGAACCTCTGTTGAACTTCTCTAAATGTGTTTCCACGCCACCGTTAGTTTGTTGCTTTGCTCGTTGAATGCCTTCCACTCGCTTTCCCTTTATTTACTTTTCCTGCAGCTTGAGTCGTTGCAACTTTCGTCTCGCTTCAAGCGTCATTTCTTCTTCATAAATCCTTCATAACTCCTCCACTAATTATCCAATAGTGTATTCTCCTCCAGCTTCGGTCTTGTACCGCCTTGTCTGCTCCCACCTTGTTTGGGTCCGCTTCGAGTTTAATTATCCATGAAAATTGGCTTCTTTATAACCCACAGTCACTATCCATCACTTGTTCAATTGGTTGTTTAATGTTCTTTAATGTTGTCTAATTGGTCACAATTCCATAAACTTTCTATCACCGGGTACAGCCATACACTTAGAAACGCACTTTAAGTTTAATGACATTGTTAATCAGGTACCCAAGTACTTCATTTTGCTCAGTTCTCAGCGGTCATTGCTCTGAGAAGAGTAATTAACATTGCTTGATCTGCTCACCTCCTTTACTGTCCAATCCTACATGGATGTGCGTATGTCCTTTAGGAATCACAGCCAGGACCTCCTGAGTCGATATGAGCATGTCTGCTATCCGTCTGTCTTTCTCTCAGTCTCTCTACGCAAACTAGTCTCTCAGTCAGCTATCGAAGTCAAATCGGGTGATTGATCGGGAATGTCACAACTTTGTTTTTTGTTTTTTTTTATTAGAAGGATTGGACTTTGTATGGAATCCACTTTGGGCAAAATAATTCGATATGCCAAATTTCATAGGGCTCCGCCGACTTTATCCCATAGCTATAGATCGGAAATGCCATAACTTCGTTGTTTTTTAAGTTTGAAGGATGGTATAACTGGACGACATTTTTTTATTTAGGAAATTCTTTATATCTCCAATTTGGTAAATCAAAAGAGTTTTACATTTACACAAATTTTTCCCAAGCCAAAATACTGGCCAATAAATTCGATGTAATGAAAACAATACCTTTCATTTGGTTTATCACTCATTCAGATTGAACAAAGATAGAAAATTTTAAATTCTTCAGCTATATATAGTCTCTTTACGCTTCAGCTACAAGCTAAGGCATGCGTGTCGCCACTTAGAGGACTGCCGTCCGATATCATAATACATTTATGAACATTAAACGGTAGGATCTAATCCATAAAAGCTGTAAAGGATTATATAAAATAGGAAAAAAAATTGAAATTGAAATATTAGTAAGGTATTTTCAGTCCAATTACTTCCTCAATGTTCATGAACCTTTTCAGTTGAGCGGCAGTGTATACGTTAATGTGTGAGTTGATGTAATTTTTGTATTCTAGCCAATCGCTCTGTTAGTTTTTAGTAAAGAGAATAAATACAGGCGAGAGGTCAGATGAAAAATTGTATAGACTTTCTGCATATATGAGATTTTTGTGAATTCCTTCCATCATAGAGAAGTCAATTATATGTGGCTGTTGTTTCGGGTTAGTTGGTATTTTTTGCGAGACGAATTAGTATAGTATATCGCTAGATTGAATAATCATTGTAAATATGACGTCGCTTCGGGCTTAGGAGGCATGATCTACTATGAGTAAGGCTCCTGCTGCCTGAACCGATGTCCAAGGGAGTTATAGAACTGCATTAATAGGTTTTTTAGTGACAATAGACAACGGCTATTCTCTCATTAACGACTAGGTCTCACCGTAAATTATGTTTATGCTTAATGTTTTTAAATACCAGTACCACCGTGGGCTTTGCCTTTTATTGTGGAACCATTATGGTGCCAGCTTGTGCTGCGAAATTCTGAATAGTGACAGCTTGGGCTGGAAATTCCGTTCAAATTCCAGAAAAAAATTATAAGGGAGGACATTATTAATAGTTCTGGTTTGAAAGAACTCGTTCCTCATTAGTTCCGACATTATTGGCTGCATAAATGTCATAAAATTCATGAGGCTGTGTTTGACAAAATTCTTGGCAATCGGTGCATTTAACCGAGTGAATTGAGTTTTCTTCTTGTATGGGTTCTTCCTTTATGTTATTATAATTAGATATTATACTTACCATTATGTCGGCTTTTGTTTTGGCTTTAATGTAAACGGAGATATTAATCTCAGAAATCAAGAAGGTGGGATCTTAAGGTGGTCTTACTTGAAGCAATGCCACAGGGGACATGTCGGACAATTGCTTTTTTGCTGATATATTCGGAAGCCGAATTTTTTCCCTTCCAGCCCTTGGGGTTCCCAGCCCCAAAGTAAGCGGCTGCATAATTGTAGGCTGAGTAGGCTGAAGATTATTCGCTACAAGCACATCACTAAAATTGGATTTCTAACGTTTTTCAGACTCATTTAGTAGTTGAAGACAACTAAACTGTGTAACGAGCGCACATAGTTGGTCGTTGATTTTACGAAAACTGCTCATCAATTATTTGAATCCACTTTTAGTCGGTCTCATGAACCATCGCATTTCGTTCTGAACAGCACGACAACCATCACAGAAAAATTGGAGACAAGACATACGTGAAACAGCATCCGAAACTGAGGCCGTGAACCCGGCACACTTAGCGTGTAAAACGTTTTTACAGAACCAGTGGATGGTAGGCTGGGATAAGGAGATTGTCTTATTACAAGACTTCGACGCACAGACAAGTTTAAAATCCATGAAAATGATTAATTAGTTTATTAATATTTTTTGTTTTTATTTTTGAACGTACCTTGAACCACTGTACCAGGGAAACGAAAATGGGGGAATAAAGAGCAACAATAGAGATAAGAATCTCTACTGAGCGAAAAAAAAAAGCAACACCGTAAGAGATGAAGAAGCAGAGCAGAGCTATGTTTGGAAGAAATATAATAAGATTCTATTTATACCTCCAAATATATCACTGCCCACGCGAAGCGACATGGATGATGAAATTGTAAAAGTGGACTCTGCATCAAGTGATGAGAGCCTACAAACATGGGCTCAGATCTTGGAGTATAGGTCCCGGAACCTCGAGCCTGTGGATTTTGCCATATAATAATCGATTTTGCATGCTCCTTAATGCTCTTCCCGCTTCATACGCCCTGTAGGGTGTCATGGTGCATGCTGTGCCTTCTTGCCCAAGGTTTCTTGCCTTGCCAGTTGAGGAATGATACGATGCCTTGTTGCATCCTTGTAATAATTGTTCTTGTTTTTATTATTTGGTTACAAGTTCTCATCCGTGGTCGATCAGGAGCCTTACTGCCGGGCATTACTTAACTCCGGCTTCCAAGTTCATCTCATCATCTCACGGCTAGCTTACTTCAGGTTACCGGACCAACAGCTTCGTAGGCTGATCCTGAAGACGCTGATTTCACCCTTTTTGGATCTTCAGTAAATATTTTCCTCAAGTTTCACGCCTTCGTGTATTCATATGTAGGGGTAGTTGTGGCGTTTCACATCACACAAAGTCAGCCCGGACTGAACATATATATCATCAACTGGAAAATTCCTGGCAATGTGATTCTAGCTGATCGAAATTTTCATAGGCCGCAGCGTGTGTATATCAAATTTGAAGCCAGCCTGTTCTTTGATTTGGTATCCTCTGATGGAGAAAACGGCGATTTGGTCTCGCTAGCGGCATTTAATTCAAATTTTCAAATTAAAAAAACCGTTAATATTTTTTCACATATCGATAGCAGATGCTTTGATTAGATTTTTAAAAGCTTTTTAAAAGCTCTACGATCAGCTGATCATCAGGTGTGAATGGACAAACACACCATATGATTTTTCAAAGAGCTTTATACAATTTTTCTCTTTGCGCGCATTAAATTTGAGTTCCTCGGAAATTAACAATTTTTGGATGAATTTATTAGAAGTTTGGCTTTTTATTATATTGAAGGTATATATTACCAAAAAAATCAATGTTTGTGACCGGTCTTTAAATGTGTAGCTCATAAAACGTAGTGGTAATTCAGTGTAACAACTAGCCCGGATTAGGGTACACCTGTCTTTCGTGGAGTAGAACTTACCGGATTCAAGTGGATTCAGTCGAACTCTTTTATTAGCAGAAAGTGTGAATCAGTGGCGTCCAAAATGTGTAATATCAACTGCTATTACCTGCTAGCCTTCAAACTATGGTTCTTTTTAGGAACAATGTCAGTAGCAAAAAGGGACCTTTTTTGGTATGGCACTCAGAACTCAACCAAACGAAGAAGTTTGCTGCCATGGAAAACTTTGTATTTGGTACTGTTTTGAAAAACATTAAATTAACTCTGGAAGAGCAGTGCGAGATTGGCAAAAATTGCGAAATTTTATCAGTAGGCTAATAGTAAAGTGGAAAGACTGTGGTAGAAAAAAGGATTTTTTCGAAACAAAATACCAGGAATGGCTAGATACGCCGCTGGTATTAATGGAAATTTCAGGTTCAAAAAATGTTGGTCGTCCACAAAAAGATTTTGCGGATTGTTGCAAAAAACCGCAAGTCAACAAATTGTCAGACCTTACTGAAGATATCCCATCAGATGCATTGTTGGTAGCTGCAAGCAGCTTGTTTAAAGCTGGAAGACGCAGTGCTTCACAGTTGGTTTCAATGGTTAACGCCGACGAAGAGCTTAGCGGAAATATAATTAAAACCATGACTACCCCACAGCGTCTAACCTCAAAAATCTCTGATAAAATGCACTGGCCCTATTTGTAGATGTTGGACATACCAAGTACACATGGAATTTGTCAAAGAGAGCTGCCAAAGGACAAAAGGCTGATATATATCCATGCTACGATAAACTGCGATGTGCGAAAAAAAATGCTATCCCAGTGTCATCACGGTCACTGATCATTTCGCTGAAGTAGCACTGCAAAGCTTAGTGGACCATACGATTGCTAGGATTATTGAAGCACACCCTGAAAGTTTTCCAACCCATATTGAAAACAATAATGACATCCAATTAACGGCTACATACAAATGGGGTTGTGATGGCAGCAGCGGCCATTCAACGCACAGACAATCATTTGATGACTTTAATTGAAACATGATGGATCAATATTTGTTTTCAATTTGTATGAAGAATCGACTCGCAGAGAAAGGGAAAATTTTGAAAGGCAAATTTCAAATATTTTACCAACATTATTGAGTGGCTTTAGAATTGATCACCAATTTTACATGACCATGCTTGATGGCAAAACGTTCAGTGTCATATCTTAATCTTCTTCGCAAAAATGCGGAATATGTAAAGCAACTCCCAGGAATATGAACGATCTGAATTTGGTGAAGAGCTTGTAACTTGGTTATCAAGTCTTCACGCCTGGATTAGGGTTTTCAAGAGTGTTTTGCACATTGCATATAGAATTCCGATTCAAAAGTGGCAAGCTTGTGGTGTTGACAAGGGTGTTGTTGATGAAAATAATAGAAATATTTAGAAGAAGCTGAGGGAAGAGATGCATTTGCTGGTTGATATACCAATTGCAACAGCTGGTAGTACGAATAACGGAAACACTGCAAGGAGGTTTTTCGATGAACCAAATTTGGCTGCTCGTATAACAGGAGTAAGCTATGATTTAATACATCGATTCAGTGTAGTCTCAAGAACACTTGCATGCTGCCACGAAATAATTTCGGAGGCATTCCGGACTTACGCATTGGAAACTGCCGAATTGTTTGTAAAATAATATCCCAGGTTTTATATGCCATCTTCTGTTCACAGAATTTTAATTCATGGTGCAGACATTATAAGCCATTTTTGCCTTCCATTGGTATGATGTCCGAGGAAGCTCTTGAAGCCAGAAACAAGGACTTCCGAAACGTACGAAAGAACAATACAAGGAAAAATTGCAGGAAAAATACTATGGAAGATGTGTTAAATGCCTTATTAGTATCTTCCGACCCTTTGATAACGTCATTGTCAAATGGATCAGCAATTTCCTCTACAAAAAAAATTATTATGGATGATGATGTTAAGAGTTTGCTTCTAATAAAGCATCTGGATATGCCTCTCTCTGATGATTCCGATGATTCCGAATAACATTCTGGCCTTTTTTAGATAAAGTCTAAACAAAACATTAATTAAAAAAAAAAAAAATAAAATAAAATAAAAATTTTAAAAAAATACTTCAAAAATTCTATGATTTTTCTCTGATCAGTGAAAAAAAACCGACTGAAGATATCTATTATAGTTTAGAAGTTATTAATTAAATGCCCCTAGCGAGTTCAAATCGCCCAATGTGCGATGGACGGACAGTCGGATATGCTTATATCGACTCAGGAGGTGATCCCGATGAATGATAGAACCTTTGTCTCCTTCACTGCGTTGCACACTTTTGACCAAAATTATAATACCCTCTGCAAGGGTATAAAAACCTTGCATATTTTAAAGATTCTTGGGGCTTGAGATACTTAACTTGAGATAGTCAAATTCTTACAAGTATTGGTCCACTAAATTCGATCCGATACATATCTAATAATATAAGCTGCCGCTTAACTGTAAGGGTGTATAGGCTTCGGCTTCTCCCGAAGGTAGCTTTCTTTTCTGGTTTTTAATTGATATTTTTCTCTTTTTTATTCAAAAATGGCTATGTGTTGTCTTTAATCCAATAGGTATGATTTAAAATTTTTTATATCTGGACTCTGATGTTGCCAGTTCACAATGAGAATAGTAACACACGTTAAAAACATTGATATTATTCTGGCTTTGTTACATGATGCATTCCATTGGAGTAGGATTATACAAAAAGCCTGCTTCGGAGTGAAATGCACATTCCGTTATATAAATGAATAAATAAATAATTTAAATAATTTAAATAAATAATTTAAATAAAAAATAAATAAAAAATTTTTTAAAATTGGTTGAATATTAACCTTGATGCATCGATATGATCACAGAAACCAAGTCTCAGAATCAATTATAGAAAGCCACAAAAAAAAAATCACGGAAGATTTCCTATTATAAAACCATTTATATTTATTAAACTTTATTAAGCCGTTGCTGCCATCGAAGATCAACAAGCTTAGCTCAACCTTTTCACACATCCTAGACGATTTAAATTTAATTTTAATTTGTAATTTCTACAAGCTTAAAAAGATATATACTTTTAATTTTTAAAGGATCTTTTTTGATTACGTATAAAACCGACTATATATCATAAACTAGCCTCTCAAAATATAAATTCTCACCACCATCTGTGAGCTTTACCAAAAATCTAAGCTTTTAAAACAATTTTAAAGACTATTCACATTTATGCGCAAAAAAAATAAAATAATGGGAAAAACTTTTGATAAGGAACTGAGAAACTGCGCAGGATTAAATTTTGCGTAAAGATGTAGAATTATCCAATGTATCACTAGTAAAAATGTATAAAGATCCTTTAAAAATCAGCTGATTTTGCTGAATTTTGTTTTTGTAGAAATAAATAAACTACAAAAATAGGGTGTCGTCAAAACTTTTTAAAATGTGCATGCTAGAAATATGTTTGGGGACGTGGAAAACTTAAAATAAACTTAAACTGGGCGAATACCACAGGAATTAACATGCAAAATATTATTGGTTACCTCTTGGTAGACCTCATGGGATCATACGAAAAGACGGACTTTATTTCTATATGAAGATAGATTAAATAAACTTTAAGGGGTCGGAGATGATTTCTTCTTTGGTTACGAAAATTCACACAAAAACATTATTTCCTTATACTCTATAAGTGTAGGGTATAAAATGGTCATATATTTTCATTGCAGTTCATTTATAAAATCTGGATCGATAAGAAATGACATACTCTTTCTTATATTTATTACGTTCTCTAGATTCTAAAATAAATAAAAAAATTTATATATAAAGACTATGTGAGGAAATTATGTTTAAACGTTGTTGTCAATCATAACAAGTATGTTTTAATAAATAAGCTTTTTAATGTAAGGAACTTTTATTCAAAGAAAAGCTGTTCGAACAAGTTTTATCTGAGGCATGCGCAAAAGAAGAAGTTTCACTCTTTTGGATTTAAGTTTTTCTCTGAGTATCTATATATACATAAGCTTTTTTCGGTGTAGGTGTACAAAAACTAAAGTTATAAGTATAAAAGTCAATGGCACACACATGTTTTTAACTGTTTAAACATACTAAGTGTAGCGTAATAAAATAAAGATTGTGAAATTTATTATACTTATAAACGTGCTTAAAGTAGCATCTGTATTCAAATCAATGGGTTCTAAAACGTGTTAATAAATGAAAGCCGAAGACTATCGTAAAAGCTTATTAAAATTTTTTGTTTAGGAACATTTTTTTACTTGTTTGTTTACTTCTAACCCAACTACTAAAAAGTTTTATTTATGTTTGAATTTAAGAAATAAATAACAGTTTGGTGTATGTACAAACTACATATTTCGACAAAATTTCGATTACATGCGAAGTGAAACCTATGCATATTCTTCTAAGTTCTTATATATATTGCATTTCCCATTTGATGACACGTATGTATTGTTAATGCAGAAAATTGAAGAAATGAAGTTATTAATCTAATTATTTAGATACTCAACACTCTTTCGATAAAGCAACACATCTCAGTCCCGGCAACTGGACATAAAATACCATAAATAAATACATTTTTAATTCCATACAAAATATATGTCGCCTAATTAAAGAAAAATGTATGCGACCATGTTATCCCACCCGAAAACTGTAGAACAAACTATACCTAATGTTCAAAGCCCACCTAGGGAACGCAAGCCACAGCCATTACAATTTAATTCATTTCAAAATCTTAAAAGTTTATCCACATCAAAATCCGAGCAAATGCAATATCATACTAGAAGCTTAGAGGCTCCCAATTATAGCCACCCAAACGACATCATGGTTTCAGTGCGTAGTGAACACGAATTGTGTCAGATATATAACTCACAGCAGCATTCCGACTACATCATTTCTGATTATATGGATAAAATTGCGACGAGAGTCAATTTGCTAGAGACAGAGTTAAAGTATGCCTGGCGTGCATTAGACTTACTTTCAACAGAGTATGGTAAGATTTGGGTTCGATTGGAGAAGTTGGAAAATATATCCATTGAGCAACAGTCTGTTGTCAGTAATCTTATGGACCTAATAGAAGGGGCAAACAAGGGGACTTACACTGACCATATTAAGGAACAAAAACATAATTCTTTTGATGATAAAGAGTCGGAGCAATCATCGCCTTTGCAAAAAAAAAAAACTTTAGATAAAGACGTAATATATGAAATTGATCCATCAAATGATTATAGTGACCACGAAATATTTTCACGTGAACGAGAAACAGATCACGAAAAACAGGTGTTTTTGAATGACGCTTCAGCGCAAAAAACGCACTTCGGTTATGATAGCGATAGCTACAAAAGCTTTCATAGCGAAAATGTAGAATACCCTTTCAACAAAACATACAAAGCCGAACAGTTCCAGGAAAATATAGTAGATCATGACAAAGAAACAAGAAAAAAACTATATTCCGAATCGGACCTTTTATTGTATCAAAAACGTCAAGTGTTAGCTAATAACGCACGTATAGAACTAATGAAAGAATTTTTGAATGGACGTAGAGTATTGAATGAAATATCCGGAATGGCAGGAATATCTACACCAACATCAGATTTAACGATACCAACAAAACCAAGAATAAATAATGCTATAAACTCAACCGACGAATTCAATTCGTTAAATACCTTAAATGATTGTAACAAGTTTTTTTGTTCGACAGCCTATAAAACAGACGATGGAGGGAATCAGGTACTACCAATCCAAGATACAGGAGGTACAGCATTTTCAGTGAAAAATAATGAAATGGGAGAGTTTTTTTACAGAAAACTTAACGAGGCATACCGCGAAAATGATTTAAGCTTAGAGATTTCAAAAGTGGATGCTATTCTTCAGAAGTCTGAAGTTACACACGAACAGATTAAATTAATGAATGGTTCTTCATCCTTCTTAACTAGTAATCAAAGGAGTTTAGAAACCCAGACTCCTACCAGCGAGTCAAAGAAGCATAGAAAAAAGAAGCATCATACTAATGAAATGGACATGATAAATAAACTAAAAGGTATTCTTTCCCATGCTCAATCCCCAATTATTAATTGCAATACCAATGAAAATATAGATGATCTCATAAAAAGCCAGAGAACAGATATAAGAGATATGGCCGGATGTGTTAGCAATGTCAGTAAAACTCAAAATTTCGGTTATAACAAAAGTAGCTTTGCTGATGATCTGCGTATAACCTTAGATAATATATGTGATACCATAATAGATGAAATTAATAAAATTCCGGGGCTACAATCATTAAATTTGTCCCAAATCAGTGAAATTCGACAGACTATTTGGTCAGAAGAACTTTTCTTTCAAAAACTTAGCCAAGTGGATGAAAAACTTACACTGCTTTTACTTAATCCAATAACATTATCCGAGGAATTAAGACGAGTTAACATTACAAGTTCAGTAGAAAAGTTTGTTTTAGTTATGAAAAAGTTTAAAAAAAATATTGATACATTAAAAAAACTAGTCTGCAGTTCTTTGGATGACTATAAAAAGAGTAGACGTCATTCATATGTATCTAAAGCAATGTCCACCAACAGTATTAATAGCTTTCTAATACCTAAGGAAAATCAGGGTGGTTGCAGTGCTGAACTATTACGAACTAAGTCAGATTTAAATGAACAATTAAAAATAATTGAGACACAAGAGATTGAAATATGCAGAAAGCAAAAAATTGATCAAATAGTAAGCAGTCAGTCTATAAACAGTCCAGGGATATTGTCTAATGACAGTGATTACCAAGTTTTTAAACATCCACAATCGAACATTGAATTACTTAGTTCCACGAATAAAACATACAGTGAAGATGAATATATAAAGTCATTAAAAAAAAGTTTAGATCGCCACAATAGCATGTTGTTTCTTCTACATTTTCAAAATCCAGAAAAGCACAATATTATGTCTGATATAAACGACATAGTCATAAATCCAGCTCAAATAAATATCAGCCCTCCACCACCAGCACCTAATGATATGGGGAATAAAATGGAAAGTCAAAAACCAAAAAAAGAAGAATCCAATTCCGATCTATCTTCAATAAGGGGTTGGTGGATGAAGTCTCCAGAAAATTGCAACATTCAGACCAATAGCATATTGAATGTTACTGAGCATAGCTCTATACATACAGAAGCTTCCCATACATATCCAACTGTTTCTTTAGAGACGTTGGACAGTTTAAATAATTTAAAAGATTTGGATTATAAATCTGATTTAGAAAAATCAAAAAACGAATTTTTAATTTCAGACGAAAATCTTAGTTATATTCAAGAACTTTCAAAAAATTTGCCGATTTGTTCAGCCTATGAAAATGAGTCCATATTTGATGCAAACTTGAAAGTAGAACGATTTTTTTCGGTTGATGAAATCCTGATGTGGGACCATCTTAAAGAACAAGAAAATTCAAATATTCGGATAAATAAATCGGAAATCGCAATGCCAGATCTTTTGACTATTCAAAGCCGGAATTTGGTCAAAAGCCAAATGGTAAAGAGGGAAAAAGAATACAGCCCGATGGCATCTAAAAAATGTGATGAAATAAAAGAAAGCTGCATAGGAAAAATTGGCTACGAGGAAATAAGCAAAAATAAATCTTACAGATCCCATTTTAATGATAATCTAGTTTATTATCCGTCTCCAATTTTTTTAACTAAAAATAATAGTAGCAGTAGTTTAAACATCTCTGGTCAGAGTAACTACATACCTATTATTGAAAATGATTCATTATCTAGACTCGCATTCACTTCCCAAGCACCATTAGATGACGTTAGGTATAATGCTAATCAATGTAATGACACGAAAGTGTCAAAACTTATTCCAGAATCTCCTTGTGAACAAAAACCCATTTATTTATATAATACTCCAGAGCAAAAAAGAACTTCTTCAAAGCCACCGAAGTTGTGGAACAAACTTTTTTCAGAAAATTTAAAATTAAAAGGTACAGCAAAATATAATCGGTCACAGTCTTTACCCGGTAATATGCAAAGTCAGGGCAATCAAGGACAGGGGTGTGACCAGGCAGGCTCGTGTCCGTTAATATCTCTTAAGCGCTTAAATGAATGTGAAAATCAAAGGCAGCTATCAAAAAGGCTTCAAAAGCTCCCAATGCGAATTTTAAAAAGAGCTACTGGATCTCCTTTCGTGCGACGCTTTTCCCATCAAAACATCGTAATTCCATCGTCGCTTTATGAAGCCCCAAACATATATAATACTCAGACACAAAAAGAGTCATTTTCATCTAAAATGAGTCATATTATGCAAAAAGCAAAGTCTTATAAACGGCGTAGCGTCGTTCTGAGCCACAAATGTAATATTTTGGGTTCTGAGTTAGACATACCGGACTCCACTTCAGCGGATAACGAATTTTCATTATGTGACTCTGAAATTTCTATTAATCCATACGATAGCGGTTCTTCTCCTCTAAATACTATTGACAATCAGGTTGAAAAATGTTCAGTAAAAAGCATTACAGAAATTTCTTCAAAAAACTTGTTTTCGGTCGTAGGCGACATAAGAAAAAATCGTAGCTTACTATTAGATGCCCCCCCACATGAGCATGCACTTAGCACGGAAGCTAAAAATAACACAGTAAAAATTCCAGAAATGTATCTGCAATCCAATGTCGATTCCGAAACTATACCATGTCTTAAAAAATTCAATTCTATCTTTATTGATGACGAAGAAAATGAACAAATAGTTGTAGAGCAAAACAATGATGACGATAATTTGTCTTCCTTTAAGATGACAGCCAGCGATTCTTCCATTAAGAAGTTTATAGAAATTTCAGTAAACATCCCAACTAAAACAACTAGTACGCGCTCTGTAAATAGCAGTGGGGGCCAGGACTTGCTACAGCAATCTTTAGAAATTCCAACCAACTTAGGATGTGGGTTACGAGATGATGACGATAATCGTAGTCAACATTCCACCCGAACGCTCTCATCTTCACGCCGTCAAAGTACTGAGGATAGTATTGATACAGACGACGAATATTTTTACTATGAACTACGCAAACTCGAAAATATGGATCACAAGCAAGAGGAAAGTTCCCCTTACTCAATCGGTAATCAGCACGCTGATAATAAAATTTTATTTTCGCAAATTGGGCAACTTCTACGAAATAATGTGGATGAAGGTTGTCAAACTTCAAATGCCCTAGTGGAAGAGGTCGAACGACTAAGTTTTAAGCCGGATGAAAGTGTTAAGTTACAAATGTCTCTTGTACTTAGCGAACTTAAATGCATTGTAAAACTAAAACCGAGCATAGATGAAGAGAATTTATTAAAAACAACTGTGGATTCTTTGACTGGTGCAGACTTTGGTGAAAATTTGCCAGCAAGAGAAAATTTGGAACTAGTTCGTGATATGCATAAAGCTTGGCAAGACGTTAATGGAGATTTTAGAGATCAATCCAATACATTGACAAAGGATCTAAAAGAGAACAAGATACATAAATCAGCTTTGTCCAATCATGACGGAAGTACTAGTTCATCTGAAAATGGATCAGAATATGAGGCAAAAATTCAAAAAAAGCTTTTTCAAAACGCAATAAATGATGGTAATGTATCATTACAGTCATCAGAATCTAGTATAACATCTGGACCCGATACTCCAGCTCAGTTAAGCGATGAAATGGAAGTGGCATGTTTGTTGATGGAAGAAAATAAAATAAAAAAAATAAGAGGGGACTCTCAAAAAACAACCCATAAAAATCCTCAGCAATTTGGAGAAACTCTTAGTTGTAAAAATAAAATTAAAAGTGTGGTATCCAATACTTTAACAGATCAAGTTGAAAACTCCCATTCAAATGTAGTTAATGGATCCACTGCAGGACTTAGTAATAGCAAGTGGAAATTACTAAAGACGTTGAAAGAACGAAAAATTGAGGAGAAAAATAATCAAGATAAAAAGAGGGAAGAAACATCTACCAAGGAAAAAGAAAAGGTAATCACGATAATACAAGAATGTTATTTTAAAATCTTTTATTTTAAAATAAAAGAATTTATTTTAAAATAAAAAAAAAATATGTATTACAAATTAATAAAAGAAGAAGTGAAAGCTAATTTCGGGTGGAGCCGAAGTTGATATACCCTTGCAGTTGAGTGGCATCACAGCGTATGGCAGTCCGCTAGTTGGCGACATGCATCTTATATTGTAAGATAAATATCGGATAGTATATAGTCAGCCAATCCTTGTGAAATTTAGCAAATCCAATTGGTTTACACAAAGTAGAACCCATAGAAAGTCCTATTCTTCTAACTTAAAAAACAACGAAGCTTAACCAGTTATATAGCAGCTATACGATATAGTCTCATATCGACTTATATACTGTCTGCAAAAGAAAGAAGGTTGTGCAAAGTTTGAAGCTTTAAAACTAAGATACTAGTTTGCGTAGAAATAGACAGACAGACGGACACACTCGACTCAGGAGGTGATCCTGATCAAGAATATAAATACTTTATAAGGTCGGAGATGTCACCTTCACTGCGTTGCACACTTTTTTTTTACCAAAATTATAATACCCTCTGCAAGGATATAATGAAAAGCTTAAGTCGGCCGCAGCCGATCTAATTATAACTTTGCAGTTATTTTTTAAGTTACAGATAATTTGCTAAGACTTGTGTAACCATTTCATAGCCAAGCATTTCTCAACGCACTGTGGTAGAGCAGATGGGAAGATTGTGATTCGCCCGTTTTGTTTTGTTTTGTTTTCCTAAGAAAACCCTAGCAGAGCCAGTTTAAAATAGAATAGAGTTTTGTTTCAAATATATTATATATATATCACTTCAAAAAATTTTGTACAATGCAAAGTCGTGAAAAATTCCCAGCTTTCTTTATTTAAAAAAAAAACTAAGCCACAACATGTACGTGTAGGCAGCTACAATACAAAGTTGGTTAATCCATTATTATTCTCTGTAGATTGAATCAATTGCGCCAAAATAGAATCGGAAATGTTTGGAGAAATCACCAAAGACATTGAATTTCCTTTATTTGTTTTTGTTGAACGTTGGACATAGGCAGCAGGATCTGCCTATGTGACAGCTTGAGTAATTTGTATATATGTGTTACAATTTTTGAGATTTTTAAATATATTTTGAATGTGTCTTGTTCTTAGGTGCCAGATTTGAATATTGCACATTTTCCTTATAATTTTTATCCTTGTAATTCATCCCATATACTTGAAAAGCATGTTGAAGTGCATATTGAAATTAATTTATAAATTTTAGCGTTTTTTGAAAAAAACAAAAACAGTTCTGCTGCTTCTAAAAAGTAAGTTTCTTATCCAAAATCCCCCACACGTACTTATTTATATGTGGACTCATGCCTTAGTACAGAGCCTAGCAATGAAATACCTGGACTGGTTTTAGGCCTTGTTGCGAATGCGTCGCAAGCACATTTACTGCAGTCGATGCTAATGCTCCAGTCTATGTTCCACTTCTCAAGATGAGATGAGATTTATTTTTGAGTTTTACGATCTATGACACGACTTCTCCAAAAGTTACTGGGTTTGTGGAAACAGCCATTTGAAAGGGTCTATCTAATCCTATCTTGACAATAGTTTGATTTCGCACTGAAGATAAGTTTAGGGGCTTAAAAGGTTACATACAGTTAAGATTTAAAAAAATCGATATTTTTTTTAAATTTTCTTAATGTATATATCAGGGAACGTAAATAGTGATTATTTTGAGATTGTTTAGTAATGGTTTAGAGGAGTTATCGCTGAAAAATCATAGTGTTAATTTGGACCTATATTCTTGGTATATGGAGATATGAAATCAAACATCTAAAATATTTAATATATAGCACGCAATCTTGAATTGAGTAATATTATTGAGCAAAAAAAATAAAAATCACAAATAATGATTATTTTTTGATTTTTATTTTTTTGCTCAGAGAATAATGATTATAATGTGATTTTTATTATTGTGTGATTTTTACAATAAAACTCATAATGACGTTACGTTCCCTGGTATATATATCTGAGTATACACAGAAACTGTGTTTTCGAAGTCGGAGAGGAAGATTTCTCAAAAACAGTTGAGCCGATCGGTCTTAAATTTTTCGCAAGCTTCTAACTATATTTTTAATAAATTTTTTTATTCATTTTTCGAATTTCTTCGAATAAATTCTAAATTTTTCATTTATTTAATGAAGTTTAGTCCAGTCGAGAGATATCTTACAAGAGTCGCCGCAAGAGTTCTGTTTTCTGCGGGTCTCTTTAAAAATGGCAATATCAACGTTTCCGATAATTATTTTTGGAAATAAAAACTATGACAATATAGTTTAAGGTTGTCTTAATAAACCTGCCAAGTTTCAAATCAATAAACCAAGCAAACTATTTTGCTTAGAAAAAATTCTTGAAAAATTCCTTTTTACGACCTCCTCACTGTAAATAACCCCTTAAATCGGTCTCCTAACCACGACCATCCATCGTGCTTCTAATACTTTTGATGTATTTCTGATGTTTTTAAGCTTCCACAAGAAGTAGTTGGTCAATGTATTAAAACTCGCATTTTCCAGAGCTTAGTCATTTTTTCATGCTTGTTCTTTGCCAGCACATTATTACGAAGTTTTGGTAGCTGTTTGTGGATGCGTATACAAGGAGCTCTTATGTATTCACACCGTGCTCTTTTTATACCCTTGCAGAGAGTATTATAATTTTGCTCAAAAGTGTGCAACGCAGTGCAGGAGAATCTCCGACCCTATAAAGTATACATATTCTTGATCAAGATCACCTCCTGAGTTGATATAAGCATGTCCGTCTGTCCGTCCGTCCGTCCGTCCGTCTGTCCGTCTGTCTGTTTCTACGCAAACTAGTCTCTCAGCTCTAAAGTTTTGCACACACCCTTCTTCTTTTGCAGGCAGTATATAAGTCGGAACGGCTGGGATCGGTCGGATTTATCTTATAGCTGCCATATAATTGATTGATCGGAAATGCCATAACTTCGTTGTTTTTTATGTTAGAAGGATGGGACTTTGTATGGATTCCACTTTGGGTAAACTAATCTGATCTGCCAAATTTCATAAGGATCGGCTGACTATGTTCGATCCGATATACATCTAATAATAAAAGCTGCCACTTAACTGCAAGGGTATGTAAACATCGGCTCCGCCCGAAGTTAACTTTTCTTTCTTATTTAGTAAGACTTTATATTCTACTTCTAGTTTTAAATCATGGGATTTATTAACGTATGTTTCTTTTTGTCTGGTCTTGTTTTGTTCGATCATCTTTTTCGTTGTTTTATACGTGTTTTCGAGGCTGAACTTTGATTCTTTTGCGTAATTGTGTATGTTGTATAATGGTGCAATTGATTTCATTTAAAAGGCATTCATTTCATTCATTTCAAATGGACATTATCCATGAACCACAGTTGGTGTAGTATTAAAACAGTATGTGACGTATAGAAGCCAAACATCCTAGTATGTTTTTTTCGGATGAGATGTATGATCAAAGGTTTTGGTAAATGTTCAATGGCTTCTTTCTATTGTCCCCAATATTTGGTGATGATGTGCAGTTGATTTTTATCAATTTTGAGATATGTGCATATGTGCAAATCATTAGTAATTTTCCGTAAAAGATTCGAAGTTAGCTTTTGTTACTGTTCTTACCCTTTCTTGTATTCGAATTGTAACGAGATATTTTGTTTTGTATTTTGTTTTCAGATTAGAGTAATTGCGTATATCTTTACGTGGTTTGTATCGTCACGTGTCATCCAGTAATCATGTCATTTTAAACAGAATGTAACTAGAATGGTTCTTTTTCGTTTTTATTTTTTACAGTGGACACCGGCTCGACTAGAGCCTAATGAGATACTAAATAGTATCTCATTGCCATTTTTTTTAAAACAATTGAAATGAGTTTAAATATTTTTTCGCTCGGTGCCATTATAAGTTCTTTAATTTTATTTATACCGGCTACTTTTCAAGCCTTTGGAAAATTTGATCTAAATCGAAAAATAGAAGTATTATTTGTCTATTGTAATTCATCGATGAAATTTTTGTATGTTCTAAATACCCATTCCTATCAATTCCTATTCAGTTGTGGATTTAAGACTTTCGCCTTTTGTAAATGTTCGTAAGTTGCATGCTATTGGTTGGTCTATTCTATCATATGATTGCGTTACAACTGTACCGCATGCTTGCTTGCTAGCATCTGTTGTTATAAAAAATACTTTATTGAAATGTTGGTATTTCAATAAATTTGTTTGGACTAATGCGTTTTAAGTTATTCAAAAGCTTCTCCATATTCAGTACTACAGTTAAATTTTACATTTTTCTTGCACAAATGGGTGGGGTGTCTTGAATAATAAGAGAACTTTGGTATGAAGCGTCTGTAGTAATTACAGAAGGCTCCTAATGTTCTTGATTCATCTGAATCGGACGGAATTGGGTAGTTAGTTATTACGTTAAATTGTTTTATCATCGGGTAAAATTCCTTTATTTGTACATTTGTATCCCAAAGAAAGAGCATTTTTCTGTGTGTATCAATTAAATGTGCTTGGATGCAATTTTTACTCCATAGGAGTGCTCGTTGAGAATGAAGCTATATCTCTTCACTTCTTTTTTAAGGTAATTTGGTGAAATCTAGACATTAAATATGGACAAGAAAGGAATATTGCTCTACCAAGTTGATCTAATTTATCTTCGATTCTTGGTAGTAGGAATTAAACCGCTAGTAACTTTTTGTTTATTTGACGATAGTCAATAAGTTGTCTCCCACTTTTTTTTTCTGAACCAGGAAGTGCCTTTTTGAGTGCTAACAGCAATGTGCCGTTGTATTCTGGTACTGGCTCTGCTATGTCACCTTCTATTACTAGTACTATAGACTGGTGTTATCTTTTAATCTCAGCTTTTGTTTGTATACATTCTCATTGTTTACTATATGGAAATGGAAAGGAATTATGAACTTTTCTGTTTGTATTTCTACGACAGTTATACCTTGAAATTCAAGAGTACCTTCTCGTATCCCAGAAATTTTTTCTTGAGTCTATTTCATCACAATGATCATAATTTATTCTTTTAAATTTTGTTTTATAAATACTTATGTCTGAGCCTGTATCTATTTAAAATGCTTAGAGTGTTTTTGTGAGATAATTTTTAATGGTTATATCAATACACATTTTATATTTATTTTATACAATTTTGTGTTTTGTTGTTTTTCTTTTTTTGTAGTTTCCGTTGTTTTGGTGGAAATTATAATTGTATAGAATTTAGAATTAGAATATAGAATTTAACTTTACAGTACTACATTGCATATACTTTGTGAATGTTTCGTTCAGAAAGCATTGTTGAGAAATTGCATGCTTCTTTGCATCATTGTGGTAATTGCTTCTTTGTACTTAGTACCTCTTCTGTATTTATTAGCGTGTTAGGCCGGCAATCCCTTATTGATATACGATGCTTCAAGTTGCTTTCGGAAATTTTACATTTCTGTTGTTTCGATCCGCTGCGCCACAAAAGCTAAAGGTTTTTGCTCGGTTTTTAAGCTTTTTCTTTTCTTTGGATTACTCATCAATTTGAGGAAAGAAATTGGCACTTTATGGATTTAGGAAGCACTGTTATCTGATGATCATCGGTGAGGAAAGTCGCTTCATTCCCATAACTGACTTTTTCCTTCAACGAAATTCGTGGTATTGTCCGACCATATCTGCCGTGGATTTTTCCGAATATAAATAAACCTCTTAAGTGAATGTAGTGTCGACATATCCCTCACCAACGCCAATTGTATGGCATTCGTTGTATAGCAAACAAACACGCTTATGTACTTAACATTTTATTGGAGCGGACGGGCGAAAAATCGATACCGGTGACAACGAAAATTTCATGTTCTTCCTCTCTTTCGTTCCGCAGAGCTTAATTACATATAATTGCATTAGCTTGTAGCAACCACACCCTTTGGTACAAAGGCAGAATACTGTAAACGCATTTTTGGCTGACGAACAACTTCCTTTTCAAAGCACATAAGCGCTTCAAGGCTTGCGTGTAAGCATTTCATAGGACATTGATGATTCAATTATCTGAACAAAGGTTTTAGGGAAATAAGCCGCGTTTGTGTTCGACTTCCCTGAGTTCGGACATTCCCAATGTTCGATATATGTAGAGGCACCTCCATTGTATCCTTGCCTTGGGTTGAATGTGGATGCTCCATTGCCATGAGGACCTTGCCATGTGAATCTCCTCTGCCACCACAAACTACGCAGCCAAGACGAGTTTTGGCTGCATTGTTATTTGCAGCCGGCAAACTAAGGGTCCAACATTTTCTAATTTTAATTTGTCCAACGCATAGAAGCTCAAACAAGTGGCTAGCACCAATTAGCAAGATCATGCCTATGAGGTCGATGGATGTTGGGATCAGCGAGAGGAATATTTGCGGGAATCTTTCCAACAAAGCATGGCTCTTGAATGCCAACTAGAGTATCACCGCCGAATAACAGAAGGCTTTGGTGTATACGACCACACATGTGAAAGTGACGCTAAGCTGCAATGATGTAGCTTCTATTTTGCCTCGAACTGCCCATGCTGGATTCCTGATAATTCCTTTAACATTTCCGCTTACACGCTTTCGACTGCGAATTTTGGACCAATACTCTACTAACAAAAGGTTAATCTTTCCCATCGTTGAAAATATCGATCGAAACTCAAGCCAATCGGAATAACGCTACAATAGTATTATGCTTATCGGAATGGATGAAGTATGGACCCAAATCCATGGACACGAGTGATGCGATAGAGAGTGAGCGAGATGAAGATCGAGTGAACAGAGCGATTCCATCGGTGCCGCAGGATTGAAAAGTGTGTTATGGCCTTATACGTTTACCGTAGATCCGAGGTCCCTGAGTCTTAGTCAAAAATCTATAGACAGTCTGACTAAAGTTACCTGTGTTATGCAGACAGAGGTTGATATGCGGGATCGGGAAGCTGAGGTTCTGTTGCCTGGGCTCAGCTGGTGTTTGAGAACAGTTTGCTCAAAGAAGCAACACTCGGAGACGATTATGTATAAGTGGGTCCTACTTGAGGTCCGTTTCACGGGAGTAACTCTCGAAGTAGGATTTAAGCAGCGTAACTTAGTACTTCAGACGTTTCACTCTTTATTCGCAACTGTCTTTATTTTGGACCAGGTGATCTTGTATAAGATCAGATAATGATATATGTGGTGGCTTAACTATGGTTAGCTGGTCAATGTTATTGAAAGTACGCACAGTAAGGTCAATGTTAAAAAAGTACGCGCTAAGTACTAGTTCTATGTCTGCTGGCTCAGATCGCTTGGTATTGGGTTTCTGCTGAGCTCGCTCGATTTGCTCGGTCAGTTGGTCATTCTTACCGCTGATATTGTTGCTTTGATTTCTGGCCTTATTCCGTTGATTTTTGGCGCCGTCTGTTGGAGCTGGGTTATTAGTATGGGCATATTGAAATGTACAGCATGAAAACATTAAATTGAAAAATGAAATGAAGACAAAAATAACAAAAAGTATTAAAATCTTAAATTAGAATTTCAGTTTTTCTAAACATATTTTACTGCTCACTATGGTTAGCGCCTGTTCCAGGTGGTTTGGGTGTGTTAACAGTTTATTGCTGTATCTTTTCATAAAAGAGCGTTATGCGGTCACTACAGTAGGATCTGGACTCATGAGAGTAACGGTAGGTAATTAGGTAGTAACCTCACAACCTGATCTGAGGCCTGCCTAATATTTTCCTAGATTGGGCTGATCTGAGTTAGACCCGGCTCGCTGACCTATGAGGGGAGCTGTGCGGGATAAATGTTGAGGCCTCGCTACGGATGGCCGGATGACCGTTAATATTTCTGATCTCGGTTTCTGGCCAGATTCCGGGAATTTCAGGCGCCAGCTATTGGAGTCGAATAATTAGGTCTTAACATTAGCTGCCAAAAGTTTCCATAATTTGACGAGATTACTCTAATTGTTATGGTTTCAAACTTGACACGGTGCAGCGGTGATGGTTCTGAGGATCTTCGACTAAGGTCTCTGCATAATTTTTACGCCAGTGCTGGTTCCTTGAGGAACTCCAGCTTCGATGATATGGTAAGCAGATATGATGTTGTTGCGAGGTATGACTATAGAAACTTCCAAGTGCCGCTATGCCATGCATGCCATGAAACATGCCATGCCATACCATCCCAATCACTAATTCGAATATGCTTATCCAACACTACCTTTTGTTTTTCAAGTCAGAAGGTTTATTATTAACGAAAACTTAATCTTGTAACACAAAAAATGTAAATAAACGTTATTTTTTAACCAAACTGTTTAGAATTGGTAACGATATCTTTATTAAAGAAGTAGTGGTCAACGGAAACTTTAATAAATGCTAAAATTTAATAAATCTCCACAGAAACTATGAGTGATGGATTTTGGTTCAGGGGATGTATATAAAGAGTACTAATATGGTGTTATTAAATACTAAATACTGTACAGATCTAAAAAATTTCATAAGACCAATCTTTATTACTATATTTAATATATATCCCAACTTAAAAACATCAAAGTGATTGCACTTCCGATCGTTCAGTTATATGGCTATAGAATTATGATATTTTGTTGATCATATAGAATGGACAAATATGTCCATTCATAATATATGACCAACCAGAAGGTTGGTCTTCAAAATTATCAAAGTAATTGATTTTTCCGGTCATTCGGTAGCTGTAGGATATAGCATATAGGATAGGTACCGAGTCCATCGAGGCATCGCAAGTCTCCATAAAGGGGGCCATCAAATTATACTACCCATATTTAGGTTGCTTGGTGGCGGTGCTGCTTCTGGATTGGTCGTCTAATCCAGCAATCCGGTGCTGATGTGTCAATTTAAGTGTTACGATGAGACGATGACTGTCCCCCTACACCCTTACCCTTAAGCCCAGTGAGCGCAAGCAAAAAAGATAACAGCGATGGCCGGTCTAAAATTTATGAGCTAAATTCTCCTTATTCAAATAAATGTAAAACAGAACTAAGGGATTCAGTTCTAGTTCTGATGCGACGGCGCATCAGTGGAAGCGGAGCCCTCTCAGCATACTCGAGTAAAAAACTACAAACACTCGGGTGATACAAGAATCAGCCAAGCTTTCTACCGGCTACTTGTTACCTTAAGTAATGCTAACTATTTTCCCCTTAGAAGTAAGACCGTCCTCGGACGCCTTGAATGTTTCGGCATCCCATGCATCTCGTCTTTTCGAGAAGGATGTAGCTGCTAGTTAAAACGCTTACACCCACGCCCAAAGGGATCCAGATATCCGTTGATCCAGCCGACTTTACTTTATTTTCGAAGTTTTGGATTATCTCCAGGTAATGGTTGTTCATACTCTTAAGCATTGCCATACTTAGCACATGGTTATACCCCATAATATTTATCAGGGGGGAGGAGTTTTTCTTGTGCTTTCTCGATGGTTAGAGTATTTGGTGCCATTTATAAAAGCTAGTTGCTCAAATCGAGGGGGCTTAGATAGCTGGCTTGCGTTTCACAATACACCGTGACCCCTGCGTGTTGACCTTGGGCTCACGTGTCCTGGGTTCAGAATGCTCCATACATGTTCGAAATGCAATCAGTGGTTGCTAAGATTTCCTTGTTGCCCTCAGCTATCACGTTGCCCCGTAGATTAAGAGTGGTGTGTGACTGGGAAACAGGAAAACTAAATGATTTTTACATGCAAATTTTATCTTAGGGTACGCAATGAGCACGTGAATAATATTCTCGGAATGAAGGACTTTATTGTTAGGTGCATCTATTAGGCAGAATACGGAGTGCTTTAACTTCATGGTTAAAAATTGTGGGGTTTTTGATAATTGATTTTGCAATTGTGACCCTCAGGTTTTGCAAATACCAATCTATTTCATACCAATAGAACTTTGTTTAAATGTGGGGTACCAACCAGGTCCTTTGTTTTTCCTTAATGATTTCGTTTTAGTTTGGGTATAAGTTAACTAGATGGATGATAACGATATTCACGTATACTTTTACCCTAGACACTATTGGTTTAATTGATGAAATTTTGGAGAGCTTATCGATCAGATCCAAGTTAGAAACAGCTTTTTATCGGTGGTAAAAATGTCAATATGCAGCATTTCTTTGACATATGACGGAGTGGGTGTTAGTCATACCTTGTTGTAGTGAAAATTTGGCAATTTGTCACTATCTTGGTTTGAAACTTTGACAATTTCAAAAAATAATAGTCGTGAATGTCTTTATTGATATTTTCCTGCAGCTCTGTGTGCACGATTGTGCTTTGCGGTAATTTGTTCGTTTTGTTCGCCTTTATTAGAAATGTCTAATACAAAGTTCCGGCAATGCCAAAAATTTCGTCACTGGAAACTTGACACTAATACATGTGGAATGCTGGCCAATGTTGGCAAGTTACAATGGGGGCGTGAATGTTCTGTCGCGAAAGGGCGTCGGCGACATAATATTCTTTGCCCGATGTGCATATGATTTTTGCTTCGTAATCATCTATAAATGACTTCCAAAGCCTTTATTTGTCATTTGGGTTCTTGTCTGAGACAGTGAACGTTAACGGCTTATGATCTGTGTAGATCCTTATGTCACGAGTGTCATACAAATACTGCTCTAATTTTCCTAGAGACCAGACTATAGCGAGCAACTCTCTATCGTTAGTAGCGTAACGGGCTCAAAGTCTTTAAGGGCTCTGGATATCGTCGTTATGGGCTTTCTGTCTTGTGACAGTTGTGACAGTTCCAGAATGTTTCGAAGTCTATTGTATGCGTCTCTTTGCTGATCATTCAAATTTATTGGAATTTTTTTACACATGTGTTTCCTTACAGAAACGTTTTCAACTTGAAGGTGGTAAATAAGTGGCCTGGCTATTGAAACGAAACCTTCATGAAACACCCATAATATCTGTCAAATCCTAAAAATTATCTTAATAAGAATAAGATTGTCGGTTCTACGTATTCTTAGAAGCCGAAGTATTGCACAGCACAGTAAAAAAATGGGTTCTGAGATGATCATATTGCCTTGGTTAAATTTTTCCCGGACCCAATCTATGTGACTGACATGCTCTTTTTCATTTTCCGAGAAAATAATGACATCGTTCACATAGGCATGACTTCCATATCTTGTCTCTCAAGACATCACCGATTGCCCTTAAAACAAGTAAGGAAAGCTAACTTCGGACGGAGCCGAAGTTGATATACTCTTGCAGTAGTCTGCCGATCCTTATGAAATTTGGCATGTCGAATTATATTACCCATTGTAGAATCCATACAAAGTCCCATCCTTCTAACTTAAAAAACAACGAAGTTATGGAATTCCCGATCAATCAGTTATATGGCAGCTATAGGATATAGTCGACCAACCCCGGCCGTTCAGACTTATATACTGCCTGCAAAGGAAAGAAACGTGTGTGCAAAGTGTGAAGACGGTAGCTTTAAAACTGAGAGACTAGTTTGCGTAGAAACAGACAGACGGACATGCTTATATTAACTCAGGAGGTGATCCTGATCAAGAATATATATACTTATAGGGTCGGAGATGTTTCCTTCACTACGTTGCACACTTTTGACCAAAATTATAATACCCTTTGCAAGGGTATACAAATATTCTTACCCGGCACGTGTTTATATCGTTTATTTTTAATTTTCCACGTGTCGAATAAGAATTTTTTTTATACCCTTGCAGAGGGTATTATAATTTTGGTGCTCCTGTCGGAGCAGGATGGTTGAGGTACCAATCGACGCGAATTTTTGAGTGCATATAAAAAATCTGTGCATATGTCTGGTGACACCGATGTCAACCGATCAAACGTATTTTACATTTACGCAAATTTTTTTCAAGCCAAACTACATTTGGCTAATGTTTGAATAAAATTCTTTTAATGAAAACAACACCTTTCACTTGGTATATCACTCATTCATCAGAAATTTTTAATTCTTCGGCTGTCGGGTCAGACGCGCTCCCGTCTTTTACTTCTTAGATCGGTCTTCAACCCCACGCACCCTACCATACTTTTGTATATCAAGAGAATTCATCATAAAGTTAGAAAACAAGTAAAATGGCTATTCATGGCTGGTTTCTGAACATAAGTTAAATGTTCGGCTATATATAGTGTCGGATGCTGATGTGTCAATTAAAGTTTTACGATGAGAGGGTTACTGCTCCCCTATACCCCGTGGCCTTTAGATTAGTGGGCGCATGAAAATAAGTTAACGACGATGGCCAGAGTAAAGTTTATGAGCTAAGTGCTCTTTATTCAAATAAATGCAAAACAGAACTAAGTGGCCTAACTGTAGGAAAACGATAGTTTGGCCGGCAAGCCGACTGCGCGTCAGTGGGAAATCAGTGCGTAATTTGTGGGAAAATCATTTTGCTAAATACTCTTCGGCGGAAAAGAATGTGGCTCCGAGGAATGAAATTCAGGAAGTAAAAGAAAGCTAACTTTTTTTCTTGTTGTGTTTTGTTATTGTCGCTATGCCAATGAGCTCTTTCAGGCGTACCCGAAGTCTATATAACTGAAACTTGCAGTTAAGGTGTCCTATATTGATCACCTGATGATGAAGAGTCGAGACATATCTCCGGTCGAATGTAACGTTGAAATAACAAATTATCGGGAAAGTAGTTTAGGAGTACAAATAATTGTTAACAATTTATTGGGAAAATTATTGCTGCTAACGATTTATTGGGACAAATATTTAGATGAATGAATTCTTGAAGATTTCTGTATCAGCTTGACGTTCTGAATGTCCAAATTAGACTGACTTCGCTGAGTTGCGGACCTCCGGCCGTTCGTTCGTTATAGCCTGATCTCACACTCCAACTCCGTGTGTGGTGTCAGCTTTCCAGTGTCAGCAACATTCTTGTCAGCGTAACATAGTTGCGCTCTTGCGACATATCCGGCATAATTGAATGCTGAATATTGCTTATGCTGTGGATTCTTGGTTAAGCAGCAAGAGTCAGAGGCGTAGTCGGACAAGGGGCGCACAGTGCTGTGCGTGAAGAGGGGTTTGGCAGTGCCAGGTGATAACTCCTCCCCCTCTATAAGTCTGCGTCCCGCAGATCAATTGGCAGAATGTTGAGTTGTTGTTGACGACCTCTTTGGATTTTCCAGGTCCTCGACTATAACCCTCGTGATTGGTATTCCTTTGGTGGAGGTCATTTTTCTGCAGATGATAAACAGTATCGAGAAGACTACCAATGTTAATAAAGCCTCCAAGACAAAGGAAAAGGTTACGTCTCGTGAAACGCCAGACATCAACTGTAGATTTTGGGTGTTGACGTCATCAAAGTATCCAAGCGAAGGTCGATAACCGGCTACTATTATTTTGGTCAGCAATTAGGCCATTGGGTGACTTGCTGTATAGGTGGTGAATTCCTTGTCGTGGACTGTGATGGGTTGTTGAATTGGACAATGAATGTTCCTTCCAGTTGGTAGTCTGTTTCGGATGTTGTTATTGAGCCAAGGGATGCATGAGCTTTCCTCGAGTCTCGTCAAATCCTTTATTTGCTTCCCGCCTGATAACGTTGGATACAGATGTACGAGTTCATATCTCTCATTAGATACCTTGGGAGGGCTAAGATTATGCTTATATTATTTATGTTTTATATTTTAATGTTTTTTGTGTGTGTTTAACTAGGGTTGGTTTTGTGTGTGTGTTAAATGGAGAGGTTCATTAAGCGCTTTTTTTATTCTTTTTCCTTAATTTCTCAAGTGTGATTTATGTAAAATTTTAGTTTTTATCGTTACCCCGCGATTCTCTTGGACTTCCTCTAGTTTCAAACATTATTTTTCCTTGGTTTAATTTGTTTATTAGCGACAAAAACTTTATCCCCCGACTGGTACTGTTTAGGTGCCGTCCTGTTTTTATTATGTTCTATATTGGCCATAGTCTGTCTTTGCTTGATCAGGCCTCTAACATCCTCAAGCATTTTCTCCTTGAAATTCGATAATCCCTGATAATTGATGCGTGATACGCGGTTTAAAAATAAGTCGACGGGTTTTTTGTTTGTCACTGAATGGACAGAATTATCTGTCTATAGCGATCAATGCTAGCTGTGCGCTCGTGAAATTAGGGTATTCGCATTTCAAACATCGGTAAATTTCTACGAAGGTTGAATGGAATCTTTCCATCTGTCCTTTGATTTCACTCTTTTGTGTAGGAATATGATATAAATCGATCTCCAATGTCCGGAGGTAATTTAGTACCGATAGGCAAAGGCTACCTCTTTCGTTGTCAGACGCTATCATTTTAGGCACTATTCTTAGGTAGTTTGGGGTGGGTGTCGGTTTTAATTCCAGTTTGATGACGCTCATATTTGAATCGTTTGCAACAGTCGCACAATGTTAACTGAGCACGAATCGTGCTTGACATTCTGGGAAAATAGAATTTCTCGAAAATTTGGATGCGGATTTCTTTCGAACCTCTGTGGGGTCTGCGATGTTCCCTATCTATAGCCTGTCTGTCATAAAATATGCCTCTTCGTTAGCATTCTCATTATCGGCCTTTCGGTATGTGACATCATACTCGAAGATCGTGTTGTCGATGCTTACCGTTTTGTCTTCGGAAGCATTCTCACAAGCAGAATTTTGATTGTCGTTTACAGGCATTGCCACCACACTAGACGGAACCGCTGTCATGTGGAACTACCGTTGTGTTTTCCTGAAGGGATTTGAATCAGGCGAGGTATTTAGGGAGCTATTGTCATAGTCGTTTCCACGGCGTACGCGAAAGCCGGATTGATAAGACTGGCCGGACCGGTTTGACTCCATCTTAATGGCTGGTCCTGGTCCTCGGAATCTATGGGAACCTCGCGAGTTACCGGTTGAGTTATCGTTAAAGTTCATGCCCGCCGGTGCTGTTATCGGTGATTGGAACGAAGTCGAATATCGTGGGGATGTTATTGAGGACGCATAGTGTGGTGCGCCTGTTGGGTAACGTAGTTGAGGAAATGGGGTGAACCTATTCGTGTACGTACATTTCCCCTGACCGATACGTTTTGTAGCTCTAAGCAAAATGAATATGCCTCTAGCAAATTTTTCGGGCCCCGGATAATCAGTAACTTAGGGGCATCACCGTTGAGCACATCCAACGCCTTGTCTACAATACATTTCAATTAAAGCACTGGACACGTTAGGGGCATGATCTGATTGTTTTAGTTCATTCAGAATCAAGGGAAAGTAATTATTGACCTCGTTATAAAATTGTTCCAGGGTTTTATTTGTTTGTGTTAATTGGCTTAGTTGGTTGTTCAGTTACCGAGCGTTTTCGGGAACTTTAATAAAACAAGCACAGTTTGATTTCTAGCTATTGATATAATTTATTTTTCTACAACTGATATACATATGTACTGAGTAGGGTTGACGACCGAATTAGAATAATGACGCGGGAGCGCGGCTCAACGCCTGATGCAGCGGATCGAGAAATTCCGCAAGAGAGCGAGACAACGCTAGCGCATGACGGCAAATGCAGCTGGCCGATCAAATGCACGAGAATAGGCAAGAGACGCGAACATATATATAAAAGAAAATGACGTCACGAATTCAACAAATTATTGGGGGCCAAACTTCTTTCCGGCGGCTGCTTGACCCGACATTGGTATTCGTGGGCTTGAATGTGTCGCTTGTCGGCGATTTTCATAATCCTGTTCTAGCGTAGCTACCCTCGGCCCGACTTTCCTAATATCCTCTTTAATTTCCATTACCTGGTCTAATAGGGCCATAAGGCGTTCGTCGAATTTTTGTAAGGTGAATTTGATTTATTCCATTTTAAGAGGGGGAAAAAAATTATGTTCGGAAACTTATGGAATCTTTCCCGGGGGGCCGCAAGAGAATGACGCGTGAAATTGTAAAAAAATAAAATTGTAAAAAGTAATTGTATAAAAATTTTAATTATTATGGTTAAAAAAATGTTCCAATCTTTATTTAGGTTTGACTTGAGGGAAAAGGAAAAACTTACTCACCTTTTACAAAGTATAGGTGTACGAATATTGTGATTTTAATTTTTCCTGTGTTGCATACTTTTAGTTTTTTCTGTGTTGTATATTTTGTGAGTTTGGTGAGTAGGTTATTTTTTGGCACTGGCCGCGGTCCCTTGTTCCGTTTTGGTTTTTAGGCCTACTCAGGTACGGTTGCACACACAACCCACTGGTCAGCTTTTTTTTTGGTGCATTCCACATCTATTTTCGTTTCCAGTAGGTGCCACACACCATTTTTTATTTTTATTTTCGATTAATATTTCTTTGCACTCGCGAATGTCTTCGCGGTGGTTCTCTTATTTCTTTATATAAAACAATATTTTAACACTCGCGGATATGCTGTGGTGGCAAACCTCCGCAGTGCGTTTTTATACCCTTGCAGAGGGTATTATAATTTTGGTCAAAAGTGTGCAACGCAGTGAAGGAGACATCTCCGACCCTATAAAGTATATATATTCTTGATCAGGATCACCTCCTCAGTTGATATAAGCATGTCCGTCTGTCCGTCTGTCAGTTTCTACGCAACCTAGTCTCTCAGTTTTAAAACTATCGTCTTCAAACTTTGCACACACCCTTCTTTCCTTTGCAGGCAGTATATAACTCGGGGATCGGTCGACTATATCCTATAGCTGCCATATAATTGATTGATCGGAAATTCTATAGCTTCGTTTTAGAAGTTAGAAGGATGGGAAATAATTCGACATGCCAAATTTCATAAATATCGCCCGACTATATCTTATAGCTGCCATATAACTGATTGATCGGGAATGCCATAACTTCGTTGTTTTTTAAGATAGAAGGATGGGACTTTGTATGGATTCTACTTTGGGCAACTAATCCTATCTGACAAATTTCATAAGGATCGGCCAACTATATACGATCCGATATATACTGCCACTCAACTGCAAGGGTATATCAACTTCGGCTTCGTCCGAAGTTAGCTTTCTTTTCTTGTTTTTGTTTTTTTTTTTTTAATATTTTTATTAACACCCATAATGCACATTCACTTTACTTATCTGCTCGGGCGCCAGTTAAGGTGTTCTATATTGATCACCTGATGATGAAGAGTCGAGACATATCTTCTTCGGTCGAATGTAACGTTGAAATAACAAATTATCGAGAAAAGTAGTTTAAGAGTACAATTAATTGTAAACAATTTATTTGAAAAAGTATCTTAAGTGTACAATTTATTGGGAAAAGTATTGAAGGAATTCTTGAAGATTTCTGTATCAGCTTGATGTTCTAAGTGTCCAAATTAGGCTGACTTCGCTGAGTTGCGGACCTCCGGCCGTTCGTTCGTTATAGCCTGATCTCTCACTCCAACTCCGTGTGTGGTGTCAGCTTTCCGGTGTGAGCAACATTCTTGTCAGAGTAACATAGTTGCGATCTTGCGACATATCCGGCGTAATTGAACCAACAACACTTGAATATTGAATATTGCTTATGCTGTGGATTCTTGGTTAAGCAGCAAGAGTCAGAGGCGTAGTCGGACAGGGACCGCACAGTGCTGTGCGTGACGGGTGTTTGGCAGTGCTGGGTGATAATTTATATTATGTGATATATATCAGATCGTATATAATCGGCCGATCCTTATGAAATTATGAATTATGCAGATCGGTAAATTTTTCCCATAGTAGAATCCATAGACAGTTTTATCCTTCTAACTCAAAAAAACAAAGTTATGGCATTTATGATCAATCAATTGTATGGCAGCTATAGATTATAATCGGCCGATCCTTACTAATAACTGAAAATAATGAAATCGAACTCCACCTTGGCTTATTAATTAAAGCTATCAAAAAGCTGGTAGAGTTACAAATTTACAACAGTCTTCATGTACTACAGTCTACATGTCAATCAGCTGTACTTGTTGAACGCACATATATTGTTGCATGTTTTTTTTTGCTCTTTTACTTTACGCAGAAACTTTCATGGCTAACCAAATATACTATACATAGTATAAATAAAAAAAATTGTTTATTTTAGAATGGTATCGGTGCTGGAGATGTTGGAATGCGGACAAACGGACATCCTGGAGATAACCCCTTTTACAGTAATATTGACAGTATGCCTGATATAAGACCGCGAAGAAAATCAATTCCTCTTGTTTCTGAACTGGTAAGAAAGTGGTTTATTAATTTTTTTTATAAAAAGTCGCACATAATTAAAAAGCGCAGACAGATTTATATTAAACTTGTCAATTCTTTCTGAAAATTATTGTTTATATATACATATATACATTTACCATTTTCTAATCTTTAATACCAATTTCGATTTCTCTCTTCTATAATTTATGGATGACAGGTGCTCAAGGTATACCCTTTCCAATTTTCTTTCTAGTTATAGGCTCTCTAGTTCTTAAAACTTAATAATGTATGTGTGTTTTTGACAGAATATGAAATGTTTATTTGAATATGAATTTTGTTTATAACTCACTCATTATTTCTTTTTTAAACGTTGTTTGCACATATTTAGAAAACTTAATATTTTCTTTCCTTAAAAATTTTAAACTCATATTTAAACTTATAGCTTATTTGATATAGATATAACATTTCGTAGTGTACGTTCGTTTTTATTTTTTTATTGTATAATAACATTTATTGACACTTTTTTAAATTGTGAAAAATTATGATTGCAAGCAAGATGTCTTGGTTCAATATTTTTTTGAGGTTAGTCACATTTTCTTTAGCAAGGAACAAATTTCGGTATGCCCGTAAGCCCACAAGCTTTATGCGTAAGCACGCTCAGAAAGCTTCATAATCTGCCAGTATTTACAAAAAAAATGTAGAACCACTGACAAAATTTTAAATATCGAAAATAAATATTTCCATGCTGTGAACAGCAGTCTACGTAGGAGACACACCGCAGGCCGTGGTTCAGACGTGCCCTAATTTTTGTGTTATGTTATTAAATTCAAATATAATAGTTTTAATACACAATATTCGAGGTATCTATTTTATATACTTAAAAAACTGAACAGTTGACTATTATTTAATTATATTGTAAAACTAAAAATTTTGTAACCCTAAAAATCGTTTGTTTTAGATATAATATTAGAAAAAGTTCGAAGTAGTGTTCGGTGCTGTGTCAATTGATGTAATGTTGATGTCAAGTGACTCAAGAATCATCCAAGATTTCTACCGGCTGCCTTTTAACTTTCAGTAATGTTAACTACTCCCCCCTTAGAAGTAAGACCGTCGCCTTGAATGTTTCGGTAACCTGTCACATTTCCTATGCATTTCGTCTTCTCCTCCACACAAAATTGAGCAGGATGAAGCTGCATGTTAAAACGCTTACTCCCACGCCGACAGCGATTCAGATGTCCGTTGATCCAGCTAACTTTAATTTATTTTCGAGGTTTTGGATTGTCTCCAGCTGTTCCTCTGAAGCATTGGCATACTTAGCACATGGTTTTACCTCATAATGTTTAGCAGGGGGGAGGACGCCACACCTGCAGTTTTTCTTTTGATTTCTCGATGGTTAGAGTATTTGGTACCATTTATAAAAGCTAGTCGCTCATATTTTATTAGATGCGTTCCATTTGTTTTGGGAGGGGCCTTAGATGGCTGGCTTGCGTTTCACAATACACCATGAACCCTGTGTGTTGACCTTGTCTACTATTGTCTATTCTATTTCATACCAATGTTTAAATGTTTAATGAACTTTGTTTAAATGTGGAGTACCAACCAGGTCTTTTTTTTTTTGCCTTAATGATCTCGTTAACAGTATCGATTAATTGATCTGTTGATCTGCTTTTCTATTTCGGTGTTAATAACGACATACCTATTACTTGACTCAATTAACCGGAACTCACACATTTTCGGAATTTCGAGGTCACTTGCATCAGAAGAGCTACTACTTTTCAAAAAATATATTTTGTCTTGATGGGTTACATCTTTCAAGATTATCTGTGCTTGTTTTCAATACTTATTTTGGTTGATTGTTTAACTTTGTCAGAAGCAGAATATAGTGAATTACATCAATGGGTTTTTTTTTACTGACCTGATCCATTTTGATGCATCTTGATATTTCTGTTAGGGTGTTTTTATTGCCTTTAAGTTTGGATATAAGTTCACTAGTTGGATTATAAGGATCTTCACGTCTACTTTTACCCTAGACACTATTGGTTTAATTGTTGAAATTTTGGAGAGCTTATCGATTAGATTCAAGTTAGAAACAGCTTTTTATCGGTGGAAAAAATGTCAATATGCAGCATTCTTTGACATTCGATGACGGAATGGGTTTCATACCTTGTTGTAGTGAACATGTGGCAATTTGTCACTATCTTGGTCGATAACTTTGATAATTTCAAAAAATAATAGTCGTGAATGATGTTGGCACCGAATGCCAAGATAATAATGCACAATATAGAATAACGCTGAACATCTAGTAATAGGAATTTAAGTCCGATAAGAGCTTCAACTTCAAATAATAATTTGATTCCGATCAACTGACCCCAGCTACAGACGATCGGAATCAAGGGCTGACTTACTTAGTCAATGACGAGAACCAGCGGAATCATGAAATGCTAAACCCATGACCAAGCGGTCTGAGTCAGCAGACTCGGAAGTAGGTGACCCCTTTAACCATTGCGGAAGCACGTCGATAACATTGACCTACTTCTACCCTAGAGATAGGTATACTTTAGCATCGTATATAAGATCAGTTATTCTGAAATAATTCGTTACTCAGTGTCAACTATAGCACTTAGACGTAATCGTCTTCGAGTGTACTCCCGTGGAACAGCGCGTCGTAGGACCCTCGATACACGTAATCGCCGCCGAGTGTTGCTTCTGTGGAATGGGCCGCCAGCAGTACCACCGATACGTCAGCCTCCGAATGTAGCTCCCGTGAAAGGACCATCGGTAGGAACCCCCTTGACCTCAGTGTGTTGCTCCAGATTAAAGCACCGCCGGAGGAACCTCATATTCCCACCACAGCTGAGGCCAGTCAACAGACCTTCAACTCCCCGTTTTCCACATATCAACACCCCGCCTGCACAAACCAGGCAGTTTTGGTCAGACGTTCTATAGGACTCCGACTACGACTCCGGGATCTACCGTTACTCCCGTGAGTTCAAGTTCGACGGAAGTGGCCGCATAACACCCTGCGTACGAACAGAGACTCTGTATTCCGTTTTTACCGGATCGTTACCCTGCCCGTTGCTAGTCTAACCGTGGGATCTGCAGCGTCATCGTCTTGTACCGTTGCTACCACTGCAGAGCCTCGCGAGTACCGGGAATTCGCGTCCACTTACTCTGCTGGGCAGTGACCGCTAACCACTGCACTTCCGTTAGGCAATTCTGCAACTTGCTGACTCTCCAATTCGGGGTCAGGTTGCTGACTCTCCAATTTCAGTGTTCGGTAGAGTAAACCGACTTGGTGCAATAATTACGGCCCGATGATTGTTGTTATTCAGATATCTGCACAAAGCGTGCCATCCTCTCAGTATCTTGTGGATACAGCTATTACGCCCTGCGTACGAACAAATGATTTATTTGATATTTTCCTGAGCAGCTCTGTGTGCACGATTGCGCTTTGCGGTAATTTGTTTCTTTTGTTCGCCTTTATCAGAAATGTCTGATACAAAAATCCGTCAATGCCAAAAATTTCCTCACTCTATCGTTAGTTGCGTAACGGGCTCAAAGTCCTTAAGGGCTCTGGATATCGTGTCTTGTGACAGTTGTGACAGTTTCAGAATGTATCGAAGTCTATTGTAGTCGTCTCTTTGCTGATCATTCAAATTTATTGGAATTTTGCTACACATGTGTTTCCTTACAGAAACGTTTTTAACTTGAAGGTGGTAAATAAGTGGCCTGGTTACTGTAACGAAATCTTTCATGAAACACCTATAATATCTGGAAAGTCCTAAGAATTATCTTAATGAGAATAAGCTTGTCGGTTCCACGTATTATTTAATGGATGCTGGATAGGGTCAGTTGTTACCCCATTTCAGGTCAATAAGAAGCCGAGGTATTGCACAGCACAGTAAAAAAATGGGTTCTGAGATGATCATATTGCCTTGGTTTAATTTTTCCCGGATCCAATCTATGTGACTGACATGCTCTTTTTCATTTTCCGAGAAAATAATGGCATCGTTCACATAGGCATGACTTCCGAATCTTGTCTCTCAAGACATCACCGATTGCCCTTAAAAAATTGCTACTGGCATTTTGTAATCTATAGGCTAACGGCAGAATTCATACTTCTTTCCGTTGACTGAGAATGAGGTTTTTTCGTGGTCTTTCTGCACAAGGGCTATTTGGTGATAGCCGTATTTTAAATCTAGGGTTGGAAAATATTAGGCTTTGCTAAGGTTTGTCAGTAATAACTCGATACTTGGCAAGGGGTGTTTATCAGGAATGATTTTTTTGTTCACTTTCTCAATTGACTTCGAGACTTCGACGTAGCGCTTTTTCTTAACACATGTGTCATCTTATCCTATTGACTATCCAAGTTGGATTCTTGTATGGTGATCTTGACGGCATAATAATGTTAGACTTCAGTAGGTCTTTAATTTCTTTACTAACAAACGTTTGAGACTTTAGATCTTACTTAGTTTGAAGACTTTAGATCTTTTTTCATATTTTATTTATTTTTTTTTTTAAACGTTGCTTGTATGAAACGTTGGTGTATGAAATCTTATATTTTTAACTAAGCTAACAGTCATATTGACTGATACAGAGTTAGACGGCTCTTAAAATCGATCGCTGGGTTGGAAGATCGTTGCGTCCCAGGCGGGATCCGCTAGAAACCCGAGTCAATTCCCGAGTGAGGAAATTTGGGTGCGAAAACAGTTTTTTTTTTGTAGGTGTTTTTTTGTGTGTTTTTTTTGTTCTCTTATTGCTTCTGGATTTCGTCTTGCCCGGATGCGCAGATCCCGGTGGACGTTTTCGTTGCGAATATACCAAGGTGCCCCAGTGATAATTCTCAAGATTTTTGATTGTGCGCGCTGTATAATGTTTATGTTGCTGCTTTCCTACAACTGGGCGCCATACGTCCAGATTGGCTTTAGGATTTGTAGAGTATTGACTGAATTGTAGAGTATTTACTTGTAGTCCAGGCACAGTGGCGATCGTGAGTTTATGATCCAGTGGAGGCTGCTGGCTTTCAGTTTTAGGTGCATCTTCTTGCATTCGATGTGCATACGCTATGTTAGTCGTCTATCAAGGTGGACGCCAAGGTACGTTACTTCGTTAGCTTAAGGAATCTACATACCGTTTAAGAGCGGAGGGCATTTTTGTCTATTAAAAGTAAACGTCACATATTTTTGTAAGCTTCCGTTTATTTATTATAATGCAGACAGCCACAGTGGTTTCTTCGGAAGCCAATTGGTGTGCCGTGATAATATTGCAAGCTTCCATATGTGCAAGCTCCATAAAACGATCCCCAAGTGAATTCTAGAAGACCATAAATTGTCCTTCGAAGATTGAGAAACGAGGAGGGCAGTAAACGGCAGCGATTGAAAGGCTTTCGTTACTTGACTGAATTTGTGTCGATGTGGCCTGCAAGAAGTTTGTTGCAAACCTTTTGTAGTGTTTAATGAGTTCTCTGATTAGAACTCCAGTTCCGGCGCCGTGTGCTTTCCCATCTAGACGATCTGTGCGGTTGATTGTATAGCCTCTTATTTGAAAGTGGTATTTGCTTGTAAGATGCGTTTCGACCAGTAGCATAACGTCAATATGCTTTTCGGTCAAGAATTGTGACAATTCTAGTTTATACCATTAGACACCATTGGCGTTTCACATTGATATTCGTAGAGTCTGCATAGATTATTTAGACTGTTGTGCTATTTGCAGCTGTATTACTATGTTCTGGTTTTGAACAAGTGTTTGCATAGTCGTTTTCATGAATGACATAAGCTCTATCATACTTTGTTGGAGGGTAAGTATCATAATTTTCGTTTTGCTATGTGGCTGTTCTGGGGCCTGTTGAGCGCTTTGTGAGTTAGGCTGAATTGGATTTTCCATTCCAGATCGTAGAGCATCGGCATAGGAAAAGCCGTTGGTGATGTTTAGGAGACCGAGTGAGGACCTCGTAGCTTTGGCAAAGATGACGTCAGGCGTAAATTTTGACGCAATGTACACATTCTGTGGATTTTGGTAGCGCGTTGTGGGCGTCCCCGCAGACTACACAGACAGCAGTGTCAATACTCTTGGCAATTAGTGCATTGCACTGGACCGTTGCTTTTATGTGGCTCTTCAATGTGATTCTCCGATGCAAAAGACATTGCAGCTTTTAGATTGGGTGGCCTTCGTTTTTCTTCAGCGACTTGCTTTGTAACTCGAGCTCGACTTTGAAGAGGGGTTGTGGTTTTATCTTTTTTTAGATTGTCAATAACATTCTTGGCGGCGAAGCCCTTTTCTTTAAGGGAGATTTTTACGTTAACATCGGTTTCGATTCCTTTTACTACCACTTGTAGGCCTTACCGCTCTTTAGCTGGTACGTGTAATAGTTTTTCTGAGCATTATCCAGATATTTGGACACCATTCTTTAATTTGACTGGAGTCCATCGTCTTCCAATTCAAAGCAACAGCCATACTTTAGACAAAACCAAGATGAATAGAACCTTAAAACTCGAAGGAAAAAAATTCAAAAAGACAAATTTCCTCAAATAGTATAATTTATTAACGGTGCCAGCGTCTTGACAACATGGAACAGACCATCAGTGGCAACGACCAAGAGTATGAAGACCAAGAGGTGAACACAATCGAAGACAACAGCGAATCGGTAGACTCCCATGACTTCTTAATTGTTTAGAGATCGGTTTCAACTACCGTTCATTGAACGACGATGGGCTGGGAGAACATTATAAATTCTTATAGATCCAAGGCAGCGAAAAGTTATATAAAGCCCGTAACGCCCAATTCACGGGTTCAACGGCATAGGTAACACCTCTTAGGAAAAAATTCCACATTTTTTTATTAGATTCCCTACCAACATCAGACGGACTCATAAGCTTTGACTTGCTAACTTAAGGGTGGGAGCCACCCTCAATATCCAAACTAAAAAAATGTTGTATGGTTCCGTGTCTGAGGATCTGCAGTTCCTTAACTGTGACAATGTAAACTTGGCCAACAAAGTTTGTTAGTTTACATTGTCACAGTTAAGGAACTGTGTTTCATTCATTTTAATCATTTTAATTTTCATTTGGTTTGGTTTTGACACACTTGGTTATTGAAAAGCTCCTGTTCCTGGAATACGATGAACTTACTTATTCCTGACTTATGATTCCGGCTGTTGAACAGGTGTTTTACCGTTCAGCTCTATAATAAACTGTCTTGGGGTAGGTTCCGGAGTTGATTTTCTCGAAGTGCCTTTAGTTTTTGGAGTCCAATTAGACCGTTTGTGTCGTATGATGAGGATGCTTATCAGAATCAGGATGATGACTGAAATGGCAAATGCTGCGTACGACATAGATCTCTCGTGATATTGCCGATATTGTAGAACTATATTGTATTTAAAAATCGACTGAACGAAGTTTATACTTTAGTGGTTATAGTGCTGAAATAAGTCAATTTTACATTGTAATTACGGGCTGTGCAACCAGTGGGCAAATTCAGCATATTAGTTCCCTTCATGTTGACAGTATATGAAACTTCATTGCATACAGTTTGAAGTCCCATTGTGTTCTTGGTTGCGAAGATCCATTGGTTAGATTGGTGAGTTTTTAACCATACCATGCAAAGTACACAGGATTGCTGGAATTCGCATCTACTTTCAATATTGTGTGTATTTGAATGATTGAAAAAAATATGCTGCTTAAATTTTAAAGATGTGCATCTATTGAATTTCTCACTAAAACCTATAAAACGATATTTCTGGGCATTGACAGTTATAATCATTGTCTAAAGATTGTAAAATGTCCAACAATTTGATTTCTATATTGGAATGGGCACGATTCTGAAGACATCCAAAAAATCTGACGACACCAGCGGTATTGTTATTTGAAAAATGACGGAGTACCAGTTGTACTGCCTTGCGCATACATTATTTTGTATAGCTGAAGGACAACAGTTGTGGCGACTGGCAAGTTCCGGTTGGATAATAAAATATTCCGAATTTTGTCGAGTTGGTCTCGTAGCTACATATGTAGGTGATATTAAAATTGGATAAAACATCTACATCCATTTTTAAATAGATAAATAATTTCGGCTGTGAGGATCACGTATGCTTGCTGCAAATGCGCGTCTTGTAACTGTCCTCGTTGCTCGTATGAGGTCATCTGTTGTTCCAAAGATCTTAGGTTGTTGGTAGCCAAACTTCCTTTTTGCACCAAATTGATGGTGCAGTTACCAATGGATGTATGGTTCTGAAGAATCTATAGGAGAAAGTCTTCGTTACTCTTAGGCATTGAGATAGTTTTGGCCATATCTTCTGCATATGTGGAATCGAGTTCAACGAATAATGAATGAGCTATGTCAGTTTCTTCACAGATGCCGACTCCATATGCTATGGTTGATTGAGTTTTTAAAGTTACCGAAAGTGATGCATTAGGATATTTCCTGCCTTAAGCTTTGCATACAGATGTTTAAAATGGTCCCGAATGTATCTGCATGCTGGTAGGTTTGTAATTCCTTGCACCTATGTGAGAGCTCTATTAAGCCAACTAAATGTACCTTCATATCATTCCAGTATGGATTCAATTCGTAATATAATATCATTGTCCATTCTGAAATTACCATTTCCGTAGATCCCAGACGTTCTTAGAATATTTCTGGCTTGTTACTGAACTCAGTCTCTTATATTGGCGTTGCCATGGATAGTGGAAATAGCAACATGAGTGCTAGAATTTCAGGTATTGATGAGAGGCTATTCAGCTTTGAGGGTGTTATTCAATGGGCGCTTGTTGTTGATCTCTTTTGGAAACAGTGTAGCTAGCTGAGTCACTGGTCTCTTGAATACTACAGATGACATTTTGATGTCCACAACTCGAACGAGGTATTCCGATACAGGATACGTTTTTAGGACTGTTTCCATAGGCAAACACACGTTTATTGCATGGTAAAGTCATGTTACCAGTTCCCATCTTTTTATTGCCGCACGGGATGATGTTGGTATCAGGAGGAGCAGTTAATGGTTATCGAATTAGGAAGTGTCCTAGCGTTAAAACTGATTCGTCAGTGGGGGTCTGACGACATGAAAGTGATAGGGCGTGAATTGCGGATCACTGTCTATGTCCAGTTCACCCTTGATACGTTTAAGAATAGGGATCCATACAACTACATACTATTTCTCGAGAGCTTGCTAGCTTATGTTCCAATAGACAAGACGTCAGCTACATTATTGGCGGATGATACGACGATAAAGACTTATGGCTTTTCAGTTACTTGTTGAATCTGCTCTATCCGATTTGCCACAAAAGTGTGGTATGTGAAAGCCGTTTCATTGATCCACCGTAACACTAATAATGAATCAGTCCGAAAGAACCCAGAAACCTTATCTAAAGATAAGCGTAAATGTTGTCTGGCTCTGCGTGAGTTCTGCGCCTAGGACTGCCGCGCACAAATGCCGTTTACACAAGGATTGCTTCGCTGTCAGTGCCACTCTGGACTTGGAAAACAGCACTCTCACCAAGATTCGCTCATTTTTTACCTCTCTGAGGCGGGGACGAAAGTGTGCACTCTTACGGGGGTGGAAGCTTTCCATCAAATATGTGTCTTGCCATTTGCAATTTATTTAGAGTTTGTAGGTCAGAACGATAGTTTTTCTATGCCGACTGAAGTTCTAGTTACAATTCATCATCCCAAGCCATTTTCAACAGAGGTGTTGCATGAATATCTTTGCCATAAGACAACTGGCGCAAACAACCTATTGGGTATAACCAGAGCTTCGCTTTGATGCGTTCGTCTGGAAAGTTGGTCTTTATTGGGCATCCATATGAGGCCGTAGGCTTTAACACTAAATTCGTCCAAGGTCTCACTTAGTTTCACGTCGCTCACGGTCTTTGGGTATTCCTTGCAGTAGTTCTACATTATTTGAGCGCCATTTTCGATTAGTACATCTGTCCTTTCAGGCTTATCGAACTGGGGATCTGCTAATATACACTCAGTGATATTTGCAATGCGCTATAAGTAAGTGGTTGAGCTGATTGGTTTAACATTAATGTGAGGAAGAACAGTTACTGTTGTCCTGCTCATTTTGGTTGTTCTCCACTGCTTTCGATCCGAAGCTTTGTATCGCGATGTTTTAGTAACAACATCAATGCTAAATGTTCAAAATTTAAATTGATCTATAATCCTGAGTCTAACAGGGCTCTAAATTAAGCTGCTTGTTGACAGCTGGGGAACGAAGGCTTGTGGATTCGAGGTGCAACAATGTGCGATGCTTTTTGTCGTACAAGAACAATTCCTTCCATTGCATTCCTTTGATTTGTGGTCGGCCTTGAAACAGTTGGGATAAATTTTTTGTTTTTGTACCTAATCTTTCAGATACTTTTTTGGCGCGGAACTCCTCAGATTTATATAACGCGTGATTTGGAGCCTTGCACTATGATTGTCTTTCTAATGCCAAATGTTTTGACTCTATTGAATGCCAAATTGTCTTTCTAATGCCAAATGTTTTGACTCTTTTGAATGCGGCTGTCTTTTCTGAGCTTAAGACTCTTCACTCTATTCTCAAAGCAAACGGACGCGTTTTTTTTGTGCGCACCGCGTTTTTTACATCTTTTGGTGATGTACTTTAAAAACCCGGTGTATATTTTTATTTATTTATTTATATTAATAAAATTAAAATTTTACATCCGTATCGCTTCGCGTGTGCAGTGGTATATTTAGAGGTAAAATACGATTTTTATTCAAATTCTTCCAAAATTAGTTCTGCTCTGCTTCTTCATCTTTTACTGTGTTGCTTCTTTTATCTCTCAGTAGAGATTCTTATCTCTATTCTTACGGTTAAACCACACTAACCTATACTAATTGCAATATTTCATCTCCTTTTTCATTTCTCCGGTACAGTGGTTCAAGGTACGACCAAAAATATAAACAAATGGATTATGGATTTTTTTTATGGTCATGGATTTTAAGCTCGTCTGTGCGTCGAAGTCTTGTAATACGACAATCCCGTCATCCCAGCCTACCATCCACTGCTGGCTGTATGAAAAAGTTTTACCCGCTAAGTGTGCCGGGTTCACGGCCTCAGTTTCGGATACCATTTCTCGTAGGTCTGGTCTCGACTTTTACTGTGATGGTTGTCGTGCTGTTCAGGACGAAATGAGATCGTTCATGAGACAGACTAAAAGTGGATTTAAAGAGTTGATTAGCGGTTTTCGTAAAATCAATGACCAACTCTGTGCGCTCGATACACAGTTTAATAGTCTTCAACTATTAAATGAGTCTCCAAAGCGTAAGAAATCCGCTATTAGTGAGGTACTTGTGGCGAATAAACTTCAGGCTACTCAGCCGACAATTATTCAGCCGCTTATATCTCTGGCCACCCCAAGGGCTGAAACTAGGAAAATTTCGGATTCCGGCTTTCAGTATTAATGAGCGATTGTCCGATTTGTCCTCTGTGGCATCACTCCAAGTGATACCACCAGACCCAATAACTCAAACCCCCTTATGAGTCACCGAATAGGGTATTCAACCGTCCGGACCCCCGGTACGAACTGATGCTGCAGTATTAGTTACGGCGGCACCAAAACCCTTGCAGGTGATCCCGCCATCGAAACACATATTTGTTTCTCGGCTTGCCCCTGATTTTTCTGAGATATATATATCTCGGCTTATATCAAAGCCAAAACAAAATCCGATATTAAGGTGGCAGATATTACTAAATTCAAATATTCTTACACCAGGCACACGTCATCTTTCAAAATACAAATTCAAGACGATCTGTTGCGCCAGCTTTTGGCCAGAGAATTTTTTCGTCCAAGAACATTTGTCAAGTACGGTGAAGGAAAAAATTACCAAGCCTGTTATCAATAGTTATCATTTTCGAGCAACTGACCAACCTTCCACCTCATCTTCCTCACCCTCAGAAAAATAATTTTTTCACTCACACCTACTTATCAGAATACTAGAGGGCTACGTAGTCAACTTCCAAAACTATATTCTGATAGTTTTTCCTTTGCATCTCACATTATAGTCTTTACAGAAACTTGGTTAAAGCCGGTGATTTTAAGCTCCGAAGTTTTTCCAAATAAGTACACCACCTATAGACGTGATAGAAGACTGAGAAGGGGAGGAGTAGTCCTAATTTCTGTAGACTCCAAATTCGCTTTAGAAGAGGTAAAATCGCAAGATTTTGACGTTAAAATCACTCTCTCCGGTCAATCTTTATACGTTACCTGTTCTTACATACAACCTTCGTCGGAACCGCCCACATACTGGCAACATTTGTCCGCTATTCGTCTCGTCTCGAACCGATTGTCTGATGGGGACCAGCTGGTAGCTCTGGGGGACTTCAATATACCAGATCTCATGTGGTCCAATGTTGAGAATTTACCGTCCTTACTGCTTAACTCGCACCACGACTTCCATGCGGGTATGTTCGACATGTCACTCGGACAAATTAACCACGATGGAAATTCCTTAGGTAGGCTGCTTGACTTGTGTTTCGTTTCTGATCCTGATGGAATTACTCTTTCCAGAACTTTTCCCCTTTCTAACCCTGAGGATCCGTATCATCCCACCCTTGAAGTTTAAATCGAAAACAATGGCTTAATTGACCTTAAGTCTAAACTTAAATCTAATAAAGTTCGTTTCATCCGTAAAGCTGACTTTACGAAATTAAATAAGTTAATTTTAGAATTTGATTGGTCCGAGTTACTGTCATGTCAAGATATAAATACTGCCTTAAAAAAATTTTATTACACTTTGAATTTATTTTTTGACGCTTGCGTGCCTTGCAAATATCCGTCGGTCTCAAATAATCCGCCTTGGTATACAAGGCATCTATTTAATTTAAAGAACGTAATGAATAGAATATTAAACAAACATAAATTATCTGGCTGTACAGTTAGTAATTCAAGCTCGGTCTAATTTTACGGTGCATAACGCTGAATGTTATCGGAGTTATATTCGCCGATGCTGGATTCAGTTTACTCAGGACCCGAAGTAGTTCTATAACTTTGCAAACACTAAGTGCAAATCTGTATCTTTTCCTCCTCTGCTTACGTTTGAGAACTCTTATGCAAACACTGATCTGGCAATGGCTGATCTATTTGCAAAGTTTTTTCAAACAACATATATACATAGCACCATTCCAGCTCAGCCGTACACTTATAATATCCAATCCAGCCAACCTTATATTTACCCATCTTTTGCTTCAATGTGGTGTATTATCGGATCTTCTTAAGGTCAAGCCCGTTTATTTGCTAGGCCCCGATGGAGTACCTGGCTGTGTTTTGAACAACTGCGCCGAGGCATCAGTAACCTATCGCTGGAGACTTCGATTTTTCCCCTTATGTGGAAGGAATCTTACATTATTCCTCTGCATAATAAAGGGAAAAAATCCGATTGAATTGAAGAGGCATCTCTAAATTGTCAGCAATTCGAAAGCTTTTCGAAAAACTTATCACTCCATATTTGTAACACCTATGTAGTTCAGTAATATCCCCGTGCCAACATGGCTTTATGAAGCGCCGCTCCACCACCACCATGTTATTGGAGCTAACATCTTTTGTCACGGATGGGTTCTGGACTTCCAGCTTACAGACAGACGTTATTTACACTGACTTCAGTAAAGCATTTGACTCTGTTAACCATTCGGGTCTTTTAATTAAACTCATTATTTTGGGATTCCCAACTGATCTCCTTATCTGGATTTCGAGATACTTATCTGGAAGACCCCAACGCGTCTTTTTTAAAGATATTACCTCGCGTACAGTCCGCGTCACATCTGGGGTGCCCCAAGGAAGCCATCGTCGACCGTTACTTTTTACACTATTTATTAACGACTTCCCCCTTGCCTTAACTGACTCACTAGTACTTATGTACACAGATGATGTTAAGCTTCGTTTTCAGTATAGATTCACTAGCGGCCAATCTAGACTTCAATCCGATTTGGATAAATTTTAAAATTGGTGGTAAACTCATGTTATTTTATCTAGACCTCACCAGGCTACGTACTTTCTCTATGGGAACGCCTTAGAAAGTTCTAATAACCGTAGAACGATGCTGGGTGTCTTGTTTCTATTTAATCTTATTAATGGTACTGTAGACAGCCACCATTTATTAACACGCTTAAATTTTTACGCTTATAGTAGAAGGAATAGAAACTTTCGTCCTCTATTCCTTAACCATTGTAGTTCGACATATGCCCAACACGATCCATTCAGGGTACTATGTTCGGAACACAATGGTCTCTACCACACTTTGTCACATTGCTCTATTAACAATCTTAAGTCCTTTATACTAAACGCCTTATCTCTGCAACACTCTTCCTCGAGATTCCATACTGCTATTCTTCTCGTTTACTTTCTCGGATCTATCCCCGCGATTCGAGCCGTCCCTTATGCGGCAGCGTCCCTCGGTCTGTTGGACGGAGGGTGGGCTGTACGTATGCAGTGGAAATCGCGCGAGAAAAAATTAAAATACACAATAGAAGAGATTCGTCTATAAACATAGGCCCACTGCTCACAGACATTCAAGAATTACTCTGGAGCCAGTCTTTCACATCCTAAATCGAAATATTTACACGTTTGTCGCAAGAAAATCTTTAAAGAAGCTAGCACTGTCAATTTAAAAAATGAAAAATCATTAAAAATGCTAGGATTAACTATAACCAATAATTATAAATGGGATGCCCACATAGATAAGTTAGAAATGCAAATTTCTAAAAGACTCAACATTTCGACTGCCACATTAAAACAATTATTTATGTAATCAACTTACTTATCATGTCTAAAATTGATTATGGGTTATTTCTACACTCAAATCAAAACTTTATAAAATAAAAACCATATACCCACAGCTATTAGAATAGCCTTTGGGGCATTTCATTCCTCACCAATAAACAACCTGCTATACGAAGCTAACATAAGCACTATAGAACAGAGAACTAAACATGCCATAATAAAAAACTTTAAAATAATTTCCACCTCCAAGAAAACTGCTCTAAAACAGATTATAAAAAAATATCAAAAACAAAACGAATCCCAAAATTGTCATCGACAATAAAAGATTATTGACGAATGCAAAGCAATACAACTATACCCTATCCCCATAACAATTAAAAGAAAAATCTACGCCTTCGTGGCCCTATAACTTTACTAAAATAAACTAATCGTTACATACTTCAACAAAACCAAACACACCACCAATAGTATACAATAAATGAAAGATACAAAAGTTCCAAGAAATGAAAGATAGCCTAAAACAGCACACATTCTTATACACGGACGGTTCCAAGTCCGTCAGTGGAGTTACCTACAGCGTAACCTCCACACATCACGTCATGACACAGCAAATTCTGCCACCTTACTCATCCATTTTCACTGCTGAAATAGCAGCCATTCTCCACGCATGTAAATATGCCGAAAAACAATTAGGAAAATTCGCAATATGCACCGGCTCTCTCTCAGTTCTTACAGCACTAGAAAACCCAAATAACTCTACCTACTATATATTAGAAATTAGAAAAATTATCTATAGATACAAATATAAATTCACCCTAATATGGGTCCCAGGCTACTCCGGAATTACGGGCAACGAGCTTGCTGACCAAGCTGCTAAACAAGCACTCACACTGCCATTAATATCAGAAATAAACTACAACATACCAGATTCTCTTAAATCCAACTACATCTCGAATAGATACCATTAAATTTATGAGACTCCGAATAGGACACACTAAAGTGACACATCTTTTTGATAAAACTCCTCTGCCAACATATGCCAACAATGTAACATTAACCTTACCCTATCACACATATTCCTAGAATGCCCTACCTACATTAGACACAGACGTAAATTTAATAGTCGGCCGATCCTTATGAAATTTGACAGATCGCATTAGTTTGCCCAAAGTAGAATCCATAGAAAATCCCATCCTTCTACCTTAAAAAACAACGAAGTAATGTCATTTCATGCAGCATGTTACCAGTTCCCATCTTTTTATTGAGGGCTTGCCGCACGGGATGATGTTGGTATCAGGAGGAGCAGTTAATGGTTATCGCCATTAGCTTGCTAGCTTTTGTTCCAATATACAAGACGTCAGCTATGTTATTGGCGGATGATACGACGCCATAAGTCTTTTCAGTTACTTCTTGAATCTTCTCTATCCGATTTGCCACAAAAGTGTGGTATGTGAAAGCCGTTTCATTGATCCACCGTAACACGAATAATGAATCAGTCCAAAAGAACCCAGAAACCTTATCTAAAGATAAGCGTAAATGTTGTCTGACTCTGCGTGAGTTCTGCGCCTAGGACTGCCGCGCACAAATGCCGTTTACACAAGGATTGCTTCGCTGTCAGTGCCACTCTGGACTTGGAAAACAGCACTCTCACCAAGATTGGCTCATTTTTTACCTCTCTGAGGCGGGGACGAAAGTGTGCACTCTTACGGGGGTGGAAGCTTTCCATCAAATATGTGTCTTGCCATTTGCAATTTATTTAGAGTTTGTAGGTCAGAACGATAGTTTTTCTATGACGACTGAAGTTCTAGTTAAATTCATCATCCCAAGCCATTTTCAACAGAGGTGTTGCATGAATATCTTTGCCTTAAGACAACTGGCGCAAACAACCTATTGTTCGAAAACAAACAACCTACTATGTTCGGAACACAATGGTCTCTACCACACTTTGTCACATTGCTCTATTAACAATCTTAAGTCCTTTATACTAAACGCCTTATCTCTGCAACACTCTTCCTCGTGATTCCATACTGCTATTCTTCTCGTTTACTTTCTCGGATCTATCCCCGCGATTCGAGCCGTCCCTTATGCGGCAGCGTCCCTCGGTCTGTTGGCCGGAGGGTGGGCTGTACGTATGCAGTGGAAATCGCGCGAGAAAAAATTAAAATACACAATAGAAGAGATTCGTCTATAAACATAGGCCCACTGCTCACAGACATTCAAGAATTACTCTGGAGCCAGTCTTTCACTTCCTAAATCTAAATATTTACACGTTTGTCGCAAGAAAATCTTTAAAGAAGCTAGCACTGTCAATTTAAAAAATGAAAAATCATTAAAAATGCTAGGATTAACTATAACCAATAATTATAAATGGGATGCCCACATAGATAAGTTAGAAATGCAAATTTCTAAAAGACTCAACATTTCGACTGCCACATTAAAACAATTATTTATGTAATCAACTTACTTATCATGTCTAAAATTGATTATGGGTTATTTCTACACTCAAATCAAAACTTTATAAAATAAAAACCATATACCCACAGCTATTAGAATAGCCTTTGGGGCATTTCGTTCCTCACCAATAAACAACCTGCTATACGAAGCTAACATAAGCACTATAGAACAGAGAACTAAACATGCCATAATAAAAAACTTTAAAATAATTTCCACCTCCAAGAAAACTGCTCTAAAACAGATTATAAAAAAATATCAAAAACAAAACGAATCCCAAAATTGTCATCGACAATAAAAGATTATTGACGAATGCAAAGCAATACAACTATACCCTATCCCCATAACAATTAAAAGAAAAATCTACGCCTTCGTGGCCCTATAACTTTACTAAAATAAACTAATCGTTACATACTTCAACAAAACCAAACACACCACCAATAGTATACAATAAATGAAAGATACAAAAGTTCCAAGAAATGAAAGATAGCCTAAAACAGCACACATTCTTATACACGGACGGTTCCAAGTCCGTCAGTGGAGTTACCTACAGCGTAACCTCCACACATCACGTCATGACACAGCAAATTCTGCCACCTTACTCATCCATTTTCACTGCTGAAATAGCAGCCATTCTCCACGCATGTAAATATGCCGAAAAACAATTAGGAAAATTCGCAATATGCACCGGCTCTCTCTCAGTTCTTACAGCACTAGAAAACCCAAATAACTCTACCTACTATATATTAGAAATTAGAAAAATTATCTATAGATACAAATATAAATTCACCCTAATATGGGTCCCAGGCTACTCCGGAATTACGGGCAACGAGCTTGCTGACCAAGCTGCTAAACAAGCACTCACACTGCCATTAATATCAGAAATAAACTACAACATACCAGATTCTCTTAAATCCAACTACATCTCGAATAGATACCATTAAATTTATGAGACTCCGAATAGGACACACTAAAGTGACACATCTTTTTGATAAAACTCCTCTGCCAACATATGCCAACAATGTAACATTAACCTTACCCTATCACACATATTCCTAGAATGCCCTACCTACATTAGACACAGACGTAAATTTAATAGTCGGCCGATCCTTATGAAATTTGACAGATCGCATTAGTTTGCCCAAAGTAGAATCCATAGAAAATCCCATCCTTCTACCTTAAAAAACAACGAAGTAATGTCATTTCATGCAGCATGTTACCAGTTCCCATCTTTTTATTGAGGGCTTGCCGCACGGGATGATGTTGGTATCAGGAGGAGCAGTTAATGGTTATCGCCATTAGCTTGCTAGCTTTTGTTCCAATATACAAGACGTCAGCTATGTTATTGGCGGATGATACGACGCCATAAGTCTTTTCAGTTACTTCTTGAATCTTCTCTATCCGATTTGCCACAAAAGTGTGGTATGTGAAAGCCGTTTCATTGATCCACCGTAACACGAATAATGAATCAGTCCAAAAGAACCCAGAAACCTTATCTAAAGATAAGCGTAAATGTTGTCTGACTCTGCGTGAGTTCTGCGCCTAGGACTGCCGCGCACAAATGCCGTTTACACAAGGATTGCTTCGCTGTCAGTGCCACTCTGGACTTGGAAAACAGCACTCTCACCAAGATTGGCTCATTTTTTACCTCTCTGAGGCGGGGACGAAAGTGTGCACTCTTACGGGGGTGGAAGCTTTCCATCAAATATGTGTCTTGCCATTTGCAATTTATTTAGAGTTTGTAGGTCAGAACGATAGTTTTTCTATGACGACTGAAGTTCTAGTTACAATTCATCATCCCAAGCCATTTTCAACAGAGGTGTTGCATGAATATCTTTGCCTTAAGACAACTGGCGCAAACAACCTATTGTTCGAAAACAAACAACCTACTATGTTCGGAACACAATGGTCTCTACCACACTTTGTCACATTGCTCTATTAACAATCTTAAGTCCTTTATACTAAACGCCTTATCTCTGCAACACTCTTCCTCGTGATTCCATACTGCTATTCTTCTCGTTTACTTTCTCGGATCTATCCCCGCGATTCGAGCCGTCCCTTATGCGGCAGCGTCCCTCGGTCTGTTGGACGGAGGGTGGGCTGTACGTATGCAGTGGAAATCGCGCGAGAAAAAATTAAAATACACAATAGAAGAGATTCGTCTATAAACATAGGCCCACTGCTCACAGACATTCAAGAATTACTCTGGAGCCAGTCTTTCACTTCCTAAATCTAAATATTTACACGTTTGTCGCAAGAAAATCTTTAAAGAAGCTAGCACTGTCAATTTAAAAAATGAAAAATCATTAAAAATGCTAGGATTAACTATAACCAATAATTATAAATGGGATGCCCACATAGATAAGTTAGAAATGCAAATTTCTAAAAGACTCAACATTTCGACTGCCACATTAAAACAATTATTTATGTAATCAACTTACTTATCATGTCTAAAATTGATTATGGGTTATTTTTACACTCAAATCAAAACTTTATAAAATAAAAACCATATACCCACAGCTATTAGAATAGCCTTTGGGGCATTTCGTTCCTCACCAATAAACAACCTGCTATACGAAGCTAACATAAGCACTATAGAACAGAGAACTAAACATGCCATAATAAAAAACTTTAAAATAATTTCCACCTCCAAGAAAACTGCTCTAAAACAGATTATAAAAAAATATCAAAAACAAAACGAATCCCAAAATTGTCATCGACAATAAAAGATTATTGACGAATGCAAAGCAATACAACTATACCCTATCCCCATAACAATTAAAAGAAAAATCTACGCCTTCGTGGCCCTATAACTTTACTAAAATAAACTAATCGTTACATACTTCAACAAAACCAAACACACCACCAATAGTATACAATAAATGAAAGATACAAAAGTTCCAAGAAATGAAAGATAGCCTAAAACAGCACACATTCTTATACACGGACGGTTCCAAGTCCGTCAGTGGAGTTACCTACAGCGTAACCTCCACACATCACGTCATGACACAGCAAATTCTGCCACCTTACTCATCCATTTTCACTGCTGAAATAGCAGCCATTCTCCACGCATGTAAATATGCCGAAAAACAATTAGGAAAATTCGCAATATGCACCGGCTCTCTCTCAGTTCTTACAGCACTAGAAAACCCAAATAACTCTACCTACTATATATTAGAAATTAGAAAAATTATCTATAGATACAAATATAAATTCACCCTAATATGGGTCCCAGGCTACTCCGGAATTACGGGCAACGAGCTTGCTGACCAAGCTGCTAAACAAGCACTCACACTGCCATTAATATCAGAAATAAACTACAACATACCAGATTCTCTTAAATCCAACTACATCTCGAATAGATACCATTAAATTTATGAGACTCCGAATAGGACACACTAAAGTGACACATCTTTTTGATAAAACTCCTCTGCCAACATATGCCAACAATGTAACATTAACCTTACCCTATCACACATATTCCTAGAATGCCCTACCTACATTAGACACAGACGTAAATTTAATAGTCGGCCGATCCTTATGAAATTTGACAGATCGCATTAGTTTGCCCAAAGTAGAATCCATAGAAAATCCCATCCTTCTACCTTAAAAAACAACGAAGTAATGTCATTTCATGCAGCATGTTACCAGTTCCCATCTTTTTATTGAGGGCTTGCCGCACGGGATGATGTTGGTATCAGGAGGAGCAGTTAACGGTTATCGCCATTAGCTTGCTAGCTTTTGTTCCAATATACAAGACGTCAGCTATGTTATTGGCGGATGATACGACGCCATAAGTCTTTTCAGTTACTTCTTGAATCTTCTCTATCCGATTTGCCACAAAAGTGTGGTATGTGAAAGCCGTTTCATTGATCCACCGTAACACGAATAATGAATCAGTCCAAAAGAACCCAGAAACCTTATCTAAAGATAAGCGTAAATGTTGTCTGACTCTGCGTGAGTTCTGCGCCTAGGACTGCCGCGCACAAATGCCGTTTACACAAGGATTGCTTCGCTGTCAGTGCCACTCTGGACTTGGAAAACAGCACTCTCACCAAGATTGGCTCATTTTTTACCTCTCTGAGGCGGGGACGAAAGTGTGCACTCTTACGGGGGTGGAAGCTTTCCATCAAATATGTGTCTTGCCATTTGCAATTTATTTAGAGTTTGTAGGTCAGAACGATAGTTTTTCTATGACGACTGAAGTTCTAGTTACAATTCATCATCCCAAGCCATTTTCAACAGAGGTGTTGCATGAATATCTTTGCCTTAAGACAACTGGCGCAAACAACCTATTGTTCGAAAACAAACAACCTACTATGTTCGGAACACAATGGTCTCTACCACACTTTGTCACATTGCTCTATTAACAATCTTAAGTCCTTTATACTAAACGCCTTATCTCTGCAACACTCTTCCTCGTGATTCCATACTGCTATTCTTCTCGTTTACTTTCTCGGATCTATCCCCGCGATTCGAGCCGTCCCTTATGCGGCAGCGTCCCTCGGTCTGTTGGACGGAGGGTGGGCTGTACGTATGCAGTGGAAATCGCGCGAGAAAAAATTAAAATACACAATAGAAGAGATTCGTCTATAAACATAGGCCCACTGCTCACAGACATTCAAGAATTACTCTGGAGCCAGTCTTTCACTTCCTAAATCTAAATATTTACACGTTTGTCGCAAGAAAATCTTTAAAGAAGCTAGCACTGTCAATTTAAAAAATGAAAAATCATTAAAAATGCTAGGATTAACTATAACCAATAATTATAAATGGGATGCCCACATAGATAAGTTAGAAATGCAAATTTCTAAAAGACTCAACATTTCGACTGCCACATTAAAACAATTATTTATGTAATCAACTTACTTATCATGTCTAAAATTGATTATGGGTTATTTCTACACTCAAATCAAAACTTTATAAAATAAAAACCATATACCCACAGCTATTAGAATAGCCTTTGGGGCATTTCGTTCCTCACCAATAAACAACCTGCTATACGAAGCTAACATAAGCACTATAGAACAGAGAACTAAACATGCCATAATAAAAAACTTTAAAATAATTTCCACCTCCAAGAAAACTGCTCTAAAACAGATTATAAAAAAATATCAAAAACAAAACGAATCCCAAAATTGTCATCGACAATAAAAGATTATTGACGAATGCAAAGCAATACAACTATACCCTATCCCCATAACAATTAAAAGAAAAATCTACGCCTTCGTGGCCCTATAACTTTACTAAAATAAACTAATCGTTACATACTTCAACAAAACCAAACACACCACCAATAGTATACAATAAATGAAAGATACAAAAGTTCCAAGAAATGAAAGATAGCCTAAAACAGCACACATTCTTATACACGGACGGTTCCAAGTCCGTCAGTGGAGTTACCTACAGCATAACCTCCACACATCACGTCATGACGCAGCAAATTCTGCCACCTTACTCATCCATTTTCACTGCTGAAATAGCAGCCATTCTCCACGCATGTAAATATGCCGAAAAACAATTAGGAAAATTCGCAATATGCACCGACTCTCTCTCAGTCCTTTCAGCACTAGAAAACCCAAATAACTCTACCTACTATATATTCTATATAGTATATAGTCTATATATAGTCTATATAGAAAAATCTACGCCTTCGTGGCCCTATAACTTTACTAAAATAAACTAATCGTTACATACTTCAACAAAACCAAACACACCACCAATAGTATACAATAAATGAAAGATACAAAAGTTCCAAGAAATGAAAGATAGCCTCAAACAGCACACATTCTTATACACGGACGGTTCCAAGTCCGTCAGTGGAGTTACCTACAGCATAACCTCCACACATCACGTCATGACACAGCAAATTCTGCCACCTTACTCATCCATTTTCACTGCTGAAATAGCAGCCATTCTCCACGCATGTAAATATGCCGAAAAACAATTAGGAAAATTCGCAATATGCACCGACTCTCTCTCAGTCCTTTCAGCACTAGAAAACCCAAATAACTCTACCTACTATATATTAGAAATTAGAAAAATTATCTATAGATACAAATATAAATTCACCCTAATATGGGTCCCAGGCTACTCCGGAATTACGGGCAACGAGCTTGCTGACCAAGCTGCTAAACAAGCACTCACACTGCCATTAATATCAGAAATAAACTACAACAAACCAGATTCTCTTAAATCCAATTAATTTTAAATCCAATAAATACCATTAAATTTATGAGACTCCGAATAGGACACACCAAAGTGACACATAGCCACGTTTTTGATTAAACTCCTCTGCCAACATAAGCCAACAATGTAACATTAACCTTACCCTATCACACATATTCCTAGAATGCCTTACCTACATTAGACACAGACGTAAATTCTTTAAATAAAATATAACCACAACTTTTCAATTCATAAAATCCAAAAACCTTTACTACAACATATACGCTCAACCTTACTGTACATAACTAGAATAAATTCACACATATATAATATATGTACATATATAGACTAGATAGCATACCTGTAAATACCCGTTTAAGTCAAAAAAGCCGTTATCGTTAGAAATATAATATTATATACTACCCATCTATGCATCAGTGTTACATAACACATGTTACATATTATAAAATTGATTTTAAGCAGAAGGCTATTGTAGCTTAACACAAAGCAAAATTTGCCCGCACTTTATTATTGTTGGTAATTTCTTTATAATAAGCGTAATAAAGGTAATTTCTTTAGGTTAAGCGTATATGTTGTAGTTTCAATTGATTCATTAATTGAAATTGTAATTGGTTTACCAATTTTAAAATAAAACTAAATGTTGCCTTTTTCGTCGAAAGCTCATTTTCGCACAGGTAACACAACTAAAATTTTTTCTTGCGAGTATGACATTTAATTCTCACTAGTAATTTTCGTGAAACTTTATGAGATGTACCTATGTGTGAATGGAATTCATTATAAGATAAAAAGTTTGCTTTATAAGAGCTTGTCTGATCAATTTCATAGATATGTGCTAGTTTAGAAAACAAAATCTGAAGTCCCTAATAAAATACTTAATTAATATTTATAGTGCCTTTTAATTAAAGTGTGGTCTCATTTGTTACCGGAATAGTAGGTCATTTTTTATAGACGTGTGACTTGTGTGTGACTTGAGATAATTGTAAATTTGGATATATATTTCAAATTACGTTGTTTCCTAACAGGATGTTAGGATTTCTGTTTATGTCAATGCTAAGGATACACCAGGATATAGTCCATAGAACTTCTGAATGTGGTTTCTGATTGACCTCTATATTTTGGCTACCAGCGTTTTCCAATAGTTAAAAGGAAGGAAAGTTTTAGCGGGAGTAGAGTGTAGTAGATTATTGGCCAATGCAGTTGCAAATAACTGTTTTGACTGTTTTTGATTGACTTGCTTCTGTCTTTATTTAAATATTTAATATTGGTATTGTAAACGTCCCTTTTGCTTTAAAGACGTTGTGCTGGTGTTTCGCGAAAATGTTGGCTTTTTCGAATTTTTTCGAATTTAGCCCAAGAGCCATATTGGTCTCGGAACGGTGTTTCAGGTGGAATCTGTTTTATTGTGAAGAGCGATTATATTCCAGAGTCGGAGTTTTATGTGTTTTTCGTGGGTGACAATTTTTGAATATATCTTGGTGCCTTAATATTCCAGAAAGCTTGCATTTTACTACTACTAGTTTTTAGTATGCGTATGATGATTCTAGCTTGCCTGTAACGTCGAAGACGGCACTTTTCCTTAATTTGGTGCTCAATAAAACTGTGGGTGTGTTTTGGGTCCTTGATGTGTATGTGTATGGGTCCTTGATTTTCCTGATTGGAGAGCTCATTCTTTGATCTGCTATTAGATGGTCCAATTCAACAGGGATATTGTCTCCCTCTTGTGTAAAAGACGCATTTTAGTTTTTTGATTTCTATAGGCGGTGGCACATCACGAAAACCTGCCAGATGATTCCTGGGGACTTAGTGAACGCTCTTGAAGATCATCTAGTTTTCTTCTTCGCCTATGTTAAGTTACTGAAAAAGATAACTGCCCGAAGTTTTCGGGTATGAACGGCTATGGAATGAACGTTCAGAATTCCCGTTTTTAGTAAAATTTGAAATTCTGTTCCACTTAAATATTGGCGTAAATTTATTAGATCTATTTCATACAATAATTTGGGCGATATATGTTAATAATAGTCTGAGGGGTTAAAGTGCGAGCGATGAAGTAAAAACGGGGGGCGGCTTAGGCTTAATGCTGCTACGTGCCTTTAAGAGCTTAGAGAGATACTCCAAGAGAGCAAGATAAGGCTAGCGTATGACAGCGAATGCAGGTAGCCGACATACTCCCCCCGTTGAAAAATGAGCTTCAATCGCATCTTGAAGAGGCAGCAAGCTCAATTTGTCCTCAGCAGCGCCACCCGACACACTCCGGAAGATCGGATAGATAACCATTTTAATAACCGTTTTAATTCGCTCAATTTATTTTTGGCTACATCGAAGATAGCGAGGTGTTTCCTTTGCCTGCATCGTCCTTATATCATCACACAAATGATCGCGTTGAGCAGACCTCAGAAGCATGCTTGTCCCCGTCTTGAGATCATAAACGGTAATTGCTTTATATCGGACCCATCTGCCAAATTTAGAGACGTACGCAAACTCTCGCTGAAGACCTGGAAATGAGCTAGCGTATTTGCATGTCGCCACGAGGTCTTTATATGGGAATTTCACTAAAATATAAAGGCAAAGTTTCGAAGCTGGCTTCTTGTTTCCTATCGTCGTAGGCCAGTCCTCCAACTCTACTTTTTGATCCTTCCTTCCCTTCCTACTGAAAGAGCTCCACGATATAATTTGTCAGATGAATTTTGCGACGTACACACCTTCCATGGAATGGGTGAGATTTTGGATAGTTGACACGCGGCTGTCACACCTTCAGCAAGAATATTTTCGCCTTAGTGTTGACTAGACCAACTAGGGCAAGCGGATCGTAACTCCGCGCTTTTGATAACAAGACCAAACGTAAGGACGACCTCGACGTGGACTGAAGAGCAGAAAAATAAAGCAGCAGCTGATCAGAGGAAGGATCTCAAGCCATCTGCGGCATCTCTGCTCGAGGAAGCTGTTGATGGACTTCCACGTTGGAATAGAATGTAAGGGGTCTGTTTTAGCCTGGATCTCTTTCCACTTAGACTGTGTGGCATCAAAAACCTTTTGCAAAATATCTTGGGTTATGATGCAGCTGACAATCTATTTCGTTGTGCCCATGCTTGCCAAGCGTCGTCACCGATGCCCATTCTACGGTCCTCAGATGTAGTATCTCATTAAAATAAGCTTGACAAATAAACCGGCAATAACTCAACCTTTTGTTTAACAGCTCCAAGGAAACGCCAGCTTCTCTCCGTCAACTCCACCGATCGCACAGTCTCCAAAGCCGTCTCACGAAAGCAGGACCGCAACCGCTGAATCATCTCCACCCGACTTATAAATTGATTTGTGTCCACCATGGTAGAGAACAATGACCGAAATTCAAGCTACTCCGCATAACTTCTACTAAAAGTGGGAAGCGCCAGTGGCAGCAAACACTGCAATGTTCTGTCAAACAACGCATTCAAATTGATGGCGGAAGTAACGTTGCTTAGTATCCAGCTCGCAGGCAACAAACTGGAGCGCCGAAAAATATCGTGGTCCACGATTAATTGAGCCTCCCTGACGTATCGTTGAAGTTGATGCACAGATTGCTCCTGACTTTTGTAACATTCATCTCAGACAGCTTCTTGTATGTGATCCGAGACGATGTGTCCCAATTCGCCAATCTGCACCGCTTTCAAGGAAGACAGCAATCCGACACTTTGGACAACTACACTTTGTCTTAAAAAGGGCTTTCTTCCACAAAATGTAGACTCAAAAAATGGATTTACCGAAGTTCGAAAAAAATAATTTGTTTTATTAATTGATAGTTCACGACACACTGTGCAACTGCTTCTGTAAGTATGTAAATACAGGGTGACAAGAAATATCCCGGACTTTTTAAGCCACAATATTCGAGATAAAATACAGATACTCAACTATTAAATAGATATTATGTTAATCAAAGTGGCTTTTTTGGGCTGTGATGTAGAGCCCTAAAGGATTCTTTTTTTTTTGCACCATGGGCCGCAGGTCTTTTTCCGATAATCGATCCAATTCTCGGAGCAATGATTGCTTTAACGCCTTGAATTTTATGTGGCGTTTAGCGCATGCCCAGGACTCATGATCAGATGATCATGATCATCAGACCCAGATCACACACTATAGTCCATCTGATTGACATTTTGCGAGTAAGGTGGCTATTCAATCTGACCGAGACTCTGCCATTCCCGAAAATTCTCTTTTTTATTGGCGATGCATAGTCTGCCTCATCCGGGACGGTCAGCATCATGGCCAAGCTCATTAAATCGCCGGATAGCGTCATAGACCGTTCGTTTTTGTATGCCGAGTAAACGATCAATGTCGCATTGGCGATTTCCTTGTTGAAACAGTTATAAAACCAAAAAATAGTTATATAATTGTTTAATAAAAAGTACAAGCTATCGATAAATGCAGTTTAAGGGCAGCACCATAACACATTTGTGATCGATTGCTTCAAAATATGTCGCACTCTGCGAACAATGAATGGAAAAGGCGTATGTATGTAATAGAAAACAATCGAAATACTGTTTTTTTAAATTTTCTTTAAAGCCTGCGCAGCCTTAACTAATTATTATACTAATTATTTTCCCGCGAGTTGCTGAGCCACAGTGGTTGGGCTTGTATTGAGCCACGTTCATAAGTACTTCTACTTCTGACATGTTCTCCAATAGTTCGTATGAGGTAACAAAAAGAGTAGACTCGTCCAAAATATTGTTAAGCGCTTTCTATGTATGTATATTCAGACTGTCCGGTGCTACTATCGAATTGCAATTTTCCTATCAAAATTAAGTTTTTAACCGAATCATCCGTAGTTTTCTCAATAACTTCATGTTTAAGTTTTAAAATCCGTGAAGCTGTGTGGTTTAACAAGCTTTCAAGTTGAACTTCAGCTATTCCTTCAGTAAGGTAGATATCTTCTGGATGGGTGTTTATTTTTGCTTTCAAAACCTGCTCGTAACTTGGCAATATATCAACTTACGTACTTATAAACCTGCGATGTTGGACTTTGATAAAATCTTCTCTACAAAAAGTAACTTCGTCAATATTGGATTGGCAATGGCTTGGGCCTAAAGACAAGCTGGACTACCCAAGCAAGGAAGCAGCATGGTGATCCATTTCCGTTCGGCCGTCCAAGATTGGCACTTTCTTGTGTTGGTTGAGGCGCCTCATGAGCACAGGTCATCACAACTGTTTCTATTTCATTCAGCCAACTTGAATCAAGTGTTGTACGTGAATGTATGTGTTGTTTTCAATCTGCTTTGGCATTCATTAGTGGTGATAAGGGTCATACTTAAAATTCGACGATAAGAGCCCACTCATCAAGACTGGGATCCTTCCGCCGACAGGGCTGCTCAAGCCCTGTTCTCTGAGTGGCTGCAAATCTGTTCTTGTTTGGTCAAGCGCATAAAGTTTTTTCGTTTATCCCTCTACTAATAAGGTTTGAAGTCCACGTATTGGGTAGCGCCATTTTGGACGCTTATGACGACTCATCAGGTTCATCAGGAAATACAATAGCTATACTTTCACACAGCATTCATTAATTGGCCTATCACAATTCTAACATTATTGACACGAACATTATCCAACTCCGAACCTTATTGGCTAAGCCTCCCCCCAGGGACCTTACCTACGATTTCAAATTTCGTCACCGCACATGAAGAAATTTCGATGAAGGATCATCAAAAAGAAACCGTACCAAAATTAGGAAAGACATAAGCTTGCTAACGTCATGCAGATTGGTTCAACCCGCAAACCAGTTTGTAGATGAGGCTTACTTGCTTCGTAAACGACTCCAATAGAGACTTAAATGGACAATGAATGGAATCTAGTATTAATGAAATCTAGACTTTAATGGAGCCCTCATAGGGACTAAAGTAGTAAATCAAGTGAATCAAAAAGTCTCGGGGGTCGCTTGGTGTGGCTCGCAAGCCACCTTCTATGCGTACCTCCTCCATGCGATGCATTTGCTCAGCCGATAGTAATCTCAGCTTGTTCGTCATAACGTCACGCAGAGTTTAAGGATTTTTCGCAGTAAAGGCAATTGTAACGTCGAACGCATATGCTAAAACTCCAAAGTCACCGCCCTCCAAGGATCGTAGAAAGTTATTAAGCACCAAATTCCAAAGAAGGAGATCTGGTCATGCCCTATATACACCGAGTAAATCGTCAAAGAGGCTCCTTGGGCTCTCAATCGTCAAACCTAAAAAGTCTTTTTTTACTGAAATAAGGTAGCATTAATGCCCTCTGCAAGGGTATAAAAAGACATTAAAGTCCTTTTTGGAGAGAATCGCCTTTTACCTGATATTCACTGACGGTCAGGCAGGCAAATATGATTATTTTCATGGCTATTTATTTTAAATCAATATCTTTCAATCAATATCAGAAAAAGCTTGCTCTCCATGATTATAAGACCCAGAACATAAAAATTGTTTTTTCTAAATGCTTAATCAAATATAACTGATATATATATATATTTGAGAATCTATATTGTTTTAACATTGATTCTCTGATAATTTCTTAATAATAAATTTTTAATAATTTTTTAGCGCTACGTTAGGTTAGGTTAGGTTACGCGGCTGGCGGTTTCTGAAGGCGACCACCACACTTATTCCCCTTAGTGAGAAAGGACTCACTGGATCAGGAGTTTTCCCACCCTGAGGCTATGGTAAATCTTTTTATCCTGTTAGGAGCTGTTTCTGACATCATTTATATGTTATTGAGTAACCTGTCACCCAGGTGTAGTAATCTGAGGGACTGCAGAGCTGGGCATAGAGAGTGGCATAGAATATGCTCGACAGTTTCTTCCTCTTTTTTGTCCCTGCAGCTACGGCAGTAATCGTTGTGGGGTGAGATCATTCGCCTAGCATGTGTTCTCACTAGCCAGTGTTCCGTGATGACTCTTATAGCAGTGCTAATGCGGGTTCTATTCATCCTAGGTAGTTGAGATGTTCTTTTCTGTGAGATTTTGGCCAGAGTTGCCAGGCCAATCGGCAGTGGGGGACCGAGTCCAGTCTATGTTTCTGACAAGAGCTGGTTTTCCTTTTGGCTTCCCTGAATTGGAGCTTGTATGAGGCTTTTGGTACATCGGTACCCTCCAGTTCTGCTATGCATTTGTCTGTGACCTGAGACTTATGTCATACTGATTTGCTATCTCGTAGAGAGATGATCTGCAGTCTGAGACTGTTTTTGGGTTTCTGGTGACCGAGCTGACCCATTTCTTTAGCCGCTTGACTATCACTGTATATATTGACTCCTCTTAGTGTGACGCTATGTATGTTTAGATATTTTAGGGGTTTCCTTATAGCTACCACATGGGAGTTTCCACTTCGGATACTCCCTTAGCGTGCAGTAGGCTGTTCTGTTGGGAATGAGTGGGTCATTTAGTACAATGATGGAGTACAGTAATGTAGGGGAACATGCCCCACTTGACGCCTATTTCAGGTAAAGAGGGTTACAGCAGCCTTTTTTACCTTTCTTCAATGTTAGAGTTCCAGTTCAGTTTCCTATCCAATATTAACCCCAGGTATTTGGCGCTATTGCTGAAGGAGAATTTTTGGTTGTATATTCTTGTGCCAAATCCTTGTGATTTGCAAAAATAAACGAGGGGTCATCTACCATATTGCGAAGGAACAGTTTTGACCAGAGAATAAAATTAAACAGACTCACCGTGGTTGTTTATGTTGGAGCTCGCCCATTGTGCATGGTGAGCGTAGGAGTAATATCCTATAATGAGGCCTGTTAAGCCTTTCGATATCCGTGCTTTTCCTTGCTTGCTTTTCCACTAGCTCGTCTGGGAGTTCCAGCCTTTCGTAGCCATATAGGACGAAAGTGCCCGGATTGGAGTCGTCTGGGACTCCACGGTAATTGCCACGATTTCTGGGTTGCTGTGATTATGGAGCAAAAATATGCTAGTTGCTTTTTAGCTCAAATTCAAGCTCATATTTTACCTTCAGAGTTAGCTACTAGTAGCTTGTACTCCCGAATCGCCAGTCCGGAAACCATACTTCCTGCTATCCATGGTTCCTGGACTAGGACTGTATCGGCTCCATCCTCGGCCAGATGGAGCAGCAGTGCAGCCCACGCTTCCTTAAAAGAGTCTAGGACTTTCTGCAGTATCCGTAAGGACATCTTACCGTGACAGCTTACCGTGCACCATTGTGATATCCGCCTTTTCGTCATTGGCGATGTCTTCGTTGATGACCCAACTCGCAGCCATCTAGGGCAGGAGCGACGCATCCGTGCTGTAGCCGTCCGATTTATCGTTCGATTCCGATTTGGTAACCTTTATGGTTACGAAGCTAAAGCAGAAATTTAGCTCCCCATAAGCAGCCTCTATGGGAGCTAATCTTTCCTTGTTGATAATTAGGACCGCCTTCTTAGTTTGCTAGCCGCTATGGGTAAGGTAGGGAACGTAAATGTGTGGGCTACTTATTAAACGTGGCAAAACAAGCGCGGCACCGGCACGGAAGCCCGCTAGCTCTTCGGGAAGGGCAGCTTTCATTTGCGAGAAGGGTCCCCGAGGAGAGTCCTGCTATGGGATTCGTTTCCTTCGTTTTATTCACAGCTAACCTCACTGAAAAGGTCGTTCACGATCCGCAAACTGTGGCCCGTTCGGTAGCCCCTAGCTAGACATCCCAGGATTCATATCACAAACTTTTTGGATCGAAGACGCTACGTAAATATGAATATAAATTTTTTTAACAATTTTTTTTTTGTAAAAATATGTGTAAAAAATAATGTTAAATAAAATAAAAAATGTTGATAATGACCGGTAAATACGAACTCTTTTGACTTCTCTTCGGTCTAAAAAATGCTCTCATGATTTTGCCAGCGGATGATTGGCAATGTGCTGAGGAAAACATTCGGAAAATGTACGTGTATATGAACGGTATCATAGTTTTCAGTACCGACTGCCAACTACCGACTTCGTATTCGTATTTAAGAAGTTCGTATTCAACTTTTGACAGAGATCTACTTTTACAAATTGTCAAGGACTATACTTCCCAACTATCGTCTTGGGAATACTGGAATACTGTGCTTTTCAAATATTTTTATTTATTTATTTTTATACCCTTGCAGAGGGTATTATAATTTTGGTCAAAAGTGTGCAACGCAGTGAAGGAGACAGCTCCGACCCTATAAAGTATATATATTCTTGATCAGGATCACCTCCTGAGTTGATTTGAGCATGTCCGTCTGTCCGTCTGTCTGTTTCTACGCAAACTAGTCTCTCAGTTTTGAAGCTATCGTCTTTAAACTTTGCACACACCTTTCTCTCCTTTGCAGGCAGTATCCTATAGCTGCCATATAACTGATTGATTGGAAATGGCATAACTTCGTTGTTTTTTAAGTTAGAAGGATGGGACTTTGTATGGTTTCCACTTTGGGAAAACTAATTCGATCTGCCAAATATCATAAGGATCGGCCGACTATATAAGATCCGATATATATCTTATAATAAAGATGCGTGTCGCCACCTAGCGGACTGCCTCTCAACTGCAAGGGTATATCAACTTCGGCTCAGTCCGAAGTTAGCTTTCCTTTCTTGTTTTTTTATGAGTCTAACAATAAGTTTGCAAATCTTAAGGTAATACATTATCTAACTGAATAAAGGCTACATGGTCCTAATAATTAGGGCTGGATTGGAAGGTCGTTGTGGCGAAGACGAGAGCTGCTGGAAACTCGCGTGAGGGCTCTCGCGAGATGATTTGGATGTACTGATAACCTATTGTTGGACTTTGTTGTTATTTGTGCTATATCTTCTCTGACGAGTGATATATTATGGTCCCTGTGATGCCGGTGCCCTGGTGATGGTTCTGAGAATTTTTGATTGAGTTCTTTGCATTATATCCACGCAGCTGTTACTGGCATTCTCGAGATTGTACATCCTGATCGTACATCCAGATTGATTTCAAAACGGTGTTGTATAGAAGTACCTTATAGTCCAGGCTAAGGGTCGAGCGGCTATTGATAAGCCAGTGGTGGCTGCTGGCTTTAAGCTTTAAATGTGTTCTTTTGGCTTCGATGTGGCTGCGCCAGGTAATACGTCTATCGAGCTGTACGCCAAGATATGTTACTTAATTTGCTATCGGAACCACAGTTGTGTTTAAAGTGGAGGGCAGTCTTGCCTGTTATGTGTGAACGTTCCGTGTTTTAGTTCTTTAACTTTGATTCGCCAGTCGGATAGCCATTTCCCCACTGCCACCAGGTGTTTAGCAAGTTGCGCCTTTGCTTCCTTTGGGCATCTCGAGCGGCTTAGGATCGCTGTGTCATCAGAAAAAGTGGATGTGGTTAGTTGCATGCTCGTTGGGATGTCCGCAGTGTAGATAAGGTAGATTGTTGGCCCCAACACGCTGCCTTGAGGAACTCCGGCTCTGATGATGTAATCATCGGACATGACAGCATTACATCTTACTGATAATTTCCGGTTGTAAAGGTATGACATCAGAAGTTTGTGAGTGTTGGTTGGGAGCATTTCTGTTATTTTATGCATTAACCCTTCTAACCATACTCTGTCGAAAGCTTGTGACACGTTCAGAAATATCGCAGTGCAATACTCCTTTTGTTCGAATGCATTTCGGATTTCTGAAGTTATGCGGCTGACTTGCTCGATGGTTCCATGTTTTTCTCGAAAACCGAATTGATGAGTCGGGATTTTGTTGCGTGTTCTGAGTTATCGGGTAATATGTGCCAAGAAGCATTTTTCGAAGAGTTTTGATAGACACGTTAGTAAACTAATTGGTCTCTATGATGAAGCAATTTTGCGGTCTTTGCCAGGTTTTACTATCATTATGATGATCGACTTTTCCATCTCTCTGGGAAGTGTCCATGTCTCGTTATTGCGTTGAAGAGTTGGCAAATAGCTCGAACTGCACAGTGAGGAAGTTCAATAATCATTTTTGGTGATATAAGGTAGATGCTGTATGTAATTTTTTTGGGACCTTTCTGCTTTATGACGTAATGCAGCTCCGTGTAGCATCATTTAACCTTTTTGGTTTTACAGATGGTGATCTGTTGGATTGCCAGTCTCGCCGTGAGCGTTGCTTTGCTAGAACAAGCTGTTCTATTTCAACGTTAGTGTGTCTGTGATTGTAGGATATTTTTTGCGATTGTGGAGTTGAGATGCGAGCTGCTGCGACCAAGACGGTTTCGAGATTGTTTGTGAATGAGTTGATATCAGCTTCGTCATTCAAACGTGGATTCAACTCAATATGCGAACTTACATATGGCGCTTGCGTGGTTGCGTAGGTTGCGTGGAATATTTTTTGTGACTGCAAAATCTAACAACTCTGGCAGCTTTCTGGGATCTGTTGGCCAATATGTAGGTGTCCCGATGGCACACAGTCTAGCTTGTTGCTTGCTTTTATTATGGCATTGTACAACTGCCTTCCCTTTGGGGACACAAGTCGAGATCCCCAGTGCGTATGCTTGGCATTAAAGTCTCCTGCTACTATAAATTGTTCGCTCAGAAAGTAGAAATAGTCCATGAATTGGGATTCGGATATTGTAAACCGAGGAGGGCAGTATACGGCGGCAAGCTTTAAGGAACGGGGCTCCATTTGTACATCTATAGATGTAGCTTGCATGTAGTTAGTGGCGAAACTATTGTGGAAGCAGTGTTTAATGCGATTTCTAGTCAGAATCCCAGTACCTACGTGAGCTTTCCCGTCTGGGTGATTCGTGTTATAAAAGAAGTAGTCTCGAATTTGGAAATTGTATTTATTTGTAAGATGAGTTCTGTGAGTAGCAGTACATCGATATGGTTATTATTAAGGAATTGAGTTAACTCGAGCTTGCATAGTTGTCTGCGTAAATGACATGAAGATCTTGCATAGTAACAACCCATACTGGACGAAGCGGAACGAAGCTGGCAATTGTTACACTGCACCGTTCCATTTCTTTTATGCGGCTCTTCTACAGTTTTTCTGCGGTGTATTAGACACTGGAGAGTAAAAATTGGGTGCACTTCATTTTTTTCAGAGGCTTGGATTTGGTTCCGGGTTCAAGTTCTACCTTGAAAAGGGGTTGAGGCTTTCTTTCTCTGTTCAAAATGTTTATAACATTTTTTACATTAAAATCTTTCTCCTGTGTGCCTGTAACTTCAGCTGGTCTTACTTCAATACCTTTAAGTACTACTTGCTGGCCTTCACTGCTTTTTAATTGGTACGTGTAGAAGTTTTTTTTGTTGTTTAAATACTTCGACAAAATTTTGTAGTTTACATCCGTATTAGTCTGAACTTTTGTTTCGTGAATATTTTCCTATGGTAATGGAATTATGTGGAAATTATTTTGTCCGATTAGATTCAGTAGCCAGACGCCGACGCCGGTATCCAATTATCCGTGCGAAATACTACATACAGACATTTTTACCCTGGAAAAGAGGATATAATTGAGCTGTATAGAAATTTCACATTTTATCAGCTGAACACATCGAGGACATCAAGGAAGAAACACTAGGCATAGCCAACCACAGGATCGGTAGCTTGACCCAAAATCGCCCGGATGCTGAATATACCACAGCCGAGGCCGTGCTTTATAGATTGGATCAGCTTGGAAACCGACGCTTTCGATTTGAATGCTATCCTTAGACTCCAAAAGGACGGTAAAAAGAACCACGATCTTCAAGTCTGTATCATTGATCGGCTCTTCGATTCAACCCATGGATCTTTCCAACGCATCAACGAGATCGTAGGATGGGTCAATGTGATCGACAGGGACGTCCATAACACGACCGCCTCGTAGCACGAAGCCCTCATTCTTACAAGTCAGATCAACGAGATATCAAGGGCATGTCAACCTACAGCATTAGATTTCGTAGCTATGGATAACCAACAAACGTCAGCCGTTTCTTAAAGTTTCCTGTCCATCGGCAACACAACAGTCTGAAAAGGACCGGACGAAACTGTAGGAAGATAGCTGTATCCACAAGATACTGAGAGGATGGCACGCTTTGTGCAGATATCTGAATAACAACCTCCACCACCATCATCATAGGGCCGTAATCATTGCACCAAGTCGGTATACTCTAACGAACACTGAAACTGGAGAGTCAGCAACCTGACCCTGAATTGGAGAGTCAGCAAGTTGCAGAATTGCCTAACGGAAGTGCAGTGGTTAGCGGTCATTGCCCAGCAGAGTAAGTGTACTCGAATTCCGGGTACTTGCGATGCTCTGCAGTGGTAGAAACGGTACAAGACGATGACGCTGCAGATCCCATGGTTAGACTAGCAACGGGCAGGGTAACGATCTGGTCAAAACGGAATACAGAGTCTCTGTTCGTACGCAGGGCGTTATGCGGCCACTTCCGTCGATCTAGATCTCATGGGAGTAACGATAGGTCCCGGAGTCGTAGTCAAACCTATAGAACGTCTGACTAAAATAACCTGGTTAATCCAGGCAGTGGTTGATGGCCGGGGATTCGTTGACGCGCCTCAGCTGTGGTGGGGCTTCCTCCGTTGATCCTCGGTCTGAAGTATCACACGGAGGTACAAAGGGGATCCTACCGATAATCCGTTTCACGGGAGCAGTATTCGGAGGATTACGTATCAACGGTTCTGCTGGCGGTCCGTTCCACGGGAGCAACACTCGGCGGCGATTACGTGTATCGAGGGTCCTACGACGCGCTGTTCCACGGGAGTACACTCGAGGACGATTACGTCTAAGTGCTATAGTTAACACTGAGAAATGAGACGATTGATTCTGTATTCACAACTATCTTATATATGAGGCTAAGTATACCTAGGTTTAGGGTGTTATTGAACAAAGTATGCCTAGGTCTAGGGTTTAGTAGGTCAATGTTATCGACGTGCTTCCGTAATGTTAAACCAGTCACTTACTTTTGAATCTGCTGACTCAGACCGCTTGGTTCTGAGTTTTGCATTTCATGATTCCGCTGGTTCTTGTCATTCCCGCTGTTGACTGCTCGCTGTTTGGCGCCGGCTGTAACTGGGTCAGTCGATCGGAATCAAATTATATTTTGAGGTTGAAGCTCTTTTCGGAGTCAAATTTCTATTACTAGGTGTGGAGCGTTATCATGTGTCTTGGAATTCGGTATTAGGTCTTGCCAATAGGTGCCAACAGAGCTCTTCCCATTGAGCTCCCTGAATCCAATACATGGGCCCATGGACCTTCATTTCTTCCTGTTGCCAGGAATCCAGATAAAATATCCGCTGTTAAAAAATTCCCGATTCCACAAAATCAGCGACAACTCAGACGATTCCTTGGAATGACTGGTTGGTACCAACGTTTCATTTCAAAATATTGAAAATACTATTCCACAAACATATTTCCCTTGACCGAACTCCTAAGACGAAAACTTTGGCAATGGAGTCCCATGGCCCAAGCAGCTCTTATAGAAATCAGTGATTTCTCAATTATAGTCATCCAGACTATAATAAGCCATTCATAGTGCAATGTGACGCATCCTTATATGGTGTAGGCGCTGTCCTTGCCTAAAAAGATGATTCAAGCTGTGAACGTCCCATAGCATATATGTCAAGGAAAATAAATAAAGCATAGCGCAAGAATTATACAGTGACAGAACTCAAATGTTTCAAATCGACCTTTAAGACCACCGATGGGAGCTCAAGTGACCAACAAACACCGGCCGTTGGTGAAAGTTTCCTGTCCATCGGCAACACAACAGTCTGAAAAGGTCTGACGAAACTGTAGGAAGATTGCTGTATCCACAGGATACTGAGAGGAGGGTACGCTTTGTGCAGATATCTGAACAAGGACCACCACCACCATCATCATCGGGCCGATGCTACAAATTATAGAGACATCTCTAAATTGTCAGCATTTCCAAAGCTTTTCGAAAAACTTATCACTCCACATTTGCAACACCTACGTAGTTCAATAATATCCCCGTGCCAACATGGCTTTATGAAGCGCCGCTCCACCACCACCTAGTTATTGGAGCTAACATCTTTTATCACGGATGGGTTCCGGAATGGCTTACAGACAGACTTAATTTACACTGACTTCAGTAAAGCATTTGACTCTGTTAACCATTCGCTTCTTAGAAGTAAACTCAGTCTTTTGGGATTCCCAACTGATCTCCTTATCTGGATTTCGAGTTACTTATCAGGACGAACCCAACGCGTCTTTTTTAAAGATGTTACCTCGCGTTTAGTCCGCGTCACATCTGGGGTGACCCAAGGAAGCCATCTTGGACCATTACCTTTTACACTATTTATTAACTACTTGCCCCTTGCCTTAACTGACTCACTAGTACTTATGTACGCTGATGATGTTAAGCTTTGTCTTTAGTATATATTTACTAGCGCCCAATTTAGACTTCAATCCGATTTGGATAAATTTCAAAATTGTTGTTTAGCAAATAACCTAAAGCTTAATGGATCGAAATGTAAACTCATGTCATTTTATCGATCTAGCCGTCACCAGGCTAAACTTTATACACATCACTGGTCCGTCCGATTCTTAAGTATGTATCGTGTGTCTGGAGTCCTCAATACGGAGTACACCGAGATCACATAGAATCTGGACAAAAAACCTTTCTTATTTTCGCACTTAGGGGACTTAATTGGGAAGCAAGTGTTCACCTTCCCACCTATCTTAGTAGACTTTTATTAATCAACTTACCATCATTAACATATCGTAGAACGATGCTGGGTTTCGTGTTTCTATTTAATCTTATTAATGGTAATGTAGCAAGTCAGACATTCAGTCATACTAACACGCTTAAATTTTAACGTTCCTAGTAGAAGGACTAGAAACTTTCGTCCTCTACTCCTTAGCCATTGTAGTTGGACGTACGCTCAACACGATCCGTGTTGCTTATTCTTCTCGTTTACTTTCTCGGATCTATCCCTGCGAGCCGTACGTTATGCGGCACCGTCCCTCGGTCGGTTGGACGGGAGGTGGGCTGAGGAACGAAAAATATTCTACTCGTACCACTTGAAATCTATCGTGGATGTGTCCATCAATTTGTAGGTTTCGTTCCAAGTCAATGAGGTCTTGGTATCCTGTGACGATTTCTTTCCATATATCTTCCATATGTTGCCTGGTGTAAGACGATACTTCCCTTCCATCAGTTAGATTACATTGGAAGTCCTCGAGATCGTCGAGCCGTCCTTGTCTTCGTTTCAGTGAGGTGATCTTTGGGTCCTCTGTAAGAACTTGTTCGCTAGTTTTAGACTGTGCTTTGGGCTCGAGGTTTTGGGCCCAGTTTTTCGGGGACGCTGTGATGGGCCTGATCCTGATGGTATTCCGTCCAAAAATAAAGCTTAATTTATATTTAGTAGATCTTTCAGTGCCTTGGCTTTTGAAAACTATTCATTATCAGGGCTTAGTGCTAGCTCGTGGAGCTTGGTATCATTCATTTCAAATTGGGCCCACAAATGCGTGAGCTGTCTCAGCCGTTCCTCAAAGTAACTAAATCTTTCGTGAAGTTTCTTATCAACTTTTGGATAGCTGTGCTGCTTTCAATCTTCTCCTCTGATCTTCTTCTCCTGATTCTGAACTCATCGTTGAGTGTGTTTTTTTATTGTTGAGGTTGAATTGCCTTGCGGCTCGTGTTCAGGTTGTGATCCTATAGAAAAGGATCGCGTCGGGGTCACCAAAATGTTCGTACGCAGGGCGTTATGCGGCCACTAACGTCGAACTTAAATTCATGGGAGTAACGATAGGTCTCTGAGTCGAAGTCAAACCTATAGTACGTCTTACTAAAACTGACTGGTTTGTGCAGGCGGGGGATGATATGAGGGAAACGGGGAGCTGAAGGTGGACCTGCTGGCGGACCGTTCCACGGGAGCAACACTCGTATGTACGTGTAAGATGACGTATGTTACGTGTAGATGATGCCTGCTGGCGGTCCGTTGCACGGGAGCAACACTCAGCGTCACGTACGTATGGCGGTCCGTTCCACGGGAGTGGAAAAACTCAGTAAAACTATTTCATCATCATCCTTGAGCTTGTGCTCAAGCTCATTTGAGCTTGTGTCAAATGATGATCTGTCCATTTAACAGAACGTTACCTTACATACTTTCCGTTAACTTTAAACTGATCATGTTTAGATTAGTAATACTTCGTACCTTCTTTTATTACCTTACCTTTACGCGTCCTCGCATCATTGCATAATTTTATCTTCATTTATTTTCTTTCGTAACTTAACATTCTATTTTATATTATTTTTCTGCTAGATTCTATTTTATATCAATAAAAAAAAGTAAAAGTACTTTCCATAAAGTGAAAATTAAGATCAACAACATTATTCATATAATCATCAAGAGCATTGTATTTCAGTAATATTTCATTGTATTTTGTAATTTTTCCGCACATATCTCTCGCCACAGCGCCATTTCTTTTTATCTTTTCTCATCTCTTTGTACCATAACTCCATCTCTCAACATCCAGGTCCCACTGGATCCATATAGCCCTCGTCATGCAGTTACTGAAGCCTAGCCTTTGTTAAAGATTTAATCCGCGCTTGAGTGAATCCACCTGAGTGCCTCAGTCGTCGATCTATCGCACTCATCTGCCTCTACCTTATTAGGTATCGTACGCAGGTGCTCGTGGGCATACTTATATGTTCGTTTGCTTGAAAAAAATTTCAACATATAACGGTCACTATCTAGCTTCTCTATTATGCCAAACGGTTCTTTGATCTTTTGATATAGCTTTGTTTGGTGACTTTCTTCACTTTTGTTCAATCTCAATATCTATCTTACATGTTCAATGTCAATATCTACTTCTTCTATCAATGGTATCATGCCTATTAGCCTTGCCTCTTCACCAATTAGTAACTCTAACGGACTAAGCTTTGTGACCCCATGGCCGTGCAATTCATGTCCAACTACACCTCTTTTAAGGCATCATGCCAAGATCGCTTGCTTGCCTCAAATGTCGTCAAAATTGCTTTCATGGTACTTATAACGCTATACCTCATAACGCTTAACCTGTTCTTTCGCACGGCTTGCACCAGCTCTCTGCACGCTATCAGATGCAAATCACTTTTTTGTGTTGCTAGTACCATCTGTACTAGCGTCAGTATGGAGTTCAACCGGATATTGTGGGTCATACTGAGTCACTAACCAATGCATGCTTCGCATGACACTGGAATTTACGTTTGTTTTACGTTAACAAATACAAAGGTTCATTAATTCAGAAAATCGAGGAACGAATTGTCGAAAATAGGAAGATAAGCTATGCATGAATTTTCTGCGGCATTGGTCTTATTTCGGCGTTTTCAATTTTATACCCTAAATATTCAACACTTGGCTGCATGAACGAACATATATCTATATTATAAGAGAACCCGGCATTAGACAACCTTTGCAATATCTCCTTATTTCTATTATAGGCCTCCCCTTTTGTGCTAGAAACAATTAGGACATCGTCAATGTAAACAATTGCATACGTATATGCCACTTTACCCAAAGCTCGCATTATAGCTCGCTGAAAGACAGATGAAGCGTTCTTCAAGCAAAATGGTATTGCTATTAATTCATACTGGCCTTCTGTCGTAACGAATGCTGTGCTTTCTCTTGACTCGGGATGTATTGGTATCTGGTAAAGGCCACTCGCTTTTACGCTTATTTTAAGCCAAGGCTTGTAAAATTCTTGCTACCGCGCTGTCTATCAATTTGGTCCGTTATTAAGGGTAACGGATATTTATCTGAGAGATTTGGGATATTAAACTCACGATAATAAGTACATAAACAATCACTGCCCTCCTTTTTCTTTATCAGCAGCATTATGCTCCCGAAAAAGGAGCAGCTTGGACTTAATCTATACGGACGCCTCTTTACCGTTTTGTTGGCATCAATCAGACGAATCTCTAATTCACTGGTGTTGATTCGTCGGTTAGGTATACACTTTATGAATGTTGATCCGTACTGTTTCAATATTTCTGCCATTTTGGCTTGGTCAGACTGAGTTAGATTAACATCACTATTTATGGAATCCATGAAATTCCCCTCAACAGTGCTAGACAGGGTATTAACAGTATGATTTTTGTATAAAATAAACTTATTGGCATTTATTGTTACGCCCAATCCGTGACTTCAAATTTAACGTCCAATCTGTGCATCGTGCTTCAAAAATTTTTCCATAACAACATGAAACACGATCTCTATCGAAAACTCACATATCGTTACTGTAGTAAGAATTTGCATTGAACATGTTAATGAACCTTTACCTATGCCGCTTATAAGTACAGTGTTCTTCATTCTCTTGCCAATGAACTTACCAGCTTACTATCACTCAGCCCCTGAGTCAAAAAAGTACAGAACGGGCTCACCATGTTGGTTCGACGGCGGTGCATACATCCAATCGCTTCTCTTCTCTTCTCTTGCCCTTGCTTGACGATGAATAGGTCGGGCACTTGGTTGTAATATGACCTAACTGGCCGCATTTGTAGCATGTGTTCTGCTTCGACATTCTGCCATTATATGGCCAGGTTTTCCACAAGATTGACACCTTCTTTGCTATAATGTTCTCTACTTCTTTTGTTCAGGGACAGTGGTATAGTCTGGTGTCTCGCAGTCATTGCGCTTACCAAACGCATAGGCACGCAATTGTTGCTCCAGTTTACTTCGGGTTTTAATGTTCATTGTAAACAAAAATCGCTGCTGCCGTTTATTTCTTTGCGCAGCATGCGTCAACACGACCGTATCGGGAATTTCTGCGCTGTTCAAATCTTTTCACTTTGACAGTAAAGTCGTCACTTGTCTGCTAGAATACACAGACAAACTCTCGCTTGGCCTTGGTTTACTGCTGGACATATTTATCAATATAGCAGCTAGCGGCTGTACCCCTTTATATCTTTGGATAAATACTTCTCGGAATTCCATGCACTTTATTCCGCTGTCCTTAACGTCTTAACTTAACTTAACGCCATGACGAGTGCGCTACCATCCAACATGTTCTCTGCCATGATTATATCGACGGTTTTACACCACGCAGCGGCATCTGCGTTAGCAGTACCGGGACAAAACTTTGGAAGCATTACTTTTTTACAGGGTTGCGTCGCTATTCTGGGAATTTCCATCGATTTAATTAAGTCCCGAAAAGATTTGTTTTGCGCTTTAAATAATGCACGCCATTAATCGTTCGATAAATTTTGTGGCGAGATTCCACTTCTGATGTCGGAGAATAACGTGTAGGCACTGGAGTAATTGGCTTTTCATCTCCTTGCATGTTCACTTTAATGGCACTTCGCATAGGAAGTCGCTTGTAATGTTTTGACGCGCATCTCGAAGCAGACTGCCTCGGAAGCCATCGCTCTCCCTTCGCCCATCCTCTATTTAACTACAACAATTTTATCACAACTATTTCATCATCATCCTTACATCTTCTCTATTTCATCACCCAAAGAACTTCAAGTGCCATGCTCATTTGACCTTGTGTCAAATGATGCTCTGTCCATTTAACAGAATGTAACCTAAAATACTTTCCGTTTACTTTAAACTTAACATGTTTATATCAGTAATTCTTCGACATATACGTGGATTTTGTGGAATCTTTTAAAAACTAATATATTTATGCTACTTTAGACGATGGCCGCTACAAAACGAAATGCTGGACTGACATCCGCCGTTCCACGAGCAACACTCAACGACGAAGAGTTGGTAAGTCAAAATTATTAACTTGCAAAATCTCAAATTTATTTTCTTCATCCACTTCAGTGCGGTAGGTTTTAATGCACATAAGGTTTTTTACAGTCTTGTTCCATTTCATAGTTGAGGTTGATAAATATTATGCAGGATGATGACAACTGATTCTACGTTTAATTGCAAATTGTGGATAGTTGACATCCTGGTTCATAATGAAGTCGTCGAAAAAAAATCAACAAAAAAAAGTGGAAATGAGGGAAAAAGAAAAAAGAAATGAGCTATTTGTTGGATTTTCTAGAGAATTTCCTTTAAGTTCTTTTGTTGTTGTGACGAAAATGAAAAGAAATTGACTTATAAATGTTTATATATAGATATTAATATTTTTGATTGTGATTCTTACAATAAGAACTAAGAATTAATTATTTTTCATTTTAAAAAAGTTATAAACTTTCGTTCTATGGACAATATTTTAGATCTATTAGAAATTAAGAAGAACATAAAATTTCCGATGCCAAGAAACGCTTCACTATTTGTGAAGGAGAATGGCTGTCAATCCTAAACAATTCACTCGGCATAGCCGCTGAATGTTGGCATCGGGAACGGGACAATGAGGGAGCAGGCCTGTATGGAGTAGGCGAAGTGCCAGCACCACTGGTGCCATCTAAAAGCGTAGAGTGCGCAACAACTCTCATTGACCGCTTGGCAACATCCACATGAATGTCGACGAACACGTCTGGGAACACTAATACTGAATAAATCGAGACAAATTTCATTGAAAAATTATGAAAATTTTTGAAGTTATAACGCTTTTCTCAAAAAAAGTGCCTAGAGCTCTAGAGTAAAATATTTTTTTTTTTTTACAGTCTCCTTTTTTTTACTTACTATTACTCCGGAGCGTCTGGAAAGTTGAATAAACATTGTTGATCAATGTATATTCAACACAACTCCTCAAGAGAAGAATGGAAACATAAACAACGAGAGCTGAACATTATAGGGAATTTATAATATGGTCGAACATATGTTGCAGGGATAAGGAAAAACCAAAGCTTGAAAATAAAATAAATAAAAAACTTAAATGAAGACATCAAAAGTTTCTTGCTCAGAGCCAGAGCGAAAGAGTATGAACTTTTTCGGTTGTGCTCGCAACGCGAGCGAAAAGAAAAAATTGGTCAACAGTTATTTGCAAGCTCTGGGAAAAACTTTAAGCTAAGACAGTATATATTACGGTGTGTTGAAGGTATGTATAAAAATTACATATTAAAACAAGAAAGGAAAGCTTAATCGACGGAAGATAGAAGAAAGATTGAAAGAGGACTCAGGAGGTGATCCTAATCCAAATTATATATACTTTATAGGGTCGGAGATGTCTCCTTCACTGCGTTTTGGTGCAAGCCTTAGTAGTGACGATGCGGATGGAGCGCACTTGCTATTCAGGACTCTGCCCAAGTCGCTCTACGGAGAGACGAACATGTGGACAGGTGAAAATATTCCTGAAGAAGGCAGTCAACTGCGAGGGTTGTGACGTTGCCATTCTAGACGAGGTAGAAGGTTTTTGTACATTTGGAACATGAGAGGGCCATATACAAGGAAAAGTAAATGAAAATGCAATGATGGTTCAACACCTAAATGTTTGGGAATGGCGTGATCAGCATTCGCGTAGCAGATTAAAACGATGTAATAATAAGTTTGCTATAAGAACAACAAATCTTTGAGCCAAGGTTTGATGTTGCGCCCCAATTTTGTAGTCAAAATAAAGAAAAATCTTCTCCAAATTGTGGAAATTGCCATTTGTGGCATCTGCTAATTGTAGACTCTGTCATCAGGTGATATTAATCTATTTCGAAGCTATAAATTAACAATTTTGAGTTTATCTGAGAATATCCCTATTTATCTTAGATGCATGTCGCCCAAAATAATATTTGCGTTTTTAATACGTTTTTTATACGTTTTAAATTTTTTTTAAACGTTTTACGTAAAGGATGATTAAGGGGCGTCACTGGCACTATATAAGAAGGACTACTAAGCGAATCAATACTGAGTCTTCTAGGGAAGCTGGAAGTGTTGAGTTGGAGGATCGCCTTTGCGGAGTACGAAATTCAAGCAGGAAAGTTTTCTTGGAGGTATTAGAAGTGATAGGCTGAAGTAGCCCCCGTGGGTAGTCCCAGTCTTAAGTGCGACAATTAAATGGAGTGCGGAATGATCTGTGTTCCGTGGCGTAAGGACTCGGTGGGTAAGTTTGGCAGCAGTACACGAGACCAGCGAAAAGATCCAAGATCCCTGACGTAGCTGAAATACAGGGTAAAACAAGTCGGGTTGGTTCATTTCCCCGACATGGAGCAATAGAGGCGAGCGAGTTTTGCCTACGCTTTATCGCTTCCTGACCATGACGACCAGGTGTGATACTGCAAGGCGAGGGGTTACCAGCTTGTTAACTCAAGCGCAACTAGAAACCAACCAGGGACACCACGGTCCAGTCATAGGATTCCTGATGCAGGCTCGCTGGAGCGTACACACAGCAATTACCTGGAATGAAGGAGTCACGACGCCCACGATTACGCCGGTGTTTGGCGATGAGTGGTGAACGCAACTGAGAGTAAGTCCTGAAAGTTAGGAAGGACCTTCGTGCCCTGATCCGGCGCCAGGCTCTAAAAAAGCAATCCTGCCTAGCGTATTCCTGGGTGGTGTGCCGATTGGCGACCAATACGGATTAGGTGCCGGCCACGTCTAGGAGCGGAGACGCAGCCATAGGAGATCGACGGTGACAGCGGTAGCAGAGGAGCAACGGAAGCAGCGACAACCAGAAGCAAAGGTGCCCGGGAGCAGATCGAGCGGCAACAATAACAGGCAATATGAGCAGTGACTGAAGCAGAGGAAGAGGCATAGGCCCTGCATCCGGAGCACGTGAGTTCAAAAAAGAGAGCCATTAGCCGAGCCGGCACCAGGCACCAAGACCGCGTATCCTGCCTGGCGAGAATTTCGGTGGGTGTGTCTATTGGTAACCAACTCGGAACGGTGACGGGTCATCAATGGGAGGACAAACGTTGACGGCGGAGGAGTGAACTCCGATGAGACTCACGACCATCATTTATAAACTTGTATTCAACCAATATTTAGAAAAAGAAAGGAAAGCTATCTTCGGGCAGAGCTGAAGTTTATATACTCTTGCAGTTAAGTGGCAGTTAATAATATAAGACTTATATCGAATGATATAAAGTAGGCCGATCCTTATGAAATTTGGCAGATCTGATAAGTTTGCATAAAGTAGTATCCATTGATAGTCCCATCCTTCTAACTTAAAACATAACAAAGTTATTGCGTTTCCGATCAATCAGATATATGACAGCTAAAGGATATAGTCGGCCGATCCATATGAAATTTACCAGATTTATGATTGCCTAAAGTGAAATTCATAGATAGTCCCATCCGTCTATTTTAATATATAACAAAGTTATTGCATTTCCGATCAATCAGTTATAAGGAAGCTATGGAACATTGTCGATCAATCCCGGCCAAGAGGAAAGGGAAAAAGGATGTGCAAAGCTTGAGATCGATAGCTCTTAACCTAAGGACTAGTTTGCGTTAAAACAGACAGACGGAAAGACGAACAGACGGACTGACGGCCATGATTATATCGACTCAATGGGTGATGCTGATCCAAAATATATATATTTTCGGAGGAATGGAAGAAGGAGCGCGATAAGAGGTTTAGCATTAAGAAAGACATCCTGATAAAATGAGTTATTATCCTAAGAACCCCAAAATACAAGGGGAGATCAACGCAAAGGAGGAAGAGCTGCTGGAAAAGGGATGCATCGAGTCATCAATTTGCGCGTATATTGAAAATCAATTACCAATATACGCGCAAACCAAAATCAAAATCAATTAAGCATGCGAACCCGATGCCCCCAATAATATTGGCTCAGCTTAGGCACAATTTTTAAACAGTCTCGACCTAATAGAAGGATATTGGCGAATCCAATTAGAGGAAGGGAGCAGGAAGTACACTGCCTTTACAGTACCATGGAAAGGTCTATAACACTGGAAGGTGAAGGTGTTTGGTTTGATCTTAGCCTCGGAAACGTTTCAAAGGGATTCGGACCATGTCAAAGGCCCAAATATGGCTCCGGCCGCGTTTTCACACCAAGATGAGATCGCGAACGGTCGCACAAGGGAGGAGCATTTGGCGAACTTGAAGGAAGTATTCCAGAAACCGAAGGTGACGAGTTTGAGGATAAATACGAACCCGTTCCATTTCCAGTGGGCCACCGAACAACAAGCCAGAGGATCGGCATGGATCTTGGATTTGTTGGGTATTGTTTGGACTTGCTATCACTGAGCTGCATCCCCCAAGAAAGAGTAATAGAGTACGTCCCTGCATTGCGTCTCAGACTCCGTCGGAGTTGCAAAGCCATTGAACGATCTCCTGCGGAAAGGGACAAAATGGGAATGGACGATAAAGTGGGCAAGGGAGCACCATTTGTCTAAAGCGGCTTGAGGAAAGACTCGTGGGATAGAGAAGAGGGCACATCTGATTAAACCCAAAGCCCAAGAAAAAAAGGTGCCACTATAGGCATAGGCTTGCTTTAAACAAGGGAAAACCTTAAAAAAACCACAACCCCGCAAAAATATTTAAAAAAAAGAAAGGAAAGCTAACTTCGGGAAGAGCCAAAGTTGATACATATACCCTTGCAGTTGAGTGGCAGTCCGCTAGGTGGCGACATGCATCTTATATTATTAGATATATATCGCATCGTTTATAGTCGGTCGATCCTTATGAAATTGGAAAGATCGGATTAGTTTGCCCAAAGTAGAATCCATAGAAAATCCTATTCTTCTATATATGGCAATATATGGCAGCTATAGGATATAGTCGGCCGATCCTTATGAATTTTTTCATATCAAATTAGTTTGCTCAAAGCAAACTTAAATTAGTTTGCTTTCTATATCTCAAATAGAAAGATCCATCCTTTTTCACTTAAAAAACAACGAAGTTATAGTATTTGCGATCAATCAGTTGTATTGCAGCTATAGGATATAGTCAGCCGATCCTTATGAAATTTGACATGTCAAATTGGTTTCCCCAAAGTAGAACTCATAGAAAGACCCATCTTTCTAACTCACTCATAACAACTCATAACAACAAAGTTATGCCAATTCCGATTGGCATTGACTCCAATTCCGAGTTATATGGCAGCTATAGGATAAGTCGACCGATCCCGGCCGTTCCGACTTATATACTGCCTGCAAAGGAAAGAAGGGTGTATGCAAAGTTTGAAGCTTTAAAACTGAGAGACTAGTTTGCGTAGAATCAGACAGACGGACATGCTTATTTCGACTCAGGAGGTGTTCCTGATCAAAAATATATGTACTGTATTGGGTCGGAGATGTCTCCTTCACTGCGTTTCAAACTTTTGACCCAAATTATAATACCCTCTGCAAGGGTATAAAAAGAATGGAAATCTAACGTGAAATTTCAAGTTGATCACCCAAAGATGTGGCGGATCGGGTGTGTTATATTACGAGCATTTAGTATTAAGTCACAAAAACACAATTCATAATAAAGAAAATATTAGGTCATAGCCTACATAAAGAACGCTCACTTAAAGAATCAAACACTACAGCAACAATTAACTGAAACAGCAGCAAGAACTGCTGACATTGCAATTTAATGCAGTCGACAAAATATTGTTACCCAATCCATTTTCCAATTTTTTACTACCTAAGCAATATACATGTATACATTTAGCTATAAATATTTGACTTTCATATTAATAAAGTCAGTCTCAGACAACCCTTTTCTTAATTGATTCATTCAACTCATGAATGAACCACTAAAGCAGCTAATAAAGCACTGCCAACTGTAAAATCGAAGAACGTAATGGTGAAAAGGGAGAACATTGCACCTAAAATAATTATAGAGACAGCCGTTTATAAGGCGAACGCTCAAGGCCTCCAAGATGCTCAGCAAGAAATTTTCCAGGAGATCTCAAGATGAATCCGGAATTAAAAAAAGACTTTTTAACGAAACTATCCATTCTCGAAGAAGCTTGGGAAAGATTCGTTTAAAATAATGAAAAAATCCAAGGAACTGCAAAAGCTACATCAAGTATTCTGAGGACCTCTGGATCAGTTGCGAGATATATGCCGACACTTTCGAAAGCAACCATGACAAGTTAATGCAAGGCACGATCCGAAAGTAAGAGGCTCAAGAACAAGTAGAAAAACAAGTTCAAGTTCTAAATTCCAGATTATGTCTAGTAGAAGATCTAGAAGCGTCCGTAAACGGTGCCTAAAGAGAGTTTAAGGCATCCGAGTGAGCCCCAGGCAACCTACTAAAATCTTTATGAGCTCAAGTTTAAGAATTCCACTTAATGAGTAGACTTCATCAGAGTCCAGACTCAATACAGGAGTATACTGTACTGACTATACTGTACATAACCACCCTAGAAACCTTTGCCTTATAGGGACTAGGCATAAATGTATCCACATGGGACGTTTCTAGTGGTCTTGCTTACCGATAAGCTTAACATGATTATTAGACGAGTCTATTTAAGCAGACAATTGACAACCGAGTAGAGATACAGTCCCTAAAAACGATCCTGAAATTTCAAGAGCAAAGAATTTTGAGCACAGGAAAGATAACAGCATCATTTAAAAAAGAGTCCAAAAACCTGGCATGCGCATCCAAAACGTTAGGAAGACAAGAATTTTGCTACTATTGCAAAGCTCCAATTTACGCGTTATATAAATGTGAGGAGTTCCGCGCTAAAACAGTATCTGAAAGATTATATTGGGTACAAAAGCAATGATATCAAAGTATGATATCAAGAAGTTCAACCTTCCAGGAACAAAGCGGACTAGGATTATCGATTAATTTGATCATTGAATAACTAGCATCGATCTTGTCACTAAAACGTCACGATACAAAACTTCAGATCGAATGCAGTGGAGGACAATTAAATGAGCAAAGCAAGAGTAAATGTTCTTCCCCACATTATAGCTAACCAACCAGCTCAACCACTTACTTATGGCGCATAGCAAATATCAATGAGTGTCTATTAGCAGATCACCAGTTCGATAAGCCTGGAAGGATAGATCTACTAATCGGGACTGAGCATTATTACTTGGTTCTTCTTTCCAATCAGCAGAATGTCGGAAGAGATGGTGCCATGCTAGAAAACACGAAACTTGAAGAAATTGACGCATCGATTGAAAAGTTTTGAAATCTAGACAATTTGGACATCCAAACGAAACATCGATTTTCTTCGGTGGTTCAATGTGAAAAACACATTTAAAGATAAAGAAAATCTGAAAAGAGCAGAAGACGGTAGATTTTTTTGTGAAACTGCTTTTCTTCGGTCACCTTTTAGCCCTTTAGGGGAATCAAAAGATATTGCCATCAAAAGGTTCTTAGCAGTAGAGCGATGATTAACCGGTGATTTTCGGAAAAAGTACTTAATGAAAAACTTCATGAAAGAATATGAAGCCTTGGGACATATGATGTTTGTTCCAACAACACAGCTGCCTAAATACCACCATTTCATACCACATCACTTTGTTCTGAAACATGACAGCAGCAGCACGAAACTACGAGTGGTGTTTGATGCTTCGTGTAAAACATCAAGTGGAAAGTCCGTGAATGACATGCGACATACAGAACCCACTGTTCAGAGCGAGCTATTGTCCATTCTACTACTTAAGTATGTGTTCACGGCAGACATAGAAAAGATGTACCCTCAAGTATGGATCAATCCAGATAATCAGTTTATCAGTTTCATCAGTTTATGGTCGAGAGATACGATCTAACCGAAGATCTAAAGATATAGTACTTTAGACTTAAAACCGTCACGTATGAAACCAAAACCGCTCCATTCTTAGCCACAAAATGCCTAAATCATTCAGCAGTCCGGTCATGAGACTTTTTCGTAGACGATTGCTTGACGGATGCTGACTAAGTGGCAGAAGCAGTTGAAATCCACACGATGTCAAGTTTCGACAATGGTGCTCAAATTATGCAGAACCACTGCAAGGAATACCCACCGACGATACCGTGAGCGTCGTGAAACTAATTGAGACCTTGGACCAATTCAAAATCCTCGGGCTCATATTGATGCCCAATAAACCTTTGCGGACGAACGCAACAAAGCAAAACTCTGGTAATAACACAGCAAGTAGTTTGCACTAAGTTATCATAAATCTTTGATCCACGGATTTTTTGCGCCAATTGTCGTAAATATATTCATGCAACACCTCTGGGAATTGAAAATGGCTTGGGATGATGAATTGCCCATAGAACTTTAGTCAGAATGGTAAAACTATCGTTCTGACCTGAAAACTCTAAATAAATTGCAAATTGCAAGACACATATTTGACGGAAAGCTTCCAGTCACGCAAGCTATATATACGAGCAATGCATGGATCGGGTGGATCAATGCAACGGCTTCAACTTACCACACTATTATGGATACTCGGATAGCCAAGATTCAAGAAGTAACTGAACCGACTCATGGCGTCACGTATCATCCGCCAATAACGCAGCTGACATTTTCTCCAGAGGAAGAACAGCTAGCAAACTCTCGAGAAACCGTATGTGATTTTATGGTGTAATAGATGTCCTGCGTCCTTGGTGGATACTCCTTGCCAGTGTATTTTAAATAAGAAACGATTTTAAATTTACTCTTAGTGAGTAGTTTATTTCATGAAGGCATTTTTCATAATGAAATCTTATTCTATATTTCATCGGAGTCTCGTAGCTGCGCTGCCCCTGAAGCCGGCAGCGGAGAGACTTTATTACGTGTGTGTATATTCATATATATTTCTATGCTCGTATGTATGGCTGGTAGCAGCGCGAGCGCAAGGGTGTAGAAGGTATGGTTCACTTGTATGCATTGTCAACTCGTGAGAATTTTCTGACCAATGCACTTCCCATAAGTGGGACTTTTTAATGTTTATTCACTGGCTCTTTGGCCGAGGCATTATGTTTATGTAACAACACTGTAAGACAATATTGTATTGCTACAGTGGATGTCTGCTATAGTGACCCATGCGTACTACATCTCCCTCCTTTTTAAAAATAACGTAATAAAATGAGGTTATTTTGAATGAACTTATTATATATCGATTATGTATATTTGTGTAATTATTTTCTTAATATGTTTGTATTAAGTGTTAGTAATATTTTTTTGTATAAGTGTTTTGTTTTTGAAAACAAAATTTTTGTTTTACGATGTAAAATCTACAATTTTAGAACATTTTATAAAATTGTGTATATATTTGATTTTGTTTGTATATCATATATAAATTTTACCAGAAAAAATTGTTATTTTATTTATTTTTCTTATTATTCTATATTAAATTAAGAAGAATTAACAAAAAAAAATTATGGCCTCCATAGAATTTTACGAATACAATTTCTTTAATCTATCTTTATGAACTGTTTGATTTTTATTCTTTTCGTTCGAGATTGTTATGTTATCTTGTTCTCCTATATTTTCAACCTTATAGGGTCCTGTGTACTTTAAGTCTAGCTTATGCCCTACTTCGTTTTTTAGTAAAACTTTATCTCCTACTTCTAATTTGAAATCATTTTATTTTTTATCGTAAGTTCTTTTTGTCTTTGCTTGTTTTGTTAAATCATCATTCTCGCTCTTTTATATGTATTCTCGAGTCTGAATTTTGATTCTTTTGCATAGTATTCTATGTCGTACAATGGTGCAATGTATTAACTGCTATTGAATGTCATGTTCAAGGTTGCAGTTTTACTAAATACAAGTTCATATGGACAGTATCCATGTACTACAGAGGGTGTTGTATTGAAACAATATGTAAAGTATATAAGCCAAACATCCCAGTCTCTTTTTTATTTGATGAGATATATGATCTAACGTATTCGTTAAATGTTCTATGGCTTCTTTCTATTGTCCCTAAGGTTTGGTGATGATGTGCAGTTGATGTTATATTATTGATTTTGAGATATTTGCATAAATCATTAATAATTGAATTCTTATATTCAGTTCCCATGTCCGTAATGAACGTCTTCATTGGACCGTTCTTTAGAATAAAAGATTCGAATATAGCTTTCGCTACTGTTTTTGCACTTTTGTCTTTTATAGGGATTGTAACGAGGTATTTGCTTAAATCGCAGATTAGAGTAACAGCGTATTCGTTGCCTTCGTCTGATTTAGGCAATGGTAATGGTAAATCCACTAACACTGTATCAAAGGCTTTTAATGGTGTTTCCGTTATCGTCAATGGGGTCTTTTGTATGGTTCATCGTCTTTGATTTTTGTCATTTAAGACATTTCTTTACGTGGTTTGCAACGTCACGTGTCATGTTTTTCCAATAATAATGTCTTTTTACTTTTGCTAGCGTTTTTGTTATGCCTGTGTGTTCGCCTTGTAATGGATCGTCATGTAGTGTAAACAGAATAATTTCTCTTTTTTTTTATTTTCTACTATGGACACCGGCTGGAGTAGCGCTACTCTTAAATTTAATAATATTTTATTGCCCTTATTTTTAAAATTATCTATTGAAACGAATTCAAAGATTTTTTTACTCGGTGCCATTTTAAGTTGTCTAATCTTTTTTATACCGGCTATTTTTTCAAGCCTTTGGAAAAATCGATCTAAATCGAATATTCCATTGGTATATAGATCATCAACGTTTATTCTTGCATATATCTGTTTTCCTTTTTTAAGAAAACACTTAGATATTGTTAGATGCAGGGTCTCTACTTTTTTAACATCTTAGTTGACGTCAAATATTTTGGGCTTAGGAGCTGTCGGTTGCTTTTGCAAATCCGAACTGTATGTTAAAACTGCGCAGTTTTTTTTCTGTTTGCTTTGGGACCTAGTAGTGACTTTTAGTATTTGTCTATTTATTTCTTTTAGTTCGTCGATGCTTATTCTTGATAAGGCATCTGCCACATAATTTTTTTTTCCCTTAAGGTATACTGCAATAAATTGGTATCAAATCATTTTAAATCAAAATTTTAAATCAAATCTCATTCTGGAAGTCGGGTTTTTCATTGAAAATAGGTATGTTAATGGTTTGTGGTCTGTTTTTATAGTGAAGATTTTACCATATATGTATGTATGGTAAAATAGTTAACTGCCCAATGTATAGCTGTCAATTCCTGTTCAGTTGTGGACTTAATACTTTCGCCTTTTGTAAATCTAAGTCTATCCCATCATATGATTGGGTTAGCACTGCACCGCATGCTTGCTTACTAGCATCTGTTGTTACACAAAATTCTTTATTAAAATCTGGTTATTTTAATAATGTGGGTTGGACTAGTGCGTTCTTAAGATATTCAAAAGCTTTTTGACACTCAGTAGTCCAGTTGAATTTAACATTTTTCTTGCACAAATGGGTAAGGTGTCTTGAATAATTTGAGAAGTTTGGTATGAATTGTCTGTAATAATTGCCAAAGGCTACGATTTTAGGGTGATTTGGTGAAATCCAGACATTAAATCTAGACATGAAAAAAATTTCGCTCTACCAAGTTGGTAGTGCGAATTTATCTGCTAGTAGTTTTTTGTTTATTTGACGATAGTCAATAACTAGTCTCAAACGTTTTTGTTCTGAGCCAGGAAGTGACTTTTTGGGTTCTAACAGCAATAGCTTTTGTATTCTGATACCGAGGGTTCTACGACATCATCTTCTATTAGTTTTTCTAGTTATTTATTTATTTCATCTTTTTGGCTATCCGGTGTTCTATAGTTTTTAATGTAAACTGGTGTATTATCTTTTAATCTCAGCTTCTGTTTATAGAAATTGTTTGTTGAAATTGGTTCTATTTCTAACCCGAATATATCTGGAAATTCGGTACATAGTTTGGTGGGGGTACTTTTATACATTTTAGGAAAGTTTTTCGTTAGTTTTAGGAGGACATTTTTTTTTCTAGTTGTATTTTCTTTGTTTTGAATGATTTTATAGTTTTCTAATGGTTCGTACTCGATTTTTGAAATGTTTATAATTTTATTTTTATCGGTTGTGTTTAATATTCGGACAAATGTGTTGCTTGATCGTGCTGGCTATAACGATGCCTTCATCTATAAATTAATTAATAAGTGGTGGTCAAGGTGTCTTTAATTATATTTAATTATCCCTAATTATCGGTGACGTCACAGGCGAGGTTATCCCTGACTGTTGCCGAGGGATGGATTCTCCTTGTAGGTAGTAGTGTTGATTGGGTCCCTGGCGGTTACCGAGGGGGTTACTTCTCCTTATAGGTAGTAGTGTTGATTGGGTCTCTGGCGGTTGCCGAGGATGAGTCCTTCTGTAACAGGAATTATGATGGGAGCACTTGCTCCGTTATCACGGCCCTTGAGGCGCGGTGACCAATTCAATAAAATGAATTTACGATTACGGCGATGCCGGAGTTTGGAATGAAAACTTCTTTATTCAGTGAAGCTCGAAATAAAACTGAATCTTAATGCTAACAAAAAGTATTTCATAGCAGCCACGCAAATGTGCAGTGTTTGCCGCTATGCATGGGCTTCCGGCCAGACGCTATGTCAGCAGTTTGGCCAGAGCCAGCTCTTAAATAATCGGACATTGCGGCTGCTTGGTTAACTTCAGTTAACTACTCCCCCTTCAGGAATGAGGCCGCCCTCGGCCGACCCTATTTGGGCAATCATCTCCTTCAACTGGGCCGCGATCTTTCGGGCCTGAGTGACTCGCCGATAGGTCAAGCCGATGCAAATTAAAGCGCAGCATATTGCTCCCGCTATGAACGCCAACTGATGTAGTCGATGGTGGCTAATCTCCTCCCCGAACTCCTTGATGTGCTCCAAATTACGTTCACTCAGTCGGTGAAGGTAAGGAAGGCTAAGAACGTCACGTTCCATAGTGACGTTCAGGGAAGGTGAGCTGGCCACTCCTGGAGCCCTCTTCTGGGCTGTGTCATGATTGACCAATCGGGTTTCGTTGACCATGGCACTCTTTTCAAACGTGATAAGATACGTGCCCTTTATATGGACACAGGTGCCGTTGTCCACACACACGTGAGCCGAGCGATCATTTACAATTACTATTCCTTCATCAACGTAAGTGATGGGGTGTAAATCGCTTTGTTGGATCTCGCAATGCGCCGTGCCTCCAGCGTGAAGCTCTTGGGCGCATGATCTTCTGCGAGCCAGTCGGCAAAATGTAGCTCCTGATGCCGGGGAGCACTTTTTCACGGTGTGGATTTCACTGTCGCATTCGGCAATGACGTTGTCTTCCAGCCTGACCATGGTGTCGTGATGTGACACTGGGAAAACGGTGATCTTGTTGCAGGCCGACTTTATCTTTGGAAACTTAATAATAAAATGTAATATGTTATCGGACTGTAAGATCTTAACGGACGATACGGACAAAACATCTCTAATCGCGGTCTCGGTGGGCTCTTCCATCCACACATCTTCCAGGTCTGCATGATCTAGGATGCTGGGGCTAACAATGTTAATTTTGGCAAGTGCCACTGCTAGCATTAATCCCTGCAGCTCCATTGCTATCATCCTATTTCGAGTTAAAAGCATCTCAAATAGGTGCCCAGTATCAATTTGGGACTTTTTTGCTGACCTCAGAAGTTGGTTGACGGTAGCGGAAATTTTATTAATTTGAATTTGTACTTTGTTGTTAATATTAAACTGCCTATTGCTTGCATTTGTTAATTGAAATTCATTAAATTTAATTTTTTCAAAATCTTCTGCATCCGGCGTTCCTGCCACCACCTTTAGCGCAGTCCCTAAGAAGTCTAAACTTCTTGCTACCCTATGATGGATGCTCAAAGAGTCGAGCATGTCGCGTAGGTGGGCGACATCAACAACTAGGAGTTTCTGCATGTGGGATTGCGGGAACATGACGGTCATCCTATTAATTTCTTCGATGACGCGCCTATATTCCGAGAGGTTTGCTGAGTGCTTTATAGAAGCAAATTCCTCCCATATCAGGATTCGCCCATCAACGATGGGAATGTATTCGGCTTTGGAGTAGTCCGTGACGCGTGCCGATGTTGTGGCCAAAAGGAAAATCAGGGATATGGTTGAAAACCTGTAATTTGGATGTGTTATGAATTTTGCTGAAGTTGGGTAGCCCACCACCAAAGTATGATTAAGATAATAAAGGGTGCAAAGCTTATGCCAAGTGGCTAGGAAAAAGATAATAAAAAGAGAAATTATCAGGCGAGCGATAACATGGTCGCGCTTGGCCTACATAAGGTTGTCTTTGTGGACCACCCTACCTTTAATGAGGACTGTGGTCCCCATGTCCGCTTCAACGGTTTTCTCTTCACATAACGGTGAGAGTTTGTTGCCTAGGCGTCTGTTGGACTTCACTAGGACTTTTTCGCCAACTTCGAATACTCTATTTTGGCGGGAAGTGTTTTCCCTGTCCCGGAGCTTGTCTTGGGCGAGTTTAATTTTATCTTGTATTTCATATTGTGGCTCATCTGATTGTGCTTGTATCACGTCAGCCGGCCTCTTGTCGATGACCGAGTGTATAGATTTGTTATATCTGGTCGTGGCCAGAAGTATCAGCTCTACGGTATCGCTGATGTCTTTATCGATCTTAAGGCATCTAGCAAGCTCTACCAAAGTGCTGAGGAAGCGCTCTACTTATCCATTGGAGACACTGTGTAGGGGCGGAGCATTTGAGATGCAAACGCCGAAATGGTTTTCCAGCATGGTCACGATAGTGCGCGAGTTCAACGATGGTTCGTTGTCGCAATATACGACCTTGGCCCTGGGGAAAATATTCATCAGCTGTAGTAGCGCTGGTTTGAGATCCTCTATGGTTCTAGAGGGAATTGGTTGGACTACGGCAAATTTCGAGAATTTGTCGATGCACGTAAGGAAATACTTTTTATCCGTGGAGAAGATGTCTATGTGCAGCATTTCTCCTACTTGAGATGGGATTGGAGTTTCGCCAAGTAGTACTCGGAGAGTACCTGCTTCACGTTCTCTTGGGCAGATCTGTGAGCTCTGTTGTGCTCGACAGTAAGAATTTCCCGCCTTTCATCAACTGCAAAAATGTCCGTTACTCGGTTTTTCAGTGCCAGAATTTGGTGGCAGGGAATTGTCGAATTAGTTTGTTCTGTATCACTGCTAACGTATGTAGATCGCAATGAATGGCGTTTACGCCTTTAGGAACTATTATGTTTGCGAGCTCCTCCAGCAATGACTCCTCGCAAGTGAAGTCAATATTATGCCGTCTCTTGTTTCCAAAGAGAACGAAGCTCCGCAATGACGGAGAGCGTGCTTCCTCCAGGATTATCTGGTTTTGAAAGCAATTGAGGGGATTGTCCGTGGATAGGATTGTGTGGGTTAGCGACAGCTCACTGTGAATTGTGGCCGCGCTTGAGAACGCCTCTTCTTCTTCTACAACGTTTAGTTGTTGCCTCGAGAGGGCATCCGCAACTAGGTTGGCCTTGCCAGGCATGTAATGGACTATGGCACCACACTCATCGATGCGTTCTTTCCATCTTTTAATTTTTGTATTCGGATTGGAATCCGATACCGCGTAGGTCAGCGGTTGGTGGTCAGTGTAGATTTGTAAATCTTTGACCCCATAAAGGTAGTGGCGCAGGTTCTCTAGCGCCCAAACTATGGCTAACAGCTCCCTTTCGTTGGTAGCGTAGTTAACTTCTCTGTCCTTTAAGGTCCTAGAGATCATAGTGATGGGACGCCCTCTTGTGACAGCACCGCGCCAATGCCATGCGCTGAGGCGTCTGTCGTTAGATCAAACGCCTTTTTATAATCGGGGTACCTGAGGATGACATCCTCAGAGGCCAGGATGTTACGTAGCTTTTCAAAAGCTTGCCGTTGCGCCTCGGTAAACTGTACCTGGATGCTCCTGGATCTGTGTCTGCTGACATTTCCGAGCTCCCCTTTTATAATGCTCGAAATGGGCTTAGCTATTGATGCAAAATCTTTAATAAAGCACCTATAATAGCCAGCCAAGCCCATGAATGATCTTACTTCGAAAACGTTCTTGGGCTCAGGGAATTCTTTAATGGCCCTGACCTTTTCCGGGTCTGTCGTGGTCCCCTCGTTGGTGACTACAAACCCCAAAAATTTAACGCTTTCTTTGAAGAAGACTAATTTCTGCGCTGACACTCTCATGTTAGCGTCGTGTAGGCTCTTTAGAACCCAGTTCACGTGTCGTATGTGGGCGTTTTCGTCCTCTGAGAAGACGATAACATCATCGACATAGACGTAGCAAAATTTGCCAATCTGTTCTCGCAGTACGTCGTCGATGGCTCTTTGGAAGATGCTGGCAGCATTTCTTAACCCGAACGGCAGTCGGCGGAACTCGTATTTTCCCCCGTTTACGGAAAAGGAAGTTTTCTCACGGTCACGTTCAGCCAGAATAATTTGGTGGTAGCCAGACTTCAAATCGAGCGTTGTAAAGTATTTGGCTTTGCCTAAATTCCCTAGTATAATAGGGATAATTGGCATAGGATAGCGATCCGGTATTGTCCTCTCGATTAATTTTCGAAAGTCTAATACTAGCCGCATTTTACGGTTTCCAGATTCGTCGGTGCCCTTTTTGTCTACTACCCATATTGGGTTATTGTAGGGGGATCTCGACTTCTGGATTATGCCGTTTTTTAGTAGGTCCTGGATTTCGTCATTGACGAAATCTGCCGCTCCCATCGGATACGGATAGGGTCTGGCATAAATGGGCTCCTCATCAACTGTCCTGATGGTGGCTACCACGGACGTGTTGTAAGGTTACGCCTCATTTGGGCTTGCGAAGGCGTTTTTCCTGTCGCTTAGCATTTTTGAAAATGCTCTTCTGACCAAAGATGGTGACCTGGAGCAGTCCACCTCAGTGATATTTACACTGGGACATGATTGGAACTCTAGCTTTTCCGTCTCGGTGCCCCATCTGAGGTGACCGGAAGCTACGTTAAGTGATGCCCCTGCTTGTTTAAGCAGGTCAAGTCCGATGATGGCATCAAAGGAGGACAAATCTGGTAGGATGAAGAACGTAGCTTTCGAGTTAAACAGGGATACAAAGCATTTTTTTGTTATTGTGGTAACGCCATGGGTGGAATGCACCGAGAATGGCGAATCTACTGGGCGGACGCCTTTCAACCCTTCGTATGGACGGATGAAATTTTTTGACGCGCCCGTGTCTATTAAGAGTTTCATTTCTATACCTGCTACTCTTCGTCTGATGACGGGTAGCAGGGACTTTCCCCTAAAAAATGTATGACGTCCGAATCGTAATCTTTAATAGCGTCGCCGTCAATTTCCTGAGCCGCGCTTGAAGCTGCGGCGGTATATTTGTACCCGGTTTCACTCGCGCCCTGCGCGACGTGATTAACCCTCTGCCTTTTGTGTGGGGCAGATCGATCGGACTCAGTCGGCTTCCTGTTTTGGTACGCCGGGGCCTGGGATGGCCTAAGCATCTTGGACAGCGATGGGTCGATGTCCATGGGTTCAGGAGCGCCTCCACTGTGTGGGGCAGAGTGTATTTGCGCCTTGTGTTGTTTGACGTAGTACGGATTTTTTCCATGGTTTGTTTGTGCATTTGCCTGCGCAGAAGCCTGTCGGTATTCTTGCGCTTTTGGGTGCTGTTTTTATCTTTATCCTCTTGGCTTTTGGCAAATGAAGCCGCGAAGGAGTATCTTTCGTGGTTAGATTCCACTTCTTGCGCCAAAGCAAGAGCTGAAGGCATATCTTTCGGCTTTGCCGAAAAGAGGACGTCCGTGAGGCTGCGCTTAAGCCCCGAGATAAATACTCGGAGTGCGTCATCCCGGAATTTGTCGCATAAGACCTTTGCCGCCGAGGCTTCGTACGACATAGTCTCCTTGTTTGTGAGTAAGGTGAGTTTTTTCTCGACCTCATCGTAGTATTGTAGAAGGGTCATATTTCCCTGCCTAAGAGTACCCATTTCTTGCTCGATAACGTGCATCTGTCGCTTATCACTGTACGTAAAATCGAGTCGATTTATAATCGCATCGAAATTTAGTACAGTGCCAAACGAAGACAGTTCGGCATCGGCAGGGCCCCTTATTTTGTTCCTAATAATAATAACCGCCTGATAATGGCGCGAGCTGTTTTCGTAATTTCTGAAAATATAATATGCGGCTACTGCCGCTTGTCTCCAGGAGATGTATGCGTCCTGTGCTCCCGTAAATTCGGGCAGGGACTTGACGGCGTCTAGGGGCTCGTCACACCCGACGTCGTTCCTAATCTCTATAGGTTCATATTTTTTTATTTGGGGAGCCGCCGCTTGGGCGGGGGCGATTTCTTTAGCGTCGACCCGTTCGGTTAGACGGTGTATTGCCAGGCGTATTGCCTGGTTTTCAGTATTGGCCTCTTGAAGGGCCAGACGCATTTCATTTTCTCTACGCTGGTGTTCGACATTGGCTTCTTGAACAGCATGTTGGACGGCCGCCTGTATGGTGGCAGTCATCTGTTCCATGTTGAAGGCCATGTTCGCGAGTCTGGGAGTGCTAGCGTTAGCGCTTTTAGGGGTGGAAAAGCTGGCCGGCTCTTCGGTCTCCGACTCAGAAGTACTAGAGAGTTGTCTTATGTTTCTATATAGTTGAAACGGATTGCTCATGTGGAGCCGCGGCTATAGAGTTGCCCGAAAGAAAAAATATTTATGTATGAATTATGTGCCGATAGAGGCGATTGGGCAGGTGCAGGGGCCGCGGGGGCTGAGCTGCCGCTTTAGTTATGTGTGCGGGTTCGTCAAGTTGCGCTACTGCTGTGTCATGTAGCGGTAAGGTGAGGGGTGCGCGGGGACTGAGCCTCCGCTTCTGATAAACAAGAAATAAAAAATAAAAACAACAATGTGCCACACACTGCATGTGCGGCCGTATCGTGTTCTCGAAAGTGGAGTGGGGAAACAAAACGGAAAAGAAAAATAAATAACCAAAACAGCGCGGCTAATAAAAAGTATTCTTGTGTAACAAAAAGACATATAAAAGCTAAATTAAATACACGCAATTATATAAATTATTTCCGATTGAAATTTAAAATTTTCTGCCAGCGATTTTTTGGTTTTGGTTAAGAATTTTTATTCCGCACTTTTTGTGTTATATAGAAATATTCAATTATTTATTCACAAAAAAAACAGAAATGCAAACAATATTGGGACAATAATAGGTTCACAAAAACAAATGGTTTATACATTTTATTACAGATAAAAAAAGTTAATGCTAAACCGTCAGCCAACTAATAAAGATTAATTGAATTTAAAAATTTTATGGGGCTGCAGTTTTTTGCTAGCGTAAGGCACAAAACTTCATTATTCTTGCCTTTCTTTCTTTTTTTTTATATAGGAAAAAAAATTCATGCAGACTTAGAAGAATTGTGTAAATAAAAGTGCTCACTTACATGGATTTTTACGTTGGGCGCCAATTAATTAATATTAATTAATGTCTTTAATTATATTTAATTATCCCTAATTATCGGTGACGTCACAGGCGAGGTTATCCCTGACTGTTGCCGAGGGATGGATTCTCCTTGTAGGTAGTAGTGTTGATTGGGTCCCTGGCGGTTACCGAGGGGGTTACTTCTCCTTGTAGGTAGTAGTGTTGATTGGGTCTCTGGCGGTTGCCGAGGATGAGTCCTTCTGTAACAGGAATTATGATGGGAGCACTTGCTCCGTTATCACGGAATTTACGATTACGACGATGCCGGAGTTTGGAATGAAAACTTCTTTATTCAGTGAAGCTCGAAATAAAACTGAATCTTAATGCTAACAAAAAGTATTTCATAGCAGCCACGCAAATGTGCAGTGTTTGCCGCTATGCATGGGCTTCCGGCCAGACGCTATGTCAGCAGTTTGGCCAGAGCCAGCTCTTAAATAATCGGACATTGCGGCTGCTTGGTTAACTTCAGTTAACCCCTCGGCCGACCCTATTTGGGCAATCATCTCCTTCAACTGGGCCGCGATCTTTCGGGCCTGAGTGACTCGCCGATAGGTCAAGCCGATGCAAATTAAAGCGCAGCATATTGCTCCCGCTATGAACGCCAACTGATGTAGTCGATGGTGGCTAATCTCCTCCCCGAACTCCTTGATGTGCTCCAAATTACGTTCACTCAGTCGGTGAAGGTAAGGAAGGCTAAGAACGTCACGTTCCATAGTGACGTTCAGGGAAGGTGAGCTGGCCACTCCTGGAGCCCTCTTCTGGGCTGTGTCATGATTGACCAATCGGGTTTCGTTGACCATGGCACTCTTTTCAAACGTGATAAGATACGTGCCCTTTATATGGACACAGGTGCCGTTGTCCACACACACGTGGGCCGAGCGGTCATTTACAATTACTATTCCTTCATCAACGTAAGTGATGGGGTGTAAATCGCTTTGTTGGATCTCGCAATGCGCCGTGCCTCCAGCGTGAAGCTCTTGGGCGCATGATCTTCTGCGAGCCAGTCGGCAAAATGTAGCTCCTGATGTCGGGGAGCACTTTTTCACGGTGTGGATTTCACTGTCGCATTCGGCAATGACGTTGTCTTCCAGCCTGACCATGGTGTCGTGATGTGACACTGGGAAAACGGTGATCTTGTTGCAGGCCGACTTTATCTTTGGAAACTTAATAATAAAATGTAATATGTTATCGGACTGTAAGATCTTAACGGACGATACGGACAAAACATCTCTAATCGCGGTCTCGGTGGGCTCTTCCATCCACACACCTTCCAGGTCTGCATGATCTAGGATGCTGGGGCTAACAATGTTAATTTTGGCAAGTGCCACTGCTAGCGAGTTAAAAGCATCTCAAATAGGTGCCCAGTATCAATTTGGGACTTTTTTGGGTGGATTGGGTGGCGTTCCTGCCACCACCTTTAGCGCAGTCCCTAAGAAGTCTAAACTTCTTGCTACCCTATGATGGATGCTCAAAGAGTCGAGCATGTCGCGTAGGTGGGCGACATCAACAACTAGGAGTTTCTGCATGTGGGATTGCGGGAACATGACGGTCATCCTATTAATTTCTTCGATGACGCGCCTATATTCCGAGAGGTTTGCTGAGTGCTTTATAGAAGCAAATTCCTCCCATATCAGGATTCGCCCATCAACGATGGGAATGTATTCGGCTTTGGAGTAGTCCGTGACGCGTGCCGATGTTGTGGCCAAAAGGAAAATCAGGGATATGGTTGAAAACCTGTAATTTGGATGTGTTATGAATTTTGCTGAAGTTGGGTAGCCCACCACCAAAGTATGATTAAGATAATAAAGGGTGCAAAGCTTATGCCAAGTGGCTAGGAAAAAGATAATAAAAAGAGAAATTATCAGGCGAGCGATAACATGGTCGCGCTTGGCCTACATAAGGTTGTCTTTGTGGACCACCCTACCTTTAATGAGGACTGTGGTCCCCATGTCCGCTTCAACGGTTTTCTCTTCACATAACGGTGAGAGTTTGTTGCCTAGGCGTCTGTTGGACTTCACTAGGACTTTTTCGCCAACTTCGAATACTCTATTTTGGCGGGAAGTGTTTTCCCTGTCCCGGAGCTTGTCTTGGGCGAGTTTAATTTTATCTTGTATTTCATATTGTGGCTCATCTGATTGTGCTTGTATCACGTCAGCCGGCCTCTTGTCGATGACCGAGTGTATAGATTTGTTATATCTGGTCGTGGCCAGAAGTATCAGCTCTACGGTATCGCTGATGTCTTTATCGATCTTAAGGCATCTAGCAAGCTCTACCAAAGTGCTGTGGAAGCGCTCTACTTATCCATTGGAGACACTGTGTAGGGGCGGAGCATTTGAGATGCAAACGCCGAAATGGTTTTCCAGCATGGTCACGATAGTGCGCGAGTTCAACGATGGTTCGTTGTCGCAATATACGACCTTGGCCCTGGGGAAAATATTCATCAGCTGTAGTAGCGCTGGTTTGAGATCCTCTATGGTTCTAGAGGGAATTGGTTGGACTACGGCAAATTTCGAGAATTTGTCGATGCACGTAAGGAAATACTTTTTATCCGTGGAGAAGATGTCTATGTGCAGCATTTCTCCTACTTGAGATGGGATTGGAGTTTCGCCAAGTAGTACTCGGAGAGTACCTGCTTCACGTTCTCTTGGGCAGATCTGTGAGCTCTGTTGTGCTCGACAGTAAGAATTTCCCGCCTTTCATCAACTGCAAAAATGTCCGTTACTCGGTTTTTGCAGTGCCAGAATTTGGTGGCAGGGAATTGTCGAATTAGTTTGTTCTGTATCACTGCTAACGTATGTAGATCGCAATGAATGGCGTTTACGCCTTTAGGAACTATTATGTTTGCGAGCTTCTCCAGCAATGACTCCTCGCAAGTGAAGTCAATATTATGCCGTCTCTTGTTTCCAAAGAGAACGAAGCTCCGCAATGACGGAGAGCGTGCTTCCTCCAGGATTATCTGGTTTTGAAAGCAATTGAGGGGATTGTCCGTGGATAGGATTGTGTGGGTTAGCGACAGCTCACTGTGAATTGTGGCCGCGCTTGAGAACGCCTCTTCTTCTTCTACAACGTTTAGAACAACTAAAGTTGTTTAGTTGTTGCCTCGAGAGGGCATCCGCAACTAGGTTGGCCTTGCCAGGCATGTAATGGACTATGGAACCACACTCATCGATGCGTTCTTTCCATCTTTTAATTTTTGTATTCGGATTGGAATCCGATACCGCGTAGGTCAGCGGTTGGTGGTCAGTGTAGATTTGTAAATCTTTGACCCCATAAAGGTAGTGGCGCAGGTTCTCTAGCGCCCAAACTATGGCTAACAGCTCCCTTTCGTTGGTAGCGTAGTTAACTTCTCTGTCCTTTAAGGTCCTAGAGATCATAGTGATGGGACGCCCTCTTGTGACAGCACCGCGCCAATGCCATGCGCTGAGGCGTCTGTCGTTAGATCAAACGCCTTTTTATAATCGGGGTACCTGAGGATGACATCCTCAGAGGCCAGGATGTTACGTAGCTTTTCAAAAGCTTGCCGTTGCGCCTCGGTAAACTGTACCTGGATGCTCCTGGATCTGTGTCTGCTGACATTTCCGAGCTCCCCTTTTATAATGCTCGAAATGGGCTTAGCTATTGATGCAAAATCTTTAATAAAGCACCTATAATAGCCAGCCAAGCCCATGAATGATCTTACTTCGAAAACGTTCTTGGGCTCAGGGAATTCTTTAATGGCCCTGACCTTTTCCGGGTCTGTCGTGGTCCCCTCGTTGGTGACTACAAACCCCAAAAATTTAACGCTTTCTTTGAAGAAGACTAATTTCTGCGCTGACACTCTCATGTTAGCGTCGTGTAGGCTCTTTAGAACCCAGTTCACGTGTCGTATGTGGGCGTTTTCGTCCTCTGAGAAGACGATAACATCATCGACATAGACGTAGCAAAATTTGCCAATCTGTTCTCGCAGTACGTCGTCGATGGCTCTTTGGAAGATGCTGGCAGCATTTCTTAACCCGAACGGCAGTCGGCGGAACTCGTATTTTCCCCCGTTTACGGAAAAGGAAGTTTTCTCACGGTCACGTTCAGCCAGAATAATTTGGTGGTAGCCAGACTTCAAATCGAGCGTTGTAAAGTATTTGGCTTTGCCTAAATTCCCTAGTATAATAGGGATAATTGGCATAGGATAGCGATCCGGTATTGTCCTCTCGATTAATTTTCGAAAGTCTAATACTAGCCGCATTTTACGGTTTCCAGATTCGTCGGTGCCCTTTTTGTCTACTACCCATATTGGGTTATTGTAGGGGGATCTCGACTTCTGGATTATGCCGTTTTTTAGTAGGTCCTGGATTTCGTCATTGACGAAATCTGCCGCTCCCATCGGATACGGATAGGGTCTGGCATAAATGGGCTCCTCATCAACTGTCCTGATGGTGGCTACCACGGACGTGTTGTAAGGTTACGCCTCATTTGGGCTTGCGAAGGCGTTTTTCCTGTCGCTTAGCATTTTTGAAAATGCTCTTCTGACCAAAGGTGGTGCGCTGGAGCAGTCCACCTCAGTGATATTTACACTGGGACATGATTGGAACTCTAGCTTTTCCGTCTCGGTGCCCCATCTGAGGTGACCGGAAGCTACGTTAAGTGATGCCCCTGCTTGTTTAAGCAGGTCAAGTCCGATGATGGCATCAAAGGAGGACAAATCTGGTAGGATGAAGAACGTAGCTTTCGAGTTAAACAGGGATACAAAGCATTTTTTTGTTATTGTGGTAACGCCATGGGTGGAATGCACCGAGAATGGCGAATCTACTGGGCGGACGCCTTTCAACCCTTCGTATGGACGGATGAAATTTTTTGACGCGCCCGTGTCTATTAAGAGTTTCATTTCTATACCTGCTACTCTTCGTCTGATGACGGGTAGCAGGGACTTTCCCCTAAAAAATGTATGACGTCCGAATCGTAATCTTTAATAGCGTCGCCGTCAATTTCCTGAGCCGCGCTTGAAGCTGCGGCGGTATATTTGTACCCGGTTTCACTCGCGCCCTGCGCGACGTGATTAACCCTCTGCCTTTTGTGTGGGGCAGATCGATCGGACTCAGTCGGCTTCCTGTTTTGGTACGCCGGGGCCTGGGATGGCCTAAGCATCTTGGACAGCGATGGGTCGATGTCCATGGGTTCAGGAGCGCCTCCACTGTGTGGGGCAGAGTGTATTTGCGCCTTGTGTTGTTTGACGTAGTACGGATTTTTTCCATGGTTTGTTTGTGCATTTGCCTGCGCAGAAGCCTGTCGGTATTCTTGCGCTTTTGGGTGCTGTTTTTATCTTTATCCTCTTGGCTTTTGGCAAATGAAGCCGCGAAGGAGTATCTTTCGTGGTTAGATTCCACTTCTTGCGCCAAAGCAAGAGCTGAAGGCATATCTTTCGGCTTTGCCGAAAAGAGGACGTCCGTGAGGCTGCGCTTAAGCCCCGAGATAAATACTCGGAGTGCGTCATCCCGGAATTTGTCGCATAAGACCTTTGCCGCCGAGGCTTCGTACGACATAGTCTCCTTGTTTGTGAGTAAGGTGAGTTTTTTCTCGACCTCATCGTAGTATTGTAGAAGGGTCATATTTCCCTGCCTAAGAGTACCCATTTCTTGCTCGATAACGTGCATCTGTCGCTTATCACTGTACGTAAAATCGAGTCGATTTATAATCGCATCGAAATTTAGTACAGTGCCAAACGAAGACAGTTCGGCATCGGCAGGGCCCCTTATTTTGTTCCTAATAATAATAACCGCCTGATAATGGCGCGAGCTGTTTTCGTAATTTCTGAAAATATAATATGCGGCTACTGCCGCTTGTCTCCAGGAGATGTATGCGTCCTGTGCTCCCGTAAATTCGGGCAGGGACTTGACGGCGTCTAGGGGCTCGTCACACCCGACGTCGTTCCTAATCTCTATAGGTTCATATTTTTTTATTTGGGGAGCCGCCGCTTGGGCGGGGGCGATTTCTTTAGCGTCGACCCGTTCGGTTAGACGGTGTATTGCCAGGCGTATTGCCTGGTTTTCAGTATTGGCCTCTTGAAGGGCCAGACGCATTTCATTTTCTCTACGCTGGTGTTCGACATTGGCTTCTTGAACAGCATGTTGGACGGCCGCCTGTATGGTGGCAGTCATCTGTTCCATGTTGAAGGCCATGTTCGCGAGTCTGGGAGTGCTAGCGTTAGCGCTTTTAGGGGTGGAAAAGCTGGCCGGCTCTTCGGTCTCCGACTCAGAAGTACTAGAGAGTTGTCTTATGTTTCTATATAGTTGAAACGGATTGCTCATGTGGAGCCGCGGCTATAGAGTTGCCCGAAAGAAAAAATATTTATGTATGAATTATGTGCCGATAGAGGCGATTGGGCAGGTGCAGGGGCCGCGGGGGCTGAGCTGCCGCTTTAGTTATGTGTGCGGGTTCGTCAAGTTGCGCTACTGCTGTGTCAAGTAGCGGTAAGGTGAGGGGTGCGCGGGGACTGAGCCTCCGCTTCTGATAAACAAGAAATAAAAAATAAAAACAACAATGTGCCACACACTGCATGTGCGGCCGTATCGTGTTCTCGAAAGTGGAGTGGGGAAACAAAACGGAAAAGAAAAATAAATAACCAAAACAGCGCGGCTAATAAAAAGTATTCTTGTGTAACAAAAAGACATATAAAAGCTAAATTAAATACACGCAATTATATAAATTATTTCCGATTGAAATTTAAAATTTTCTGCCAGCGATTTTTTGGTTTTGGTTAAGAATTTTTATTCCGCACTTTTTGTGTTATATAGAAATATTCAATTATTTATTCACAAAAAAAACAGAAATGCAAACAATATTGGGACAATAATAGGTTCACAAAAACAAATGGTTTATACATTTTATTACAGATAAAAAAAGTTAATGCTAAACCGTCAGCCAACTAATAAAGATTAATTGAATTTAAAAATTTTATGGGGCTGCAGTTTTTTGCTAGCGTAAGGCACAAAACTTCATTATTCTTGCCTTTCTTTCTTTTTTTTATATAGGAAAAAAAATTCATGCAGACTTAGAAGAATTGTGTAAATAAAAGTGCTCACTTACATGGATTTTTACGTTGGGCGCCAATTAATTAATATTAATTAATGTCTTTAATTATATTTAATTATCCCTAATTATCGGTGACGTCACAGGCGAGGTTATCCCTGACTGTTGCCGAGGGATGGATTCTCCTTGTAGGTAGTAGTGTTGATTGGGTCCCTGGCGGTTACCGAGGGGGTTACTTCTCCTTGTAGGTAGTAGTGTTGATTGGGTCTCTGGCGGTTGCCGAGGATGAGTCCTTCTGTAACAGGAATTATGATGGGAGCACTTGCTCCGTTATCACGGAATTTACGATTACGACGATGCCGGAGTTTGGAATGAAAACTTCTTTATTCAGTGAAGCTCGAAATAAAACTGAATCTTAATGCTAACAAAAAGTATTTCATAGCAGCCACGCAAATGTGCAGTGTTTGCCGCTATGCATGGGCTTCCGGCCAGACGCTATGTCAGCAGTTTGGCCAGAGCCAGCTCTTAAATAATCGGACATTGCGGCTGCTTGGTTAACTTCAGTTAACTTATACACTAATTTTTAATAAGGACTTCTTTGTGAGATGTTGTTATATGAACTTGTCTCACAACTTCAGTTCGTGCTGGGATAATTAATTTATTATTAATTAAATGTGTAATTGGGATGTCTATTTCTTGATTGAAATCTAATAGTCGTGCTATTAACCAATCCTGATCTATTTGAAAATCTAGTTGACAAGTAAATTTTTTTTATGAAATCCATTCCCAATATGCCATCGCCATCACATGGTATTGGGAAATCGTTGTTTACTAAATGAAAGTGGAATGGTAATATATATTTTCCTGTTTATATTTCTACAAAGGTTAAAACTCGAGATTGGATAGTACCTTCTCCTATACCAGACATTTTTATAGTTTTGGTTGAACCTTTTTCATTATACTGATCTGAATTTATTTTTAAAATGCTAATGTCTGAGCCTGTATCTATTAAAAGGGTTAAGGGTGTTTTCGTAACTTAGTTTTTAATGGTTATATAGATATTAAGGCTGAGGATTATTGTATACAGTTTTATTTTTTGTGGCTTTTTCTTAAGGTAGGTTTTTAGTTTTCCGATTGGGATTCAATAATTCCACCCGCGTAGCTGTTTTTATTGTTGCCGTTATTTCCACCACGTATATTATTCCACGACCTCTATAATTATTGGTGTGGTTACTATAGTTTTGGTTATGTCCATTATGTTAGTTATAACTGTTGTTTAGGTGGTAATTATTATTGTAATAACCTCTTCCATAACCTCCCCGCGGTAATTTCCTTGGAAGTTGTTATTATGATGGCTTTGTTCATTGTTGAAAAGTTGCCTGCTTCTAGTACTGTTTAAAGTCGTCCATGTTCACAATTTTTAGTCATTGTTTTTATGGCCTCTTTTGTGCTGAATTTATCAGCATGTTCGGCAGGCAATCCCTTATCGATATACGATGCTTCAAGGAGCTTTCGCATGTTTTCGATTTCGGTTGTGAACTTTTCAGCCGTTTTACCTTTTTGAGTGGTTTTTGACATTTTTGCTTTGATTACATCGGATGTGTCTCCGATTATAGTGTCTTTTTGTTTTGTAATTATCCCGTTTATAGTGGTCTCACTCTTTACTTTATAAAGGGTTGATCCTACAATTTCAACCGCTATATGTTCAAATGTTCCTTTTGTCAAGTTCACAAAATTCAAGGCTGTGATAAATCTTTGAAGATTTAGTTTTGGCCATTGAACTCTGGGATGGCATTTGAAATTCCTCTTCTTGATCTGATAATTCAGATTGCAAGAGGACAGCGGGGATAGTTAGATTATTTAAATCTTTTTCTTCTATTTCTAATTTATCAGAATCTGAATCTTCCAACTCTACTTGATCAGTGGTTGGTAGTTCTGGCGATTCTAATTCGTCCCCAGCATTTACTGTTAATGGTGTGTTTAAGATAGTTGGCACTGAAATTGCCAAATCATATCTTTTCTTTATATTCTTTTATATTTATTAAATTTTATCGTAATCTTGTTAGGAACTTTGAAACAAGTGACCATCGATTTTTATCTAATCGCCGAGTTTTATCTAATTATCTAAACTCTGATTATATATTAGTATCCGTGCTTTATTGAAATGGGTTACTAATATTTCAGCATGTTTGTTTATTGTATTTTGTTGAATTGTACGATTTTGCGTTAAGGACTTATACGATTTGTCAAAATCGGTTTTTAATTTATTCAATTCGTTATATAATTTATTCCATTGCATTTTTGTTAGTATGGAGAATTATTTTCTGAGAACTACCATAACAGGTGTTTTACCTAATGTTTTTATTAGAAGGTATTCTAATTGGTTGATGCTTATTGAAGTCGTTAAGACTATTTGTTGAACATGTTCTTTAAAATAAGTATTCATTTCGCAAACCTTTCTAGTAACTTCAATGGTGGTCATCTTTAGTTTTGAATGTAAATTTTATTGGAAATTTTATTGTTACCTTTAACAATAATTGAAATGGCAATGTGTAAAACAACTACACATAGCCATTTTTTTTTTTAGATTTTATCCAAGTCGTTGGCTTGGCTTTGAAATTTTTTTCGCAAGCATTTATTATGTAGCTTGTATAATTTTATAAGGACGTTTGCTAACATTATCACGACTATTATTGCTAGTAATAATGGTAACTGTTTCCTTGTTGGAATGGTAACTGTATTTTGATGTTGAAAGATTAACTTAGTAATTTTAATTTATAAAAAATAAGGGTTTATTTATAAAATTAGGGTTTATTTATAACGTAGGGTTTATTTATAAAAATGAAGGAAGAAAAAAAATGTTAATATACATATAACTGATTTACAATATTTGGCTCTACATAAATCAACATCAGTTATATGGTTTTAGTATAAAGCCTGACAGTGGTTAGTGTTTTTCAAGCAGCGCTTTCGCGCATCGGCTTGAGGTAGAGATTTAATTAAAATAATGACAACTTTGGCATTGACATAAAAATGCAGCCGAAGTTGGTCCTCGATTACTTCGAGATTCTTCCTGTGTTGTTCCTTTTCCTGGTCGTTTGTTGCTACCTTTACGAAGTCCTTGATGAGTCGTCGCTGTTGGAGGATTTTGAACCACTGTCCACTCCTCTTCTTCCTTGGTTTTATTTCGTTGTCTTTTTTTGTCGTGCCCTGTACTCAGCTATTGTGAGTGGGCGTGGTCCATTGTATGGACATTCCTCTAATGCCTCTTGCATGCTTGGTGCATCCCTTTGCTCGACAGGAGCAGCTTCACCGAATCCCGCGTCGCTCATTAGTCAATTTTATTTCCGCGACGGCCTGCTCCTCGCATCTCATATGATCCTTAGAAGATGTTCGTGTCTTTATTAATAACTTTTTTTTTGTATTCCCTCGTTGGCATAAAAGCCTTTCATGCATCCGTTTTATTTATTTTTTTTTTTTCGTTTACTTTGATGCTTGCTTTTGTTTTTTATTATTGCAAACCAAAGAAAGTTTCTTCACGAAAATGCATATGCATTTTAATTATTATATTTGCCACTTTCGCATCTTAATTTTGTTTTTTTTTTCACACACATTTTTCTTTATGGTGAAGTTTTGATGGATTGTTTTGTTGCCTTTCTATTATTTTCTTATTATTTTTTTTTCATTTGCACCTATCCGAAGGTTGCAAAGTCACTGTGTCACGGACGCTATGTAATAGTGTCCTACGTCCTTGGTGGGTTATCCTTGCCAGTGTATTTTAAATAAGAAACGATTTTAAATTTACTCTTAGTGAGAAGTTTATTTTTTGATGGCATTTTTCATAATGAAATCTTATTCTATATTTCATCGGAGTCTCGTAGCTGCGCTGCCCCTGAAGCCGGCAGCGGAGAGACTTTATTAGGTGTGTGTATATACATATATATTTCTATACTCGTATATATGGCTGGTAGCAGCGCGAGCGCAAGGGTGTAGTAGGTATGGTTCACTTGTATGCATTGTGCTGGCTCTTTGGCCGAGGCATTATGTTTATGTAACAGCACTAAAACATAATATTGTATTGCTACAGTGGATGCCTGCTATAGTGACCCACACATACTACAATAGACCCCTGATCTTATATGTTTCAAGGGAAAACTGGAAAAGATGCTAACCATAATTTCGCCTAATTTAGAACAAAAAACCAAATTCGTCACAATGGCGCCGCTAAGGACGCTAAGGATAAGGATAATGAGTCAAATTACTGCGGCCCCATATGAACTTATCACAAGGTTCGAGGCAAACGACCTGACATGGCCTATATCGCAGTGTTCTGTTGTTTCTCCACGAAAGCAATTCATTTTGAGTTGGTAAACGATCTCACAATAGACTCCTTTTTGGCAGCTCTCCTCCGATTCCTTCGACGTCGAGGGAAGTGCTAGATGATCCATTCCGATAATGCTTCAAATTTAATTGGAGCTAGCAACAAATTAAAAGAGCTTGAAACCGATATTTGCTCATCCAATGTCAAGGACACTATAGTTCAGCATTGTAACAAAGGAGAAATAGACATCAAATTCATTCCCCCACGAGCATCATCTTTCGGTGGCCTTTGGGAAGCTGCGGGGAGTTCCCCGAAACGGCTGATTGTATCAATTACAGCCACGGCGTCTTTAACGATTGAAGAATTCAACAATGTGGTCGTTAAAGTGGAGGCGATCCTCAATTCACGCCCTTTCACTTTCATGTCGCCATACCCCACTGACGAATCAGTTTTAACGCCAGGACACTTCCCAATTGGATAACTATTACCTGCTCCTCCTGATACCAACATGCGGCAAGCCCTCAATTAAAAGATGGGAACTGGTAACACGACTGTACCATGCCTTGTAAAAGCAATGGTCATGTGATTACCTGCAAGAGCTCCAGAATCGCTATAATGGAAGCCTGCATCTAAGCATTAAAGAGCATTAAAGAGGGACTGCTTTACAAAGGACATTATCATCCTTGCCCGTAATGAGTTCGCCTATCTAAACAGTCCTAAAAACGTATCCTGGACCGAAATACTTCTTTCGGGTAGTGGACATCAAAATGCCATCTGTAGTATTCAAGAGACCAGTGACTCAACAACTTCACTGTTTCCAAAAGAGATCCATAATGGAATAATATGAAGGTACTTTCAGTTGGGTTAAGAGAGCCCTCACAGAAATGCCAGGAATTGACAAACCTAGCAACATGCAGTTCTATTCTGGATCATTTTAAACATCTGTATGCAGAGCTTGAGGCATGAAATAACCTAATGTATCAATGTCGGCAACGTAGATGACCGTTTATCATTGTTGGAACCATAGCTTATTCATTAATCACTAATCCATTGTTGACTCCACCATAAATATTGTGTGAAAAGGAAGTTTGGCTACCAATAACCGCCTAAGATCTGAACAACAGATGACCCTCATACATAAGCAACTAGGTCAGTAAAAAAGACGCCCAGAGCAAGCATATGTGATCCTCACAGCCGAAATTTATCTATTTGAAAATGGTTTACAGCAGATGTGCAGTGAGACAACCAATGTACTAACGGATGTTCGCCATAGAATTGTTCTAACCCAATTTTAATATCACCTACACAGCTACCAGACCAACTCGACAATATTCGATATATTTTACCATCCGACCAGATCTTGCCAGTCGCCACACCTGTTGTCTTTCAGCTATACAATAATGCATGCGCAAGGCAGTACAACTGGTACTCTCTTAATTTTTCAAATAACAATACCACTGGTGTCGTCAGATTTTTTGGATGTCTTCAGAATCGTGCCCAATAAAGCAATCAAAATCATGGACATAAAGATCGTTTTATAGATTTAATGAGGACGAATTCAATAGATGAAAACTTTTAAAAATTGAACACCATATTTGTTTCAATCATTCAACTGCATACAATGTTGAAAGTAGATGCGAATTCCAGCTATTTAATAACAAGACTGGAACAAAGTGTCACAATAATCCTATGCACTTTTTCATGGTATGGCTAAAAACTCATCAATTTAACCAATGGATCTTTGCAACCAAGAGCACAGTAGAACTTCAGACTGTATGCAATGGAGAGTCATCAACTGTCAACATAAAGTCACCAACGTCAATATAAGCTTGACTACTTTCGGCACTGTGACCACTGAAGTACGATTCGAAAATATCTTCGAGCCCATAGAGTCCACAGAGGAAATATCAGAATCCGTCTTCTTCGCCGTTATTCAACTTTAAAGTTTAAACAAAAATAAGAAAGGAAAGCTATCTTCGGGAGGAGCCGAGGTTGATATACCCTTGCTGTTAAGTGGCAGTTTATTTTATTTGATATATATCAGATCGTATTAAGTTGTCCGATTCTTATGAAATTCGGCAGAACGGATTTGTTCGCCCAAATTAGAATCCATAGAAATCCTCTCATCCTTCTAACTCAAAAAACAACAAAGTAATGGCATTTCCGATCAATCAGTTATATGGCAGTTATAGTATATAGTCGACCGATCCCGGCCGTGCTGATTATATACTGTTTCTAAGAAAGAAGGGTGTGTGAAAAGTTTAAGTTCGATATGCTTATATCGACTAAGGAGATGACCCTGATCAAGAATATATAATAGGGTCGGAGATGTCTCCTTCACTGCGTTACACACTTCTGACCAAATTTAGAATACCCTCGCAAGAATATCACTTCCCCTAATAATACTAGTATATGAGTATTATTCAAGGTAATCGAGTGAATTTTGAAATTGATAATTGTTTTATAGTAATTTGGGGTCGATGAACTCGAAAACGATATCTATTTATTTTTCTTATGAACCGTTTAAGATATATTTTGGTAGGTGATTCCACCATCGAAATACATATTTGTTTCCCGACTTGCCCCTGATACTTCTGAGATAAATATCTCGGCTTATATCAAAGCCAAAACAAAAGTCGACATAAAGGTGGCTGATATTCAAAAATGTAAATATTCATACACCAGGCACACGTCATCTTTGAAGATAAGTGTGCCCGTGTAGATGTTTAAGACGATTTGTTGCGCCAATATTTAGCCAGAGAACATTTTCGTCCAAGACCATCAGCCAAGTACGGTGGAGAAAAAATTTACCAAACCTGGGGGAGTGAAACTCCCACATTTTAGAGCCATTGACCAACCTTCCACCTCATCTTCCTCACCCTCAAAAAACTAATTTCTTCACTAACACTTACCTATCAGAATACTACAGGGTTACGTAGTAAACTTCCTAAACTGTATTCTGACAGTACTTTTTTTGGTTCTCACATTATAGTACAGTACAGAAACTATAGTTACAGAAACTTGGTTAAAGCCGAAGATCTTAACCTTCGAAGTTTTACCAAGTAAGTATACCACTTAGACTTGATAGAACACTGTGAAGGAGAGGAGAAGTGGTAATTTCTGTAGACTCCAAATTCGCTCCTGAAGAGGTAAAATCACAAGAGTTTGGTGCCATAGAATTTCTTTGCGTTAAAATCACTTTGTCCGGTCAATCTTTATACGTTACCTGTTCTTACATACCACCTTCGTTGGAACCACCCACATACTGGCAATATTTGTCCGCTATTCGTCTCGTTTGTCTGACGGGGGGGACTGGGGGAGTTCGTTTCTTTCATGAAGCTGACTTTATGAAACGAAATAAGTTAATTTTGGAATTTGATTGGTCCGATCTACTGGCATGTGAAGACATAAAAATTGCATTACATAAATTTTATAACACTTTCGAAATCTTACTGGAAGAAATCTTATATTATTACTCTGGATAAAAAAGAGGAAAAATCCGACGCTGCCAATTATAGAGTCATTTATAAATTTTTAGCAATTTCCAAAATCTTATCACCCCTCATTTGCTCCGTGGCAGCATGGCTTATGGCACTAACAACTTATTGGAGCTAACATCTTTTGTCACGGATGGGTTCCGTACTTTTAACACTGCTTATTAATGACTTGCCTCTTGCCTTAATTGATTTACTTGTACTTCTTTACGCTGATGACGTTAAGCTTTGTCTTCAGTATAGATTCACTAGCGCTCCATCTAGACTTCAATCCGATTTGGATTAATTTCCAAATTGGTTTTTAGCAAATAACCTAGAGCTTAATGGATCGAAATGTAAAATTATGTCGATCTAGTCCTCACCAGGCTATTTACATTCTCTATGGGAACGCCTTAGAATGATTAATTCAGGTTAACGATCTGAATGTCCTGTTAGATTTGAACCTTAAATTTACCGACCACCATGGTTAATAAAGCGATGGGTGTGCTTGGTGTTATGTAAAAAAAACGTTATATACATCAGTGGACCGTCCGATTCTTGAGTTTGGACCGTGTGTCTGGAGTCCACAAAAGGTTTGGAGTCCGTGTACTGACTCCTGCCCTTACAGGACCTAATTGGGATGCAAATCTTCACCTCCCGTCTTGACCATCATTATCAAATCGTAGAATTTTTCTATATAATCTTATTTATGGTAATAAAGACAGCCAACATTTACTAACACGCTTAAATTTTAACGTTCCTTGTAGAAGGAGTGGAAACTTTCGTCCACTACTCCTTAGCCATTGCAGTTCGATATATGCCCAACACATGAGTCCCTTGTGTTTAGTGGAATAAATCTAACGACCTGACAGCTGCTGGAAAAAATTAATTACGTCAGTTTATTAAAACTTCGTTATTTAAAACTTTTCTCCGTTCGTCCTCTTTTTCTCGCAATTCCGCAATATTCAAGGACGTTCAATATTTGATTCAACAATAATCGCAAAAAAACATTTATGTCAGATTGTATTAAATAAGTTATAATTAAATTAAATAAGTTAATATTATAAAATAAGCCATTACCATATCAAAGATTATAGAAAATTAGGAATAAATAAAAAAACAAGTAATTTTATATCATTCAAAAAAACCAAAAAAGACTACCAAAATGCAACTATATGGTCAAACGATTGAAATCAAAGCATACTGAATGAATGTCATCTAAAAAATCAATTACAATAAATGAAATATGACAATAATAATAAATGAGAACATAAAAACTGGAACACCGAACCTTGTCTTATGCAAACGCAGGACCACGATTGAAAAGGAAATTGGTATCTGAGCTTGTGAATGAAAAAGAGCACAGCACAACTCTTCTTATGTATACTGCAACAGGGTTGCAGCTTAAGCGCGTCTTAGATTTGGCGCCCGGGGCGCTTGGGCGCCAAATCTAAGACGCGCTAAATCGAGTCCGACTAGCAATATATGTTTCGAGAATTCATATTTTCCTGCGGCGCTGCGCATGTAACGCTCCCTATAGAATACAAGTGTAAGTGTTTTATGATGTGATCAAAAGGAAAAGGGCCGCTCGAAACGTCATAGTAAACTTTCTTGCTTAGAGAGAGAGAGCGAGCAGTATACGTGTTAGGTTATGAGCGCGTTTGTTTACATACATTCAAATCAAGGCAGTGTTTTTCTATTGCAACATTTAATCAAGGTACTTATGCTTCGATGTTATTCATCAAATATTATTCACTGAACCTTCTATTTCTCGATGTTCTAAAAATATATTTCTACTATTTCAAATTAGGCGTGTAAAACACAAAAATGAAACGAATAAAACCAAGTGGTGCCCAGATCAAAAAAATTCGGGCAAAAAAACAACACACCGAAAATTTGTCGAAAGAATTAATGTTAAATTACGTGAAAAGTCATAACAAGGAAAACTCAGACACCTCAAATAATCAAACATATAAGCTTTTAATAATTAATAACCTATTTACACTTAAAATACTGCTAATGTTATTCGTACAGCAAATAGGGAGGGGCGGAATTTTTCGCTTTGCCCCGGGCGCCAGCAACCCTAGATCCGCCACTGTCCACTCACACCAAATTAAGAACTAGCCTACATACTGGAAAATTCGTTAACCAAACAGCAATAAGTTAGCAGTAGGGTTTTGAATAAAATCATCACAGTGCGAGCTATAATCAAGCAATAGAAGCTAAAATGCAAAAGCTAGAAACTACTATTAGTAATAATAATGTTTTAGATAAAACCCATACATAACATACATGTATATTGTCTGAATTCAGAGTTTGACTCAATTTCTAATTATAATACAACGAATCGGTTTGCATGGCATTAGGCAATAGGAGGCGTTGTCGCACAGACTGAAATTTTTTGCTTAGATTATTATCTATTTATAAAAACACAATGTGCAAAAATCGACTTCTAGACCATAGTGGGGTGAATAAGTTTCAGAGATCTGCATCGATATACCGCAACTACAAGTCTACCGTATACGTACCAAATACTTTTTCTACTCCAGTATAAACTTGATACATCAAAAACTTATGTGGTGTTTTTTTTCTCGTTTGCTTTGCTCATGTTTTTTATGCGGTGATAGAAACTCACATCGCATTCTCATCTTAAAATTTGTTGATGCTACGCATAGGCACCACACATAGAGAGCAGAAAAATCAACCCCCATCGACTTTTGCATTTTTTAACTTTTCAGGTTCTTCCGTTTATGCGTATGAATGTGTGAACAAATATAAGTTGCATATGCCACAAAAAAAATTAAAATATAACTTAGTCCGTATTTTCGATAGTACGCACCACACGCACCATATTTTGGAAGACTATACTATTAATTCAAAAAAAGAACCACCGCTGTAGATTTCTGATACGTGTTTTTTAAAATGGATACGTTTTGTTAATCCTGTAGTCAGGGAGACTATCCATTTTTTGTTTTACGGTGTTCTTGCGATACCAAATTTGCAACCCTGATCGTTTTCCTCAATATATTTTCTTTTAAAATAGCAATTGTTGAAAATTCTTTTATTAAAAAAAAATTTTCTCAATTGATGGAACATCGAAGCAAAGTGAGGAATATTTACAAGCTTGAAGTTGTTTAAAAGCCATCTCAAAACCATCTAATAATGCCACTAACGTTTTAAACTCGACTAAATTAAAATATTGAACTGGCAAAATTTAGAACTTAAAATTTACACGTTGGCGTTCTCCAGCATCCTTCTTCCTAGGAGCACGTGATAAGTTATTCGGGATCATTTGGTGTGTCCTCCTCCTCTTGGTGGACTCATCCCAGCGCCTCTGTCAGCTAGCCATGCTTGCGGCTCTGGCACTTTGCTTCAGCCACTGACTGAGGTTTGCTGTGGGCTCCTTCCTTTGGTCAACCAATGCCTCATACACTTCCTTTGATTCCGTAGCCAGCAGATCAATTGGGACCATGCCTGTGGTAGCCAGGGCTGCGTCATCGAAGATGGTGCGAAAGCCCAAGCAGACTCTCAGGGCGCAATTTAACATCATACGCGCCAGAGCTCTTGCGACGTTAGCCGCCTTCTTGTTTGATTATATCAGATGCTCCATGAAGCACAGCCTCTTGCCTATCATTACTCCCAGCTACCTTATTGCGCCGGAAGATTTAACGACGTGCCTGCCAACCTGGCTTGTGGCCGTCCGTTCCGTTCCGGTCATACATTACGTTCTAGAGCGCTGGGCCTAGAACAGAGCCAGTGGTGGTGTTGTACATGAGGATTCGGTAACTGAGGTACGACGTGGTAATTCCCCCAAGCTCAAGGGGATGTTGAGGTTAAGCAGCGCTTCGACTATAACATCCCACCGGGCCGTATTTAAGGCGTTCTTGGTGTCCGCAGCTTGGACTTGCCTCCCGCGAAGGTTATGGCTTCGTGCCAATCATTACTCCCAGCACCTGATTGCGCTGGAAGATTTAACGACGTGCCTGCCAACCTGGCTTGTGGCCGTCCGTTCCGTTCCGGTCATACATTACGTTCTAGAGCGCTGGGCTTAGGACAGAGCCAGTGGTGGTGTTGTACCTGAGGATTCGGTCACTGAGGTACGACGTGGTAATTCCCCCAAGCTCAAGGGGATGTTGAGGTTAAGCAGCGCTTTGACTATAACATCCCACCGGGCCGTATTGAAGGCGTTCTTGATGTCCGCAGCTTGGACATGCCTTCCGCGAAGGTTCCGCCAATCATTACTCCCAGCTACCTGATTGCGCTGGAAGATTTAACGACGTGCCTGCCAACATGGCATTTTGCCGTCCGTTCCGTTCCGGTCATACATTACGTTCTAGAGCGCTGGGCTTAGGACAGACCCAGTGGTGGTGTTGTACCTGAGTATTCGGTCACTGAGGTACGACGTGGTAATTCCCCCAAGTTCAAGGGGATGTTGAGGTTAAGCAGCGCTTCGACTATAACATCCCACCGGGCCGTATTGAAGGCGTTCTTGATGTCCGCAGCTTGGACATGCCTCCCGCAAAGGTTATGGCGTCCTGGAGTCCTTGGAGGTCGCAGCGTTCCTGGGCTTTACCCACATGGTCAATGAGGGATATCGGCCTATAGGATGACGGCTCCTCCGCCGGCTTGTCTGGCTTGGAGAGGAGCACAAGGCAATTGGTGAAAATTGGTTAACAAAGGCTGCCGGGCAACTTGCCATGACCAGCTTAGTGGCGATGTCCAGGATTCCATCTGGGACTGGAGCTTTGCCGCTCTTCATAACGGCCGTGACCTGCTCTTTCTTCTGTACGGTTATCTCCTGGATCCCAAATAATGGTTTATAATCTTGTGTAGAGGGATGCTCTCAATAAAAGCGTTTTGAATGTTGTTTATTGAATAATTTGTGAAGATGAAAAATCCCACCCCAAAATTTTTATTACAAGGCCTTAGTTCGTAGTTTCCATATTTTCTAGCCATACTTAACAGTATTAGTTCTTAGTTTTCATATTTTTCAGGTGTTATAAGTAAAGCTAAGATCCGAAGCTTATCCCTAACAGTTAGAACGGGAATGTTATCGATAGGTACAGGAGCCACAGGCGCGATAGACAGTGTTGGAAACAGACCATAGGGTGAGCGCGATCGACCGGACTGAGTCATCACCCCAGCCATGTCCTTACAAATTAATTAAAAACGTCCTTACAAATTATTTCATTCTTATATCTAGAGGAATTTACTTATATAGATGAATAATGCACGGTTGCGTCGCGAGACGTTGCCGGCTGCGCCGTCATCATCGTATATTTTACATGTAAGGAATTAGTATATGCATGTGCATTTATGTGAATGTGAAATGGAAGGTGTCATCCATATCGCTGTCGCGCATGCTAGATATGTCGACTAAGCATATAGTGATTCATACTGGAATTGTGTGACCATATTGCTACACATTTGACATAGGAACATTTATATGACCTATTTACGTATATATGTATATGTTTGTATACATTTATGGTAAATATTCGATATGAATGCATGCTACAATTAATATAAAATAAAATAAAGCCGATTATCTAGGCTTAACTTTCTGGATAATTGGCATGTGGCATACGGGTTTGCCGTTATTTTATTTCGGCAAGGGGTAAGAGGCTATTCCTTTGCTTAATTTTGTATCAATAGTGGGCAACACTATTAATTAATTTTCTATCTTGATGATTTGTTAATAAAAAAAATATGGGTTGCGTAGGGCTGAAGACAAATCTAAAAAAAAAAAGACGCGGGAGTGCGGCTCGACGCCTGATGCTGCGGAGCGACCGAGAGATACCGCGAGAGTGCGAGAATACGAATAAACCCCATCGAATTTAATTTTGAAAAAAAAATGTATAGAATTTTTAGGACTATAAATTGACCGCCAGCGTGTTAAGTCTCAGCAGATCAAGGTAAAACCCATCAAAAATTACATAAAGTGGCCAAGTAACTACGAAGATTCCTCGCAATGATAAATTTTTATAGACGACTTCCCCCCAACGCTTTTCAACAACAACCAGACAGATGCTGGAGGTCAAAATTTTGGATATCCGCATAGATCACAACCCCTTAGTCAATGCTGCAAATAATTGGAGATGTATCTACCCATTCTATGTAGCCTTTAATTCCCAAGCGACCTCAATCACGGTGAGCTAAAACAATTAAAGATTCGAGCACATCAATCTATATATTTTATAACCATTACCACAATCTGGCCCCAACTGCCTTACCATCATAAATCGGTACTCGAAGTCAACAAGTCATTGCTTTTGAAGCCATGCAGGTAGGAACCTTAGCTTCTGCCCTCATTCGCTTCAGGATCTTCAAATTTGGTATACCGGCCACAAAAAAATAGAATCATCGAACGCTGGCATCAAACTTAAAACCATCTATCATGTGTGTAAATTGGACATTGAAACTTTCACTGTTATTTTTTTAAATTAAATCCTCTCATACCTTACAAACCAGACATCCAATCTACCCTCAAATAGCTCAGAGCCTGACGGTTTCTTTAACAAAAAAAAAAAACAAATTACAATCCCAAACGTTTGTACCAAGTACAAACAGCGCATCATGGCACTCTCAACCTATACTTAAAGAATTGGAAAACTAGCCCTTGCCGGTGATCCCGTCATCGAAACACATATTTGTTTCTCGGCTTGCCCTGATACTTTTGAGATAGATATCTCGTCTTATATCAAAGCCAAAACAAAAGCCGACATTAAGGTGGAAGATATTACTAAATTCAAATATTCTTACACCAGGCACACGTTTAAAAATACGTGCTTAAGACGTTAAAGACGATCTATTCCGCCAGCTTTTGGCCAGAGAACATTTTTGTCCAAGAACATCAGCCAAGTACGGTGAAGGAAAAGATTACAAAGCCTGTGGGAGTGAAACTCCCACATGTTAGGGCCACAGACCAACCTTCTACCTCATCTTTCTCACCCTCAAAAAACTAACGGCTAATATGAAACGGAGCAAGACAAAGCTCCAATTTATGATGCGTATGCACTGAGATAGAAAGCCAGAGTGAGTTCGCCGTAGAACATAGGCTGAGCGAAAGCTAGCTGGCTTAATTCTAAACATAAAACACGTTTAAGCCGGCCGCCCGAGAAGAGTCGGCTTGCGACCAACAATAGCGAGAAAATATAAACAAAGATACGACAAACTATACTTATTACATATTAATCTATGTCGTGGCTGCTGCCTAACCCGACACACTCTGTCCGGTCAATCTTTATACGTTACCTGTTCTTACATACCACCTACGTCGGAACCGCCCACATACTGGCAACATTTGTCCGCTATTCGTCTCGTCTCGGACCGATTGTCTGATGGGGACCAGCTGGTAGCTCTGGAGACTTCAATAAACCAGATTTCATGTGGTCCAATGTTGAGAATTCACCATCCTTACTGCTTAACTCGCACCACGACTTCCCTGCGGGTATGTTCGACATGTCACGCGGGAAAATAAACCACGTTAGAAATTCCTTAGGTCGGCTGCTTGACTTGTGTTTCGATTCTGATCCTGATGGAATTACTCTTTCCAGAATTTGCCCCTTTCTAAGCCTGAGGATCCCTATCATCCCACTCTTGAAGTTTTAATTGAAAACGATAGCTTAATTGACCTTAAGTCTAAACTTAAATCTCATAAAGTTCGTTTCTTCCCTAAGGCTGACTTTACGAAACTAAATATGTTAATTTTAGAATTTTATTGGACCGAGTTACTGTCATGTGAAGATATAAATACTGCCTTAAAAAAATTTTATTACACTTGAATTTATTTTTTGACGCTTTCGTGCCATGGAAATATCCGTCGGTCTCAAATAATCCGCCTTGATATACAAGGCATCTATTAAATTTAAGGAACGTAATGAATAGAATATTAAACAAACATAAATTATTTGGCTGTACAGTTAGTTATTTAAGATACTTAGTAGCTTTCTCTAATTTCACCGTGCATAACGCTGAATGTTATCGGAGTTATATTCGCCGCTACCGGATTCAGTTTACTCAAGCAGTTCTATAACCCGAAGCAGTTCTATAACTTTGTAAACACTAAGCGCAAATCTGTATCTTTTCCTCCACTTCTTACGTTTGAGAACTCTTATGCGAACACTGATCTGGTATTGGCCGATCTCTTTGCATCGTTTCAAACAACGTATTCACATAGCACCATTCCAGCTCAGCCGTACACTTATAATATCCAATCAGCCAACCTTATATTTTGCTCATTGTTTGATCAAATTTGATTGTTTTCGGATCTTCTTAAGGTCAAGAACGTTTATTCGCCAGGCCCCGATGGAGTACCAGTCTTTGTTCTGCGTGCAAACCACTCCTTAAACTCTTTAATATATCGCTGGAGACTTTGATTTTTCCCCTTATGTGGAAGGAATTTTACATTATTCCTCTGCATAAAAAAATCCGATGCTACAAATTATAGAGGAATCTCTAAATTGTCAGCAATTCCAAAGCTTTTTGAAAAAACTTATCAGACAACATTTGCAACACCTATGTAGTTCAATAATATCCCCGTCCCAACATGGCTTTATGAAGCGCCGCTCCAGCACCTCCAACTTATTGGAGCTAACATCTTTTGTCACGGATGGGTTCTGGAATGGCTTACAGACAGAAGTCATTTACACTGACTTCAGTCAGTTACTTCAGTCAGACCGTTAATTTTTACACTGCTTATTAACGACTTGCCTCTTGCCTTAACTGACTCACTAGTACTTATGTACGCTAATGATGTTAAGCTTTGTCTTCAGTATAGATTTACTAGCGCCAAATCTAGACTTCAATCCGATTTGAAAAAATTTCAAAATTTATGTTTAGCAAATAACCTTAAGCTTAATGGATCGAAATGTAAAATCATGTCATTTTATCGATCTAGCTCTCACAAGGCTACGTACTTTCTCTATGGGAACGCCTTTGAAAGTTTAACTCAGGTTAACGATATGGGAGTCCTCTTAGATTTTAAACTTAAATTTACCGACTATATATCCACCATGGTTAATAAAGCTATGTGGGTGCTTGGTTATATTAAAAGATGGTCAAAAGAATTCAACGAACTTTACATTACTAAAAATTTATACACTTCATTGGTCCGTCCGATTCTTGAGTATGGACCGTGTGTCTGAGTCCTCAATATGGAGTACACCGAGATCACATAGAATCTTATATCGAAATCACAAAAAAACTTCCTTATTTTCGCACTTAGGTGACTTAATTGGGATGCAAGTCTCCACTTTCCCTCCTATCATAGTAGTCTTTCATTAATCAACTTACATCATTAACAAACCGTAGAACGATTCTGGTTTTCATGTTTCTATTTAATCTTATTAATGGTAATGAAGACAGTCAGCATATACTAACACGCTTAAATTTAAACGTTCCTAGTAGAAGTAGTTCGACATATGCCCAAGACGACTACAATGGTCTCTACCACACTTTGTCACTTTGCTCTACTAACAATCTTAAATCCTATATACTAAACTTCTTTTTTCTGCAACACTCTTCCTTGTGATTTCTTACTCTTATTCTTCTCGTTCACTTTCTCGGATCTATCCCCGCGATTCGAACGTTATGCGACAGCGTCCCTCGGTTGGTTGGACGGGAGGTGGGCTGTATGTATGCAATGAGAACCGCGCGAAAAAAATAAGCATGTCCGTCTGTCTACATGTCTGTTCCTACTCAAAGTTGTTTCTCAGTTTTAAATCTATCAACTTTGCCCATATCCTTCTTTTATTTGCAGGCAGTATATAAGTCAAAACGGCCGGGATAGAATAGTAAGTTTATCTCAAACGTTTTACTAAATTGGAGCGCTTTCATAGGTAGAGCACTTCCCATTGCCATTGATTATTTCCATTAAAAATCCTTCATAGAAAGAAGATTGTGGGTGACAGAGAAAAGTGGAGAAACACAACAGCATTACTTTTAGTTTTAATTTTAAAGTGCTCAGTAAATAAGTGAACGCAAATATATGTAAATATATTTTATTTCTCCTCATTCTAGAAAATGCACGTTTATAAAAAAGCACTGCAGGCTTTGATCTACCCCATTTCATCCACAACGCCTCACAACTTTTTGTTGTGGACAGCTACATCGCCAACATATTGTTACGAGTGTGAAGGTTTACTCTGGGGAATAGCAAGACAAGGTGTTCGATGTACTGAATGCGGAGTGAAATGCCATGAAAAGTGCAAGGATCTTTTAAATGCCGACTGCCTTCAACGTAACTGAAATTTTTTAAAATTATTATTTAATTATCACTATAAAAATAAATAATAGGTGCTGCTGAAAAGAGCTCTAAGCATGGAGCAGAGGATAAAGCTCATTCAATTATAACCGCTATGAAGGACCGTATGAAGCAACGAGAACGAGAAAAACCCGAAATTTTCGAATTAATTAGGTAACATAAATTAAAAAGTATTATTTTTCAAATAGAGCGGGTAATTCTTGTTTACCAATGCATTTTATTTTGGCACTTGGTATGTTTTGTTGGGGTATGAGTATGCATAGGGTAAATTCTAATCATAAATTTTATTACTATGTTCAATTCAAAATAAGTTCCTTTTATAAGTGGTAATCACTTTTATCAAATGATAGTAAAATTTGCCATGGCATTCATCCATTAGAGCCGTATTCAGCATTGAGGAAAAGAGTCACACTGGTCATATGAAAGCTGTGAAGCAAAGCGTCCTGGATGGTACAAGCAAGTGGTCAGCTAAAATAGCAATCACAGGTTTGAGTTTGATTAATCTTCTTATCTTCAAATGTTTTTGGTTGTCCGTTCAATTTGGATTGTATGTATGTGAATGTATTAATATTTGTCATTCTGATTGACCAAGCTGTATTATTATAAAACTTATTTATTTACTTAAGAATATTGAATGTGTATCCATGTATATGTAACGCTTATTTAGATGTATTTTAAAAAATGTGTAATAAGCATGTAAAATAATACATGTAAATTTTTCGAAAGCACATAAAAGCAGTTAATTTTATTTTTTTTTGGTTTTTTTCTAATTGTGGGATTCACTCTCCTCTGAAACGATTTTCCAAATTTTAAAAATACAAAGACACGGTTACACTTAAGATCTTCTTAATTTACCGTTAGAGATTTTATAAACAGTTTATAAAAGTAATTTTAAGGGGTACTAAATGTGTCATGTTAGGATAAATGTACTTGTTAGCCTCGCCCTATTATACATACCTTTATTAAATTCGATGAGGTCAGAAGCTTTATAGAAGTATATATATATTGTCTTTTTAAAAATATCTTAAATGTATGTAATCAATTTAATTTAAGGATGACTTTCGGTGTGGATCCAGATACACACATAGATTCATTAGAACAGGCTGAGCACGCTACTGTTGAGGGAACATCGAAATGGTCATGCAAACTAACAATTACAGGTACACATACAAAAACATTTCAAAGACATTACAGAATTAAATTAAATGTTAATTTTCTGATTCCATATCTAATTTTTGTATTCTTAACAAAAATAATATATTGTGAAAAAAGATTCATTAAAATGTAAACAAAAATCATTTTTTCATAATCTTTGTGTTTGTATCTTATGTTAAAAATTTAATGAAAATGTACACTAATCTGACTGCATGTTTTTGAATAGGGATAATTTAATTGTACTTAAAATTTAAATTCCTACTTAAAATTTAATACTAAGCCTCAATATAAGGGGTCATGCGGTGCTGAAAAAAAATCCGACTATATCCTATAGCTGCCATATAACTGATTCATTGGAAATGCCATAACTTTGTTGTTTTTTAAGTTAGAAGGATGGGACTTTCTATGGATTCTACTAATCTGATCTGCCAAATTTCATAAGGATCGGCTGACTATATTCGATCCGATATATATTTAATAATAAAAGCTGTCACTTAACTGCAATGGTATATAAACATCGGCTCCGCCCGAAGTTAGCTTTCCTTTTTTGTTTTGGACCAAAAGAAATTTATTCCAAAAATTATATAAAATAACGGCTTCAACACGGCATGATCCCTTTAATCAACAAAAAAAGATTAAAAAGGAGTCAAATCTTATCCCCAACAAAGATTGCTAAAACATATGTTTATACGAATATAGAATAATAATAGTATTTAACAATACGAATAACAATTATTTTTTAATCAACAATTTTTGTTTAAAGAAACCTCATTATTTTTCTTCAATTGGAAGTGTTTTTTTCTTTAAATGTACGTTTTTTGTGAAATTTTTTATTGCGCACACTAAATTACGGCCCTTAATAATAAAAAATGTAAATATATATTATTAATATGTAAATGGGCATTGCCCATATTTTTTCGAATGCTTGCCAATTCTTCCAATTTTTTTAATGTGTGTGCACTTGGATCATGCTTTTTGTAATTTTAATCTTGGCACAAGAAATCACTTCCCCAAAGTTTGATTAATTTTTATTCATATATTAAGTGTGTTTACACGTATGTATGTATGTAGGAACATATAGTCATATAGATACATAACAGCCTTTATTATCTCAACGTTTAAAAAGTATTTTGTAGGTTTGCTTACAATATTTTTGTTCATGAATAAAATTTTTTTTGGGTTTCCCAAACAAAAATAGGACATCTGTTTAAATATTTTTATTTAATTCAAAACAAGAAAAGATCGGAGCGAACGGAAGTTGATACATCCCTGCAGCTAATACTCTAACATATATATCGCAAATATCGGCTAAATTTGATAGATCCTTGTGAGAATTTGATTAGACAATAAACTTCTTATAGTAAAAATTGTAAACAAAGTTTCAACCTGCTTACTTGACAAATACCAAAGTGGGAGGGGGTTATTTCCGATCGTTCGGTTATATGGCAGCTATATAATATTGACGCACCGCTGTAACTAAGAACAAGAAAGTAACTTCGGGCGGTGCCGAAGTTGATATCCACTGGCAGTTAAGTGGCTTAATATTAGATAATATCGAATCGTATAAAGTCGACCGATCCTTATGAAATATTGCATATTAAATAAGTTTTGCCAAAGTAGAACCCGTAGAATCCCATCTTTCTAACTTATAAAACAACGAAGTTATGGAATTTCCGATCAATCAGTTATAAGGCAGCTATAGGATATAGTCGTCTGATCTCTGCCGTTTCGACTTATATACTGCCTGCAAAGAAATAAGGATGTGCGCAATGTTTCAAGTCGATAGCTTTAAAACTGAGAGACTAGTTTGCGTAGAAACAGACAGACGGTCAGACGGACATACTTATTTCGACTCAGTAGGTGATCCTAATCAAGAATATATATAGTTTATAGGGTCGGGGATGTCTCCTTCACCGCGTTGCACACTTTTGACTTAAATTATAATACCCTCTGCACGGGTATAAAAACACCAAAGTTATGGCATTCCCGACCTTTTAATTAAACGGCTACTATATGATATAGACGACCAATCGGATCCGTTTTTTATACTGCGTGCAATAGAAAGAAGGAGATGTTTAAGTGGATAGCTTAAAAATGGAGAAACAAGTTAGCATAGAAATAAATAGATGGGCGTGCTTATATCGACTCAGGAGGTCATGCAGATGAAGAATATATTCTAATATATGAGAATATATATTTTAATATATAAAATTCTCATGTCATGCTGTTAGTCATTGAACTTCTCTGAAATGGCTTGACCGATTTTTGTGAAAATTTGTGTACGTATCCGTTAGAGCCATCATGATTGACCATCTAACTGGTCAAACCTCTTGGGCCGGAATTCGGAAAACGTGAACAAATATTGATCGGAGAATTCCGCATCACTTCAGCTGGCTTGGCATGGATTAAAGATTACTCACTTTTTATATCCGCGACGAGTTGTTAAAGCGCATCCACTACTCGAGGCTGGAAAAGAAAATATACATACCAGGATGACGCCTACTTTACGGCGACTCCTGAGAGGTTAGGGCCGAATCCTATCCGAGTATACAGCGGAGCGCCCCTTAAAGCGTCACAAAAGCTCCACCTGCTTGCCACTGCTTCAGCTCCGGTCGTGCCCTCTATATTCCTACCTCCAATCTTGATTTCGATGTCCCTTCTCCGCCCGCCTCACGGTGAAACTCGCTCTGCTTCTTTTGGCCGAACGCCACAGCCTCGCTGCCACTGGATCTAGCTTGTACGCCAAGGCTCTTAACCTACCGAATCGAAAGCATCTACGTCAGGCTCGCACGACCATGACCTAACCTTATGACTCACCTCACTTCTACGATCCGCGACCTGCCTCAACTTAACTTCGCGTACACCGGCAAACGGCCGCTTGTGGCCTTTTTATTATTGCCGGTCCTGCGTCAGCTCCTCCAGCGCGATGATCCCTCAGCGGGTAAATCTTTGCTACACTCTTGAACTTTCCTTCTTGAACTTTTCGATGCCTGTCCTTGCTCGGCCGATCTTTCCCATTCCGTGGTTAAACACCAATAGAACGCTGCTACCACGCGGTTTTCTAACCTACGCTTTAAGCTTGTTACCAGATCGTCAAGGCCCATTATAAAATTCTACATAAGGTCCTACTATGCAATAGGGCTGCCACGTAGGCTGATTCACAACACCCGCAACATTGCGCAAAACTTTTGGGGGACAGAAAAACAAACACTAGTTGTTTGGATGTGTGCAAAGTATTTGCCTGTATTTGCAGGCAGTATATAAGTCGGACCGGCAGGGATCGGTCGGTTATACCCAATAGCTGTCATATAACTACATAATCGGCTTTGGCATAACTTTTTTGTTTTTTTAAGCTAAATGAATGGAGATTTTATTTTGAGCAAATTAATGCGATCTTATAAATTTTATAGGGATTGGCCGGCTATATCCTAGAGTTTCCATATAACTGAACGATCGGAAATGTCAAAGCTGAAGAAAGCTTGGTATTTTTAAAAATGCTTGGCGCCGTTTCTGGTGATTTGATAGTGAATTTATAATAGGGATCGGCTAACAATATACGATAAGATATATACCACTTAACTGCAAGGGTGTTCGGCGCTTCCCGAAGATAGCTTTCCTTTGTTGCTTTTTAATATATTTATAGTAAAGCGTACAGCAGTTTATTAAAAGTATTTAACAATTAAAACATTATCCCTTTAGGTTGCCTACATATGTTTGCTTAGTTTGTACAATTCCAATCTGTTTTTTTAATAATATAAACAGTGTATTTTGCAACCTCTTGTGCTATTGTCCCTTGCAATCTATTCACTTTTAATCCAAAGTATGTGTGTAAATAATTTTATCTTCTTATAGACTAAGGATATTTTCTAATCGAATATGTACATATGTAAATACATATATGGACATATATATATGCACTTATGTACATACATGTACATACATATGTAAATACATATATGTACATATATATGACAAAAAATAATCATGTCAGCAGTTATAATAAAAATATTAAAATAAAATATTTCTGCAGACATGTACGGATATTATTAGGCACATCCGATTTTTCTCTTCTTCTTTCTCCCTTGACAATAAATTCTGAACACTTTAAAATTCAAAAAATTTCAATTTTCCTTTAACCTGCACTAAAATGTAATAAATGTATAACAATTGTATTCGTTTCAAACCACTTAAAATTATTTACAAATTAAAAATAAATAATTCGCAAAATTTTTAAATGAATACATTTTTTCTTTCTTTAAAAATATTTGTTTTTTAATTAACATGGCGATGATCGTTTACAAAATCGGATTTTGTTGCAACAAATTGGTGGATTTTTGGTGCCTGGTGTTGGAAACGAACGATTTGATACGTATTATATTTGACTTGATTTAATGCAGTGATTTGTGCTCAAGGCCTGATAGCGAAGGATAAAAGCGGTACCAGTGATCCATATGTGACTGTCCAGGTTAGCAAAGTCAAAAAACGAACGCGGACAATGCCACAGGAACTAAACCCTGTGTGGAATGAGAAGTTTCACTTGTGAGTACTTGTACTGAAAAATTAACATATTACTTTCACAAGCCGTATTAAGTTTGAGTATTATGCGTATGTATCTTTATGATAAAATGTAAATAATTTGACATAAAAAAGTTTGGTAGATTGTTTTACTCTTGCGATGGTTTTATAATATGTGAGGTGATTGTAATGAAGAATATAGTATGTATATTAGGTTCGGAGATGTCACCTATTATACATTTCACGCTTTAAGTAGAAATGGTAACAGCCTATAATATATGTATATGAAATATACATTATATACATACATATTTTTTTTTATTTTTGAACGACCATAGGGACAAAGGAATAAGTATATAAAGTATATACCATCATAAAGTATATCAGCACCAACAGCCATATAGATATAGCCATGTCCGACTGCCTGTGCGTCTGCCCGAGCTTTTAATAGATGTAGACTCCTATAATACCCAGGTATTTTGGAACACACAAAAGTTTTTTGGTTCCAAATTCTTTTATAAAAGACTGAACATTTAATATATGTTTAAAGATTATTTAATTCAAAGTTATTTGTTCAACTTCATGTTAGTGATTTGTTAAATGTTTATTTGTACACCTTTGAAACTTAATTAAGCATAGCGGTATTACTCAGAAGCTGATGAACAAAACAAAGAAATGCCTCATACAATAAATTCATAACGCTACACACATGCAATCTTTACAGTTAATCACTTTTTTGAGACAAAAATTCGGTCGCGCAGCTGAAAAGAGTTTGCGCCAAAGAAATAGTAGCAATAGATAATGTTTGGGATTAGGGACATTGTTTAGGATTAGCTGCCCCTTAAGCATTGCGAATATATATATACAATTAAATTAAATATTTCGGATCCTTCTGCTGATGACAATAAACCTTTATAGAACGAAAGAATGTGGCTGAAAGAGAATAGAACCGGGTATCATATGGTCGAGACAACGATTCCTTTGGGTTTTCTAAATATTACGCATGTAGTATACGCTAATATACTCCTTGGCTTCCAAATTAATTTATTTGGCCAAAGCGCTTCCAATAGACTACAAAAACATATTTAATGGGGTGCCATTAATGAACAAAGCCATATGCATGGTAGAGTGCGATTTCGTAAGTGTTACAACATGAAGTTTAATAAGAATGGATTTTTTTTTATTAAAGCTTGGTTTTATTTATTGGATCATCTATTTATGAGTCTAACAATAATCGACATCCGCTCTTTTCGAACTCGACGCGTTTTTTGTGCGCACGGCGTTTTATCACATCTTTTGGTTATTAACTTTAAAAACCCGGTGTATATTTATATTTATTTGTTTATATTTATAAAATTAAAATTTTACATTTCAAGTATCCGTATCGCTTTGCGTGTGCAGTGGTATATTTGGAGGTAAAATACGATTTTTATTAAATTTCTTCCAAAAATAGCTCTGCTCTGCTTCTTCATCATACGGTATTGCTCTTTTGTCGCTCAGTAAAGTTTCTTATCTCTATTCTTGCGGCTTAACCACACTAACCTACACTAATCGCTATATTTCATCTCCCTTTTAAAAATAGAAACAAAAATATTAATAAATTAACTTAACATTATCATATATTTTAAACTCGTCTGTGCTTCGAAGTCTTGTAATAAGACAATCTCCTCATCCCAGCCTACCATCGACTGCTGGCTGTGTGAAAACGTTTTACACGCAAAGTGTGCCGGGTTCACGGCCTCAATATCGGATGCCATTTCACGAAGGTCTGGCCTCCACTTCTGCTGTGATAGCTGTCGTGCTGTTCAGGACGAAATGGGATCGTTCATGAGACAGACCAAAAGTGGATTGAAAGAGTTGATTAGCGGTTTTCGTAAAATCAATGACCAACTCTGTGCGCGCGATACACAGTTTAATAGTCTTTAACTATTAAATGTCTCTTAAAAGTCTCCAAAGCGTAAGAAATCCGCTATTAGTGATGTACTTGTGGCGAATAAACTTCAGCCTACTTAGCCGACCATTATTCAGCCGCTTAAAAATTCGGCTTCCGAATTTCTTAGTATTAATGAGCAATTGTCCGATTTGTCCTCTGTGGCATCACTCCAAGTGATACCACCAGACCTCATAACACAAACCCCCTTAAGAGTCATCGAACAGGGTATTAAACCGTCGAGACCCCCGGTACGAACTGATGCTGCAATATTAGTTACGGCGGCACCAAAACCATTGCAGGTGATCCCGCCATCGAAACACATATTTGTTTCTCGGCTTGCCCCTGATACTTCTGAGATAGATATCTCGGCTTATATCAAATCCAAAACAAAAGCCGACATTAAGGTGACAGATATAACTAAATTGTAATAATAAGTACACCACTTTTAGACGTGATAGAACACTGCGAAGGGGAGGAGGAGTCCTTATATCTGTAGACTCCAAATTCTCCAAACTGGGAAAAATTCGGCTGCCGAATACCTCAGCATAAATAAACAATTGCCCGACATGTTCCCGGTGGAATCGCTTGATGTGATAGCACCAGACCAAATAACTCAAACCCTCTTAAGAGTCACCGAACAGGGTATTCAACCGTCGGGAGTCCCGGTACGAACTGGTGCTGCAATATTAGTTACGGCGGCACCAAAACCCTTGCCGGTGATCCCGTCATCGAAACACATTTTTGTTTCTCGGCTTGCCCCTGATACTTCTAAGATAAATATCTAGGCTTATATCAAAGCCGAAACAAAAGCCGACACAATGGTGGCAGAAATTAATAAATTCAAATATTCTTACACCTGGCACACGTCATCTTTCAATATACGTGTGCCCTTGCATATGTTCAATACGATCTGTTCCAGCTTTTTGCCAGAGTACATTTTTGTCCAAGCACATCAGCCAAGTACGGTGATGAAAAAAATTACCAAACCTGTGGGAGTGAAACTCCCACATGTTAGAGCCACTGACCAACCATCCACCTCATCTTCCTCACCCCCAGAAAAATAATTTTTCAACTAACACTTACCTCTACTACGTAGAGGGCTACGTAGTAAACTTCCCAAACTGTATTTTGATAGTTCTTCCTTTGCATCTTTCATTAATCTTAACTACTCTTTCCAGAACTTTACCTTGAGGATCAGTATCACCCCACTCTTGAAGTTTTAATCGAAAACAATAGTTTAATTGACCTTAAGTCTAAACTTAAATCTCATAAAGTACGTTTCTTCCCTAAGGCTGATTTTACGAAACTAAATAAGTTAATTTTAATTAATTTTAGAATTTTATTGGTCTAATTTACTGGCATGTGAAGAAAAAAATATTGCCTTAAACAAATTATATTACACTTTGAACCTTTTTTTCGACCTTGCGTGCCATGGAAATATCCGTCGGTTTCAAATAATCCGCCTTGGTATACAAGGCATCTGTTAATTTTAAAGATCGTAATGAATTGAATTTTAAACAAACATAAATTATTTGGCTGTACAGTTAGTTATTCAAGATACTTAGTCTAATTTCACCGTACATAACGCTGAATGTTATCGGAGCTATATTTGCCGCTGCCGGATTCAGTTTACTCAGGACTCGATGCAGTTCTATAACTTTGTAAACACTAAGCGCAAATCTGTCTCTTTGCCTCCTCTTCTTACGTTTGAGAACTCTTATGCGAACACTAATCTGGCATTGGCCGATGTCTTTGCAAAGTTTTTTCAAACAACGTATTCTCATAGCATCATTCCAGCTCAAGTTCAAACATGGCTTTATGAAGCGCCGCTCCACCACCACCAACTTATTGGAGCTAACATTTTTTGTCACTGATGGGTTCTGGAATGGCTTACAGACAGACGTCATTTACACTGACTTCAGTCAGACCGTTACTTTTTACGCTGTTTTTAACGACTTGCCCCTTTCCTTAACTGACTCACTAATACTTATGTACGCTGATGATGTTAAGCTTCAGTATAGATTTTTAGCGCCCAATTTAGACTCCTCTCCGATTTGGATAAATTTCAAAATTGGTTTTTAGCAAATAACCTTAAGCTTAATGGATTGAATTGTAACTCATGTCATTTTATCGATCTAGTCCTCTTTAGTCCTTATAAATCTAGTCCTTATAAAGTTTAACGTCAGGTTAACGATCTGCGAGACCTATTAGATTTGCAACTTAAATTTACCGACCATATACTCACCATGGTTAATAAAGCTATGTGGGTACTTGGTTATATTAAAAGATGGTCAAAAGAATTCAACGACTCATACAAAACTATAACTTAATACACATCATTGGCCGTCCGATTCTAGAGTATGGATATCACATAGAATCTTACTTAAGATTCACTAAGGGGAACTAATTGGGATGCAAGTTTTCACCTTCCCTCCTATCATAGTAGACTTTCTTTACTCAATTTACCATCATTAACAAATCGTAGAACGATTCTGGGTTTCATGTTTCTATTTAATCATATTAATGCTAATGAAGACAGCCAGCATATACTAACACGCTTTAATTTTAATGTTCCTAGTAGAAGAACTATAAACTTTCGTCCTCTACTCCTTAGCCAATGTAGTTCGACATTTGCCCAACACGATCCGTTCAGGATACTGTGTTCGGACTACAATGGTCTCTACCACACTTTGTCACTTTGCTCTACTAACAATCTTGAATCCTTTATACTAAACGCCTTATCTCTGCAACACTTTTCCTCGTGATTTCATCTCTTATTCTTCTCGTTGACTTTCTCTATCCCCGCAATTCTATTCCCTCGATTCTATTCTATCCCCCCGTACGGCAGCGTCTCTCGATCGGTTGGACGGGATTTGGGCTTTACGTATGCAGTGGGAACCGCGAGAAAAATAATGTTGCAAATCCTAAAATAATACATTAGCTTACAGCTTCATTTTAATTGAATAGAGACTACATGTTCATAAAAATTAGCGCTGGATTGGAAGGTCGTTGCGGCGAAGACGAGAACTGCTGGAAACTCGCGTGAGGGCTCTCGCGAGATGATTTGGATGTACTGATAACCTGTTGTAGGACTTTGTTGTGATTTCTGCTATATCTTCTTTGACGAGTGATATATTATGGTCCCTGTGAATGATTACATTCCGAACGTACCACGGTGCCCTGGTGATGGTGATATCCACGCAGCTGTTACTGGCATTCTCGAGATTGTACATCCTGATCGTACATCCAGATGGATTTCAAAACGGTGTTGTATAGAAGTACCTTATAGTCCAGGCTAAGGGGCGAGCGGCTATTGATAAGCCAGTGGAGGCTGCTGGCTTTAAGCTTTAAATGTGTTCTTTTGGCTTTGAGACGTTTTGCCTGGCCTCGCCAGGTAAGACGTCTATCGAGGTGTACACCAAAATATGTTACTTAATTTGCTATCGGAACCACAGTGTTGTTTAGAGTAAGTGGAGGGCAGTCTTGCCTGTTATGTGTGAACGTTCCGTGTTTGCATTTTAGTTCTTTAACTTTGATTCGCCAGTCGGATACCTATTTCCCCACTGCCACCAGGTGCTTAGCAAGTTGCGCCATTGCTTCCTTGGGGCATTTCGAGCGGCTTAGGATCGCTGTGTCATCAGAAAAAGTGGATGTTGTTAGTTGCATGCTCGTTGGGATGTCCGCAGTGTAGATAAGGTAGATTGTTGGCCCCAACACGCTGCCTTGAGGAACTCCGGCTCTGATGATGTAATCATCGGACATGACAGCATTACATCTTACTGATAATTTCCGGTTGTAAAGGTATGACTTTAGAAGTTTGTGAGTGTTGGTTGGGAGCATTTCTGTTATTTTGTGCATTAACCCTTCTAACCATACTCTGTCGAAAGCTTGTGACACGTCCAGAAATATCGCAGTGCAGTGCGCCCTTTGTTGAATGCATTTCGGATTTCTGAAGTTATGCGGTTGACTTGCTCGATGGTTCCATGTTTTTCTCGAAAACCGAATTGATGAGTCGGGATTTTGTTGCGTGTTCTGAGTTATCGGGTAATATGTGCCAAGAAGCATTTTTCTAAGAGTTTTGATAGACACGTTAGTAAACTAATTGGTCTATATGATGAAGCAATTTTGCGGTCTTTGCCAGGTTTTACTATCATTATGATGATTGACTTTCCCATCTCTCTGGGAAGTGTCCATGTCTCGTTATTGCGTTGAAGAGTTGGCAAATAGCTCGAACTGCACAGTGAGGAAGTTCAATAATCATTTTTGGTGATATTAGGTCACATCTTGGAGATTTTTTTGGGTTGAGTCGTTCATTTATGATTTTAAGTAACTAAATACAATTGGTTCATACGTAGATGTGTCAATATCTGATGTTGCTGGCAGTGAGATTCCGTTTGATGCTGTATTTGGCTGAAATACATTTTGAAGATGTACTGCAAATCTGTCGGCTCTTTCTCCGTCGCTGCGCGCCCAGTTGCCTGATGTCCTAATTGGCATTGCAGATTCTAATGGTGCACTGAATGAAGAGTATGCTCTCCAAAGTGGGAACTTGGAGATCGTTGGGGGTAATTGCTGTATGTAATTTTTTTGGGACCTTTCTTCTTTATGACGTAATGCAGCTGAGAGCCTCCGTGTAGCATCATTTAACCTCTGTTTTGCAGATGGTGATCTGTTGGATTGCCAGTCTCGCCGGTCTAAGCGTCGCTATGCTAGAACAAGCTTTTTTATTTCAACTTTCGTGAATCTATTATTGTTCGATGTTTTTTGCGTTTGTGGAATTGACATGCGAGCTGCTGCGACCAAGTCGGATTCAAGAGTGTTTGTGAATAAGTTGATATCAGCTTCGTCATTCAAACGTGGATTCAACTTAATATGCGAACTTATATATTTTTTGAATGGTTTTTCTACCGCAACTGGATGTAGATTCAGTCAAAGGAGTACCGGCGAGTGATCAGACGATAGATCTGATAAGGAGTTGGCGCTTATCAGGTTGCGTGGAATGTTTTTTGTGACTGCAAAATCTATTAAGTCTGGCAGTTTTCTGGGGTTTGTTGGCCAATATGTCGGTGTCCCAGGTGACACACAGTATATTGCTTGCTTGCTTGTTGCTTGCTTTTATTATTGTATTGTACACTTCCCTTTGGAGTCACATGTCGATGTGACATGTGACAGCAGTGTGTATGCTTGGCATTAAAGCCTCCTGCTACTACAAATTGTTCGCTTAGAGAGTTGAAATAGTCCATAAATTAGGATTCGGATATTGTAAACAGAGGAGAACTGTAAGCTTCAAGGAACGGTGATCGATCTGTACATCTATAGATTTAGCTTGCATGTAGTTAGTGGTGAAACTATTGTGGAAGCAGTGCTTAATGCGATTTCTAATCAGAATCCCAGTGCCTCCGTGTGCTTTCCTATCTGGGTGAATCGTGTTATAAAAAAAAACTCGAGTTTGCGCTGTGACACTCCGTTGGAGTGGAGCCATTGATTACTTATTCTGTTTTTGAGCAACAAGAAGCTCAATCAAAACGTTCTGATTTCTCATAAGATCTTGCATAGTTGTCTGCATCAATGACATGAAATCTATCATACTTTGTTGAAGATCACATATCATTGTTTTAATTTTGTGCGTAGACTGTTCTCATGGTTGATGAGGGGAAACTGATGATCGTGGCTTGGTGGGAGCGGTACTTTCCAGACCCATTTTTAGAGCAGTTGCAAAGCTTTTGGGTTGGTCGGTAAACTCATTATTGGCTGTAGATTTCACGGCTGTAGGGGGATAGACATCACGCGTAGATTTCATAGGAGTTATATGTGAGCGAGCAGTGGTCACTTTTTGGTGTGTACGACTTTTCAGTTCCCTGTATAGTGGACAGCCCCTAAGCTAGCCGTATGGTTACCTCCACAGTTTAAGGAGTTATGTAGTTTACTTCCGTGTTAGTCTGAACTTTTTTTTCGTGAAAATTGTTCTTTGTTAATGGAATTTTGTGGAAATTGTCTGGTCCGATTAGATTCAGTATTGAGTTTAGGAGAGCATTAGAACTTTTCTCTCGAATGTAAATCGGCGGCGGCTTGGGCATTTTATTGTCCCCTACGATGTATTCAGGAGGTATATCATCGGATTTATCTGCCAAAATAGCAAATCTGTTTGCTCCTAGTGGCTTCTCTATTGTAGACTGTTTTGAGGTGCCTCGAGTTATTTTGGCAGAATTACCAAGTCTAGAGTTCGGCGGGCTGATCTTACATTTTATTTGTATATACCGATCCATACCAGTCTGTACGGCCGAACATTGTTTTGTAGAGATCGGGCTGGTGTAAGGTGCTGCATTATTACTTGCACAGCAAATTTCTTTGTTACAGTAGATGGTATTGCGCGATCAGTCGATACTATTCTAGTTGTTGTAGAAGTTGCCGTTGCAGTTGCTAGAATCGTCACTGTAATGGTGACCGTGGCTAAGCAGGTTGGCATGAGGGAAGGGTATGGGGTTTTGTTCAACATGGGGTTATTGATCGCGGTTGCTTATATTTTGTTGTGTTTGCGGTCGCGTTGACTTGCGTTAACACGATTGAATGGTATGCGTTGTTACGTTGTTGGAGCACCGTATTGGAGTCGAATTCACTCATAGCTTAATGTTTTAGATTTTCTTCTTGTTTAATTTATTATTGCTTTTATTTAAAATTTTCGTTGACGATAAGAAGACAGGAAAAAACACGTCTGCACTCGGCAACGTTACCGACTCGAATCAATTTTTTTAACTAATTTTTTTTTACATTTCTAAAGGATGCAAAAAAATAAAAAAAATAAATTTTCAAATGTGCGTAAGCGAAGGCATCTGTGAGGAAAGAAAAGAATAAGTGCAGATAACACTTAAAAGCTTTAAGTTAGATCATGGAATTAGGATTTGTTTTATGCCATCTGCTTAAATCCAAAGCCTCATTAATATGGAAAGCAGAACTTCGCTGTTTTAATCTTTTCCATGCGTTAATCAATAGCTAGAAGCAGATAAAACTGCATATTCTAATGGAAAAAAATTCTTCGCCATATATAATTCTATTCAAATTATTATTAAATTGAATATAGTTTTCGTTGATCCTACATGTATAAGATAAATTTTATTTGCTTTCCATTTACTATATTGGAAAATATTATGTGCCGAATACAAATATTTTTATTCCCTTGCTGAGAGATTATAATTTTTGTCAAAAGTGTGACCCAATAAAGTAGACATCTTCAACTCTATTCAATATATATAGAGTCTTCTTCCCTGCGTTGCATATTTTTTACCAAACTTGGAAAACTTAACGGAATTTTTTTTATTTCGCTTATGTATGGGAAAATTAACTACATCAATTAATTGAAGCTACCAGTAAAGCTTAGTGTTATTAGGAACATAAGTAAATTTCCAATTTAGTTTTTATACTCCTTCAAGGGTGAACAAAAGGTGTTAACTTACCGAGTGTTTTCAGGAGATTTAATTAATATTCAGAATCCAGCCTTTAACGCCTCCGAACGCCATCCTCAGCAGCAGCCACCCGACATACTCCATCATTTCCGACGACCATTTCCAAAAAAATCCAGGACTGCTCTGTGCAGGCTTCTTCCTGATAGAAATAAATCTCCTCAGTGCATGCAGAAAGACGGTAGTGGACAGATTCTGGTTCGATTCCGGTTACATCGAAGATTTGATAACCTTCCACTCTCTTCTTCGGAAGATCGGCCATTACATGTTCCAACAAACGAGGCTTCGTCCGAAAATATCTCAAGTATCTATTTATCGCCATGAGCACAGTCTCCAAAGTCAGTCCAATACTGAGAACGTGTCACCGCTAATAACGATCGAGGTCCAACGCCCACCTTCTGCTCATAAAAGCTAATGATTATGCTTTGCGTTACCGGAAGGCTTCTGGGCAAAATTACAGGGTGACGACCATCGCAATCCCAGGATGAGTTCTTGAGAAACCCGTCTACTCGAAGCAATTATCCAAAAAGGGGATAACATAGCCAGCGAACTGGAGGAGGCAAACATTTCCTTTTTCTGCAACGTCCTTATTTTATTACCCAAATGAGTCCGCTGAACTGCCCACAAAGCATGCAAGTCCCCTCCTTGAGATTATAAACGGTAAATCCTTTACCTCCTACCCTGAGGTAAACTATTATCCCAAGAAAGTTGCTCCCAGCACAGCTTCTGCAAGAATATTTTCGCCTTAACAACGAGCAACAAGATGCTGCCATCATCAAAAGTTAAATGAGACTCCCGATCCTCTTTATGCTAGCCAGCCAACACGCTAGGAATATGGGAGCACCACTTCCGCAGCTGACTTCTCATTTATGGTAATATAGACAGCCAGCATTTACTAATAAGCTTAAATTTTAACGTTCCTTGTAGAAGGACGAGAAACTTTTGTCCCCTACTCCTTAGCCATTGTAGTTCGATATATGCCCAAAACGATCCGTTCAGGGTATTATGTACGGACTACAATGGTCTCTACCACATCATGTCATCTTGCCCTACTATCTTAAATCTTAAATCCTTTCTACAAAACGCATTATCTGTGGAACACTCTTCCTCGTAATATCTTCTCCTAAACTTTCTTGGACCTAACCCCGCGATTCGAGCCGTACGTTATGCGTCAGCGTCCTTCAATTATTGGCGGGAGGTGGGAAAAATGTATAATTTTGTTTTAGGGTAACCTCAAGTAATTTAAAAAAAATCGTAGAACAAATGTTCGAATTTTAGATTTTTTGTTCAAAATTTTTAAAGAAACTAGAAAAAAAAGCTTACTTTGGGTGGATCCGAAGTTGATATACCCTTGCAGTTAGGTGGCAGCTTATACTATTATATATATGGAATCACATACAGTTACCGATCTTTATAACAAGTTTACTATGAAATCAATTGTTTTAATACAAATGTTGGAAAAAACCCCAAGCTTCTTTAAAAATCTTTTTCCGATCTATCAGTTATATGGCAGCTATAGAATATAGTCGGCCGATCCTTATGAAGTTTAGAAGATCAAAATGGTTTACCCAAAGGGAAATCCACATAAAGTCCCATCCTTATTACCTAAAAATCAACGAGGTAATGGCATATTCGATCAATTAGTTATATGGCAGCTATAGGATATAGTCGACTGATTCCGGCCGTTCCGACTTATATACTGCCTGCAAAGGAAAGAAAAATGTGTGCAAAGTTTGGAGTCGATAGCTTTAAAACTGAGAGACTACTTTGCGTAGAAAAAGACAGACGGACATGTTTATATCGACGCAGCATCGTTTTACCGTTTTTTAATAAATGTAAGTTATTAAAAGAATGGTAGGAAGAAAGGTGAAAAGTTGCAGCCCAATTTAGTCCTCGAAGGGCGAAAGACAAGAAGGTTTTTGTACAGATTCGATGTGATCTTGGTGTACTTCGCATTGCAGTCTCACGATTCTTTGGTAAATTTTTCATGGATATATAATATTTCTGACATCACCGAGATGTTGGTGAAGAACTTATCACGTAGGTGTAGAAGTCTGAGAGACTGCAGGGCTGAACAGTGGAATAAAAGATGCTAAACAGTTTCTTCCTCTTCTTCGTCCCTACAGCTGTGGCAATAGTCGTTGTGGGGTGAATTCATTCGCCTAGCATGTGTTCCCATTAGTCAGTACTCCGTGATGACATGTCACGCGCAAGTCACGCGAAGATCTGGTTGTATTTGCAAAGAATATTTCCGTTTTTGGTGTGGTGCTGTGACTCTGTGACCGTTTCAGCATTTTTTGGTCAATTTATCAAAAAAAATTTGTATGATGCAAAATAAAAAAGTTTATCTTTGCAAGCTGTACCAAAAAGCTTACAAATATTTTAAGATGCATATTTTGACTTTGTTTGGAAATTGATTTTGATTAATGGTAGTTTTTCTAGTGGTCATAAGTTTAGTTAATATGTGGATATGTTGGAATCGTTTTTTTACATAGTAACGATTTTTTTCTAACTAATGCATCTGTACTGCTTTAATTCTTGCTTAAGACTAAATTCACGCTGGTTCAGGTACCAGAGTCGATTTGCTATTCTCCCTAGCGCATAACAGCCTCTGTTAGCCTACAGCTGATCACTGATCAGATGATTAAATTCGGTCTTTCCTGATAAATTCTTGGCGTCCTCGCCAGATTCGCAGATTAAGTTGTCCTTCCAGCCCTCGCCGTCATAAGGGCCATCGTCTGGAACTACACACCAGCACATCATCTTATCGGCTGCATAAACCGACTTATTATTCTTTCGTTGTGAATGGGGGATATATTCTTGACAATAAAATATCCTTTATAACGAAGCTCTTAGTTTCTAACAGTACCACTGCTGTTGGGCTCGTTCTCCACCAACACAATATCTCCTTAGTTGGCTTGGAATGTCTTTCCTCGTAACGTCTCTTGGCTACAGCTCTTTAATCATTAACCCTAGTTGCAGCTTCTGCTCGTAACTTTTCTATCTCGCCATCTGTCATCATACTCAGTTCTTGACTCTGGATCACGCTCGTCAGGGTGTGATTTATTAAAAATCCATTTGGTACTAAATTTTAATAATTTAGATCAAAATACTGTAATAAGCCTTTAAGGTTAAAAAATATTGTTTTAGTTTTAGTCCATGTGCTTTTTATTGATCCACAACTATCAGCCACGCTTATTAGTGTGACCATTCTTAGACCATCGTATGTCACGAGCACAGAACTGTCTCTGCTCACCGGCAGTGGAAACAGCTGAACTTACAGAAATACAAGATTCCCTTTTTTTCCACAGAAAATAAAAATCAACAATCATTAGAAGCATAGACACAGCTTCTTAAAGAAACTTTGAAGCAATTTGTTTTGCTACAATCAATCATAGAGAATCTGTACACTTCTTAGAATATTACTACTGAGCAGACTTAAGAAATCCTTAAGAATTTGCAAACACTATTGCAGATGAGTATGCAGCCTATCAAACCTTCAACGACTGATAACATTTCGCATATCATATCATTTAATAAGTTCCCAAAGTCGCAATTTTTCTGCGACAGCCGCCCGAAAATAACGCAGCGAAATGACTGAAGCTGTGCTCCAACTGAAAGCACTTGGCATAGGCAACCTCTTGCGCTTCAACTTTCCAACTTGCCGGCTCAAAATTTGCTATCAGCAATTGAAAACTCTTTGCTCTAGACGGCATCGATGAGGCATCGATCAAGGAAAACGGTCAAAGCCAGTAAGTGCTCTGCTTGCTGAAATTCCTTTTGGGCCTGTGCTCTCGAAGATGCTGTATGTATCGGGGAAGATGGGATGCTTCGAGAAAATCGTCACCGCTACGCTTCAAGTGGGAACCGTCCATTCATCTTCCGTTCTACTCAAGAGTTTTGTCCTTCTATTGTTAGAAACGTTGAAATGTAAGCGTAAAATTAGTTATATAATTTTTCAAGGTTGTAAGTTTATAGTAAGGTGTACTATTATAACAAGGAGAGTGCATTTTAAGATATGCATTTTGGTTGAGTCTCCTAAGAAAAACTGACTCCAGGCATATGAATCGTTCTCTAGAATTGGGCGGACCAATGAGTAAGTTTTAATTATCAGGTTGTTTGAGCTAAAAAAACCTAGAAGACCCTTAGCTTAATTAGATTTATTATGAGGAGATATGGTTGGCATATTAAGGTTTTAAGTCTAATAGGACGACAAGATTATTATTTTTCAAGTATTTCATTATCAAGCATTATCAAGATCATTATCAAGTATTAATATTATAACAGCGTGGGGTGACATCTAGGATCTTCTGAGGATGAAAGAGGCAAAGCTCTGAAAAGGGTGATTCCATCCAGATCGGATACGAAACATAAGTCAAGTAGCCGACCTGAAGGAAATGCCAAATTCGCTCGCAGTAAAATCATTATGAGTTTAAAGGGATGAAGATGGCGAGATTTCTCTATTTTACCGAGAGAGTTCCGTTAAATTGAAGTCATGAGAGTCACTACTAGGCATCACTTATGATGCCAGCATGTAGGCGGTTTGTAGACAGTTCATAGAGATTAAGACTCCTCATCCTTTTAGCAGAAATCAGTTGCTAAAAGTGGTATAATTGCCTGAAAAAAATAAGGGGTTTGGCTAGGTTTCAATAAAGACGATAAAATGTGATGCAAATATAGAACTATCAGAATATGGTCTAGGTTGCTTGCTGTGTAAGCTCCTACTATTTTGTTCGGCTAGAGTAAAATGGTTTGTTATTCTTTTTAAGAAAACAAAGTTTCTTTCTATCGTCCATTCTATTTCCGAGGTATCATGGGCAAGGCATGAGGCAAATATTTTGTTTGCTCATTAACGGTAAATTCAGAAGCCGATGTTATTTAATCCTTCCTGCTCTTGGGAAACTCTATTTTTATATATCTATGCTTAATATGAATGCATAGAGTTATTAAAGTGCTACCGAATACAACAAAACAAATGTTGTTTTTTGTATTAAGCATACGTTTTCTTATTATATCCTCGCAGAGGGTATTATAATTTTGGTCAAAAGTGAAGGAAACATCTCCGACTCTATAAAGTATATATATTCTTGATCAGGATCACCCCCTGAGTCGATATAAGCATGTCAGCGGCATCTGGGCACGAACGGGCGTATCTGGATATTGGCGACGTGGCAGTACAATTGCTTGTTTGAGCCTGAAAGGGAAAATTTGGTTAGTGAGATGGTATTTTCTGGATCAAAATTGAGTAGCGATTGTAGTTCTACGTCGATTTCCTGTTCCAGTGCCATCGAAGTCGATGTGTTTGATGGCTTCGATGCGTGAGAGAACGTTGTTTTCCTCTCCTGTGATGTGCCGGATATCGGTACTGAATTGGCTGATGAATGTCATAAACAACAATTCGAATATCCCAAAAGGCGTGATAATTGCTGTTTTGGTAATATCTTGCGGTTTGACATGGGTCTGGTGATACGCTTTTTGCAGGTCGATTTTTGAAAATATCTTTTTACCGTGTAGGATGCTCGTTACATCCAGTATGTACGGAATAGGATATCGATCCGACACTGTTACGTTGTTCAGTGCTCGGTAGTCGCCGCATGGTCGCCAGTCTCCGGTTGCTTTCTTTACCAGGTGTAATGGGTTGGACCAGTTGCTTTTTGAAAGGCGACATATTCCTTTTTCGATGAGGTAGGAGAATTCAGTTTGTGCAGCTTTGAGTTTGTCGGGCGCTAGTCGTCGGGCGCGGGCGCGAGTAGCCGTTGGTCGAGATGTAGTGCGTAACTTTTGACTTTACTGGCAGCCGGTTCGAGTTGATCGTTGCGAGATCACGGTATTCGTGAAGCAACCTAGCGTATTGGTTGCTCGTGTCGTAGGATAAAATCACGTCGATTTTACGTTGAGACGCGCAACATGTTGTTTACGCTTCAGGTCGATTTTTGAAAATATCTTTTTACCGTGTAGGATGCTCGTTACATCCAGTATGTACGGAATAGGATATCGATCCGACACTGCTACGTTGTTCAGTGCTCGGTAGTCGCCGCATGGTCGCCAGTCTCCGGTTGCTTTCTTTACCAGGTGTAATGGGTTGGACCAGTTGCTTTTTGAAAGGCGACATATTCCTTTTTCGATGAGGTAGGAGAATTCAGTTTGTGCAGCTTTGAGTTTGTCGGGCGCTAGTCGTCGGGCGCGAGCGCGAGTAGCCGTTGGTCGAGATGTAGTGCGTAACTTTTGACTTTACTGGCAGCCGGTTCGAGTTGATCGTTGCGAGATCACGGTATTCGTGAAGCAACCTAGCGTATTGGTTGCTCATGTCGTAGGATAAAATCACGTCGATTTTACGTTGAGACGCGTAACATGTTGTTTCGAGCAACGTAGCTCGATTGATGAGTTTGCGTCGTTTCATATCGACAAATAAGTTGAAATGTTGAAGGAAATCGGCTCCAATGATAGCGCAGTTGACGTCAGCTACTACGAAGGTCCAAATGAAGTTTCGTCTCAGTCCCAGTGACAATGTTATGCGTTTTTCTCCATAGGTTTGTACTTCGTACCATTGGCGGCAGAAAGAAGCTTTGGAGTGAGCATAGTTTTTGAGTTTTTGCAGGGTGGCATCACTGAAAGGTCGACGCCGGTGTCGATGAGAAATTGAGTTTTGGAGAAATTGTCGTTGATGGCTAGGCGGGCAATTGTGTTGTGGTCTTCTTCGAATTTGTCCGTCGAATCCGAAGACTGTTTTAGTTTTTTGGTTCGGATGAAAACGAGTACTGTCGGCGACATTTCTTGGCGGTGTTGCCAAACTTGCTGTGGTACCAATACAAGCCTGAAATCGTGACGCTGTTGCGATCCGTTAATGTGGATGAACTGTTCTTGCGGTAACGGTTTTTAAGCAGCGCGTTGATTTGTTGCTCAATGCGGTCTAGACGTTCGTCGAAAACGGTGCTGCTGGTTGGCTCGGATTTGGCGTCGACGGTGCTTATATGATGAAAATCGCCGACTTTCATCTCTTTGTCTGCCAACTGAGCTAAGTCTGCTAGGCAAGCTTCCGATTCTTGTAAGATCGCTTGTACTTGTTTGCGGTGTGTTCGTTTAACTCGTTGAGCAGTTGTGTGGGGCGCTTGTCACCAAGGTCAGTCTCCGAAAACAACTTCCAGATTTTCTTTTCCTCGCTTTCGCAGAAGCGTTCCAAAATGCACGACTTTAAGTTTTCATACTTGCCTGTGCCTGTGCAGTACCGGTGCTTCGATTGACGCCCGGATCGTGTTGAATTTGGTGTCGTCTGTAGTTATTCCTGCCAGAATGAATTGGGCTTCGATTTGCGATAGCCATAATTCTGGGTGCTTGGGCCAAAATGGGCATCGGAACCGCGAGTAACGGTATCGTGAAAGACTTCGGCGACGTCTTGTGTGGTGTCGTTGTTTGCCATTGTAACAACCGGTGCTCGCGTGTATATAGTGATCGCGTCGGGGTCACCAATTTAATGTTCATATATTCATATAAAACGACATACATTTACTTAAAACTAAAGAATGATAAATGATATTCGCGAAACACACATTCGCGGATGGAGCTGTCGTATTAGATAAACGAATGTGTGTTTTTACTGGAGATGGCATCCAGCGGTATCGATACTCCCGTGAGTTATCGAGTTTGATTGTGCTATCGGTAGCTGCTAAGGGTTGCCACAAAGTCACCCATTCCATTAAACGCCACACATCCCCAGAACATCACAGAGCCTCCACCATGGCTTACTTTTTGGCAAACGGGCCGCCATTTTTGCCTTTGTACAATTGGTAGTCTTACATAAAATGTTTTTTCTTTTTTATGAATTTTACTCAAAAGAGCTTTCATCTGACCATAGAACGCTTTTCAGGAACTCCTTTGGCTTATGGAGATGATCCTTTGCAAAAGCCAGACTTTTGAGCTCGTTTGCTTATGTTACATATGGTACTTCCTTGGCTTTATAGGTTTTGAAATCGCATTCTTTTAATCATCGATGGTCTATTCACTAAAGTCTTAGCTGTCAAATTAATTGATCTGCTGCAGATTGAGGCTTTGCTTTGCAGGTTTTGCTTTGCACCTGATCGTCCCACTGATGTGTTCCAGTGCTCTTAATATTTAGGATGTTTATTTCTATGAGGAGATTTTGCGGGAGGTTCATAAAGAAAAAAAAAGAAAAAGTGAAAAAAAGTGGCACCAAAATCAATCATATCTGATTAGTTCTTTGGATCTGTGTCCTAATATGTTGTTCTATCCAGAGAAAGCTTATTTCGTCGGTTTCGGTTGATAAGTCGTAATGCCATGTGGGTGCTTTGCACCCTTTGCACCCAATATTCATTACCACCTGTTGCTATGAATCCGTCAGCAAGTAAACGTACCACCAAATATCGTATCCCCATGGGCTTTATCGAAATGATTTGTTGAGTAATGAAATGTCATTTTTATATAGGACCTGCAAGAGCTCAAATTTTTGTTGTGAAATGCCAGTTGAATCTATTGAGTCCATTCATTTGCCAATAGAAATATATGCAAGCTGTTAGTTTCAAACCCTGTTTAAATAATATATGGATACCATTTTAAGCTTAGATTAGAATTATTTTTCTAAAAAGATTATATCTTTATAAAAAAGGTAAAGGTAAAAAAATCTATAACTTTGCTGTTTCCGATATGGATAAGTTTACATTTATTTCGCTTTTTAGGGATGAGTTACCTATGAACATTGAAAATGGATATGTAAGAATATAATATTTTTTTTAGCAAGGTGGGAACGGCTATAAGCTTATTTCGTAGATATTAACTTCTAATTTTATGTATTTCCATTTTTATTATTCAACGGTCATTTGTTTGGTGCGAGTGCAGCGAGTGTCACAACTCCTCTGATCGCATAAAAGTGCGCGTTTGGGATGAAGACAATGATTTAAAGTCAAAACTTCGACAGAAATTGACTCGAGAGTCAGACGACTTTTTAGGGCAAACGATTATCGAAGTGCGTACACTTTCTGGCGAAATGGATGTGTGGTATAATCTGGAGAAGCGAACTGATAAATCTGCGGTTTCTGGAGCAATACGACTTCACATATCAGTGGAAATAAAAGGCGAGGAAAAGGTTGCTCCTTATCATGTGCAATACACTTGCTTGCATGAAAATCTCTTTCACTACCTTTGTGAAGAAAATAATGGAATGGTATGTACTATGCCTAAAAATAAACATAAAAAAAATTTATTCCTACCACAAAATTAAAAACTTTTTTTTTTTAATTTATTAGGTTAAATTGCCAATCCAAAAAGGCGATGACGCTTGGAAACTTTATTTCGATGATATTCCTGAGGAGATTGTTGACGAGTTTTCGATGCGTTATGGAATTGAAAACATTTATCAAGCTATGACTCACTTTCATTGCCTCTCGGCCAAATACTTGTGTCCTGGAGTACCAGCTGTAATGAGCACACTGTTGGCAAATATTAACGCATATTATGCACATACAACAGCATCGTCAGCAGTATCTGCAAGTGATCGTTTTGCAGCTAGCAATTTTGGGGTACGTGTTATAAACATTTTAAAATGTATAAATGAACGCTAATAAAGCTCTGTATTAATAGAAAGAAAAATTTGTTAAGTTATTGGATCAGCTACACAACTCACTCAGAATTGATTTGTCAATGTATAGAAATAATTTTCCCGCATCCAGTTCTGAAAAACTAATGGACCTGAAGTCGACCGTCGATTTATTGACTAGTATAACTTTTTTTCGGATGAAGGTAAGTAATTGATTTTCTTAGACAGAATAATATGATTCAAATAAATCGTTTTCTTTAGGTTCAGGAATTGTCAAGTCCACCTAGAGCCAGTACAGTTGTCAAAGACTGTGTAAAGGCATGCCTTCGATCTACTTATCAATTCCTTTTTGAGAATTGCTACGAACTTTACAACCGAGAGTTTCAGGTAAAGAGTAAAAATTAATTATTCATATTCTATAATATGAAATGAAAGCTCACTTCGGGTGGAGCCGAAGTTGATTTACCCTTGCAGTTAAGTGGCAGGTGATATTATTAGATATGTATCAGATTGTACATAGCTTACCGATCTTTATAAGAATTTTACTCTCAAACATATGTTCTAATAAAACCGTTTGAAGTCTAATAAAACCATCTTTAAAATAAGCAATGTTTTTCAGCAAGGGATCTAATTTTGATCAAGATTATATTACTTTATTGGGTCGGAGATGTCTGACCAAAATTATAATACCCTCTGCCAGGATATAAAAACATAAAACAAAGTATTTAATGTTCATTCATGTCTAATGGTGTACTTGAACTTCAGAAACTGATGAAATTACCTAATGACAAAGCCTCCGAGTAATCCTAGATCTAATAACGGGTGAACCCTAATGAAAGATGACAAAGATAGATTTTCAGACGAAGGGTGAGCTCCTCTTATTATTCTAAGCCCCATTGCTCATAAAATTATAGTCTGTGTGGAAGCAACTCTCATTAATAATATCTCTGTGGTAGATTTAAATTCAAAATGGTCTACCTTGGAGATCTTTTATAACTTATACATGTGACAACCCCAGTTGTTATCGTTGAATTTGTTACTGAAGACAAAGGGAGATGTAAACCTACATGTCCCAATATATGATTTACTTGAAACAAATATAGAAGAACAATGGGCTCTAAAGATCAAGAAAAAAGGTTATCAAAGAGTTCTATTGAAGCCTCTTCTATGGCTTTGGAAAATGCAAACGCTAAAACCGCTTTAGATCTTCGGTAGTTGAATTGTGGAAAAAATAATATCGCTTTTAATCACTGTCACAAAATTGAAATCACCATACTGAAAATGCGGAGATCTAAGATCCACTATTCCACCCAAAGAGCCTCATCACAGCAAACATTAACGCATACCATTTATAAACCCCGATCATCCTTTGCAAATTTGGCTCTCGCAGACAGCATTTTCTCTAGCAAAATGAACCGAAATTTCCACAGACTGAGATGCTGCAATCTTGTAAGTGTTCCGATCAAGCTTTCTCCATCATAAGCTGGGTAAAGGCTTTAGAAAATTACAAAATGTGATTTAACACTTATACACTTCTGACACTAAAGAGAAAAATCGAATCACTCTCTAATACAGTTCAATTTGGTCCAGCAGACCAGCAAAAAATGGCACCGTCTTTTTATTGTATACATTTTTTTATTTTATTTTTGAATAAAATATATAAAATAATACTGGAACTTTTATTAAGAAAAATGTGGTTAAATTTCCAGCTTAAAATTGAATTCGAATTCAAAACTATCATCGAAATCTTCTTCATTTGCAAAGACTTCTATAGGACCTCCTTCGGTCAATAGCATTTCCAAAAGATGATGAATTTTAATTTTTTTTGCTTTTTTTTCTTTTCCAGGTATATTTCCAAATGTTTCAAATCAAGAATTGCTTTCTCCTTACATCGATGGTTGAGTCTTCACTGACTTCAATATTGCACACAATCTTGAGTTGTTGAATTTGAGGTTGCCAAAAAAATGGTTGAATTGGCAATTCTGACTATATAAAATCAAAAAAAAACGAATTACTCTATGACGTTCAATAGGTTTCAAACTTGGAATAAGCTGGACTCCCTTTCTATACCTTTTTAAAAACGAGATTTCTATGAAAATTTGTATAGTTGAGACGATTCACTTTAACATATAACTACGAAGACACACAACAGATTGTAACATTTTATTACACATAACACGTAGTACAAAACTCAATGATAACTATTCATTATCAAAGGTTGGTAAGAATTTTGTTTTTATTGAGTTATATGATTGAACATGACTTTATTTTTCACTTCAAATATTTTAAGTTTGACCAGACCAAATGTTTTTTGGTATGAAAGATCAAAATCACTTCGTATTTTTAGTGCAATATTTGGCAGCTATAACCTATAGAATAGGATAACTGAATTGACAATTCCTAAAAAACGCCTCATCAACAGAATATAAATTTCACGTTGATATTTTAAAGTCTTCTCCGTCCCGGTTTATATTACCAGCTGGTAGCTCTGGGTTATTTTAATATTCCAGAACTCATGTGTGGTGATAATGTTGACAATTCACCGACCTTATTGCTTAACATGTACCACGAGCGGGCATGTTTGACATGACACTCGGTCAAATTAACATGTGTTTCGTTAAAGATCTTGATGGAATTACTCTTTCCAGAACTTTGCCCCTTTCTTACCCTAATATAATCCTACTCGTATGGTTTTAATCGAAATCAATAGCTTAATTGACCTTAAGTCTACACTTAAATCTCATAAAGATCGTTTCTTCCGTAAGGCAGACTTAATAAAACTAAATAGAAAAGTAAATTTTTTTATATTAAATTTGCGCCCCTAGCAACATTTAAACATTCTCTAGCAACAATCAGCCAACTCTATATTTTTACCATCTTTTGATTAAGGTCATGTGTTGTAGCCCCGTTGGAGTACCAGGCTGTATTCTAAAGAACTGCGCCGAGGCACTGAGTAAACCTCTCCTTAAACTCTTTAATCAATCTCTAAAGAATTCGATCTTTCCCTTTAATGTAAGATTCTTACATTATTCCTCTGCATAAAAAAGCAAAGGAGAAAAAATCCAACACTGCGAATTATAGAAGCATAATTAACATGTAAGGCATTTCAACGCTTTTTCAAAAACTAATCATGCCACACTTTTGTTGTTCAATAATATCACCGTGCCATCATGGCTTTATGAAGCGCTGCCGCTACTACCAACTTATTGGAGCTAAACTCTTTTGTCACGGATGGGTTCCGGAATGGCTTACAAGCAGGCGTCATTTGCATTGACTTCAGTAAAGCATTTTACTCTATTATATTTTCGCTTCTTTTAAGTAAACTCAGTCTTTTGGGATTTCCAACTGATCTCCTGATTTGGATTTCAAGCGACTTATCTGGAAAAAGCGATTGTTTCTTACTCGCCCTTAGTTAGTGTCACATTTGGTGTGCCCTAAGGAAGCCAACAGGCCCCATTACTTTTTACATTGTTTATTGTGTACTTATTTGCTTATGTACACTGAGTACACTGACCTAGTGCCTAGCGACAATCCGATTTGGATAAATTTCAAAATTTGTCTAGACTCAGGTATTAAGTGTAGACCCACTAGTTCCCATTCTAGCGACAATCCGATTTGGATAAATTTCAAAATTGGTGTTTAGCAAATAACCTAAAGCGTAATGGATCGAAATGTAAACAAATGTCATTTTATCGTTCTAGCCCTCACCAGGTTCCGTACTTTTTCTATGGGTACGCCCTAGAACGGTTAACTCAGGATAACGATCTACATCTCCTATTAGAATTGAAACTTACATTTTACCGACCATATGTATATCCACCATGGGTAAAAAACCAAAGGGTGTGCTTGGTTTTATTAAAAGATGATCCAGAATAAATTATATGACATAACCAAGAACTTTATACACATCTTAAGTCCGTGCAATACTTGAATACGGAGCGTGTAACTAGAGTCCTCATTACGGAGAACATCCAGATTACATAAAATCTGTAAATAGAACTTCATAATTTTCGCCCTTATGGACTGGTATGAAAATCTTCACCTACACTCATATCATAGTTGAATTTTATGTGAAACATTTTTAATCTATTGTTTCGACAACAAAATTGATGACCTATGCCATTCTACTCAAAGTTATACTCATGCTGAAGGATAGGATTCAGCCCCATATCAAACGGGTGACCTAAAAAAATAATTTTATAAATATTTTGCCTGTATAGAGATCCGCTATCCAAGTCAATGACGTTATAAACATAAGCACGAACAAATTGTAATCCGATTTACTTTGTAAGATAAAATAATATTGCTAAAAAAAAAACAGAAAGAACGGTAATAATCAAGTTTCAAGCCTATGTGATACTCGATACTTTACTCATTTACTTTAAATTTAATTTAACAAATACTTTATTTCATTATAATTGTCGGGTCGGAAAGTCTAGCCGGCAATATATTCTTGAACTCGTGAGTCACTCTCTTTATTCTTTATGTCCCTATTCGCGTTGCCCGCTCCCGTGCATTCGATCGGCCACCTGCATCTGCCGTCATACGCTGGCGTCTCGCTTTCTTGCGGTATCTATCGGTTGCTCCGCAGCATTAATTGTTGAGCCGCGTCTCTCACTTCTTAGATCGTTCTTTAACTCTATGCACAGATAACATATTTTTTATATCAACAAAATCGTCAAGTCAGAAAAAATAAATTGTGCTTATATATATAAAATTAACAGAGCTTCTTATTTATTAAAGGCTGTATTTTGAACATTATTTAAAGGTCCCGTTAACGATCGGTAACTTAAGAATAATAATTAACAAATACAGATTACAACCAAAAAAAATATTATAATTGTTCGTAAAATGGGTAATGCGGCCAATATTGATATAGGGTCATTTGCCTCTGGACTTAGTTGGTACTGGAGAGTCGCATGTCTTGGCATTAACTGCAAAAAATATTACCTACGAATATTTAACATACATTTTTATTTGTTTTTTTGCACCCTTGCAGAGGGTATTATAATTTTGGTCAAAAGTGTGCAACGCAGTGATGGATACATCTTCGACCTTTTCAAGTATATATACTCTTGATCAGGATCACCTCCTGAGTCGATATAATCATGTCTGTCTGTCCGTTTGTCTGTTTCTACGCAAAATAGTCTCTCAGTTTCAAAGCTGTCGACTTAAAACTGTATACACATCCATCTTTACTTTACAGGCAGTATATAAGTCGAATTGGGCGGAAGTCGAATCGGGCGGAATCAGTCGTATAAATGATTGATTGTGAACGCCTAACCTTTGGTGTTTTTGAAGATGCTGGGGCTGTTTCCAACATTTTTATTAGAAAATTGATTTGATGGTGAAATTCTTACAAGAATCAACCAACAATATACGATCCAATATATATTTAATAAAATAAGCTGCCATTTAACTGCAAGGGTATATCAACTTTTGTATATCGAGGAACCGCCCGAAGTTACGTTTCCTCTAATTTTTTTATTGATGAATTGCTTGTGTCTTTATTTCAAAAGAGACTAACAATCTAACTAAATAACAAGAAAGGAAAGCTAACTTCGGACGGAGCCGAAGTTGATATACCCTTGCAGTTGAGAGGCAGTCCGCTAGTTGGCGGCACGCATTTTTATTATTATTATAGATATATATCGTATATAGTCGCCCGATCCTTATGAAATTTGGCAGATCGGATTAGTTTGCCCAAAGTAGAATCCAAAGAAAATCCCATTTTTCTAACTTAAAAAACAACGAAGTTATGCCATTTCCGATCAATCAGTTATGTGGCAGCTATAGGATATAGTCGACCGATCCCGGCCGTTCCAACTTATATACTGCCTGCAAAGGAAAGAAGGGTGTGTGCAAAGTTTGAAGACGATAGCTTTAAAACTGAGAGACTAGTTTGCGGACAGACGGACATGCTCATATCGACTCAGGAGGTGATCCTGATCAAGTATATATATACTTTTATACATATAGTACCATATTTTTAACTTTAAAAACACCAAAGTTGTGTCATTTGCAATCGATCAAATTTAACAAAGATCGGCCCACTATATCCTATAACTGTCATATATTTTTTTGGACCAAGCAGCCAACGTCGAATCTGTTTGAAATAATCTAAAATCCTTTGAAACGGGGCAGCAGCGGCGGGTTTATCAGCATTTTTTATTTTGTTTGTTGCTCCCACGTTCGCATGCTGAACAATAACTCATCTTGTATTTGTGTGCGTTCGCCCGCCTCTTGCCAACGAAATGAAGCTTAACTTTTTCTAATATATTGCCATCGATTTAGGCTTCTGCGTTTTTAGGGTTAAATTGGGCCCCTTTTAATAATTGAAAACCTGATCTGCAACTCGTCTATTTAATTGGTTGCCATTAAAAACCTTTAATAGCTTAATACCCCGACGTAATTGCATCCCGGTTGATTATTGTAGTTAAGTTGTTGTTATAAAGTTTCACTTGAATTGCATAATGGAGTCTGGAGCTGAAGCTACAGGATCTACCGCTTTAAGCAGGGAGAGGATTCTGTGGAGGGGGATCAGAGGGTCAAGGCGGCGATGCGCACCGACGACTCAATCATTCTAGCCCTTTAGCCAATGGAGAAGCGTCTGCGCGATAGATTTACTACGCTGCAGAAGGAATTGAGGGAGCTTAATTATAGCGAGATCAGAAGCGTTTGTATCGGCAATGCTCTCAGCTGGCTACGGTATATTACCTATTCCATACAGGACTTTTCTCTCCTTGCTGTTGCCGATGCCAACATTTAGCGGCGGCTATGCCGAGTGGCCGGATTTCTTCGCCCCGTTTAGGACGACCATTGACAGCCATCCTCACTTGACCAAGATGGAGAAGCTCAAGTGGCTCATTTCATGCTTGGGGGACTCAGCCTTGGAGACTGTGAGAGCGCTGAAGATTACTGACGCTAACTATGATGTTTCCCTTGATCATTTACGCAACCGTTTTAGAAACCGACGATTAATATTCCAGGCTCACATCAACGAGAACATGCAGCTAAGGGGTGTTGAGCCGGAATCCGTTGCAACTGTTCGGGGTTATCCGACCGATTCAATGGACATATGCGGGCCATCATGAGTTTCTAGACGTCGGCCGAAAGCCATGGGTGCCTTCTCATCCAGATCATCTTCCAAAAGCTACACCACAAAGGCCAAGTGGGAAGTCTTTCTCGCAGGAAGCACTGATGACAGCCTCCCAACTTGGGAATCTATGGCTCGATTTTTGAAACAAAGGTGCCGTACCCTTAAGACCGTACATTTGGCCTTGGCTCCGCAGTTGGCAGCAAATCAGGTGAGACGATGTAAGCCATTTAATAATCGATCGTGCATGTTCCTGAATGGCATCCTGTCACATGCTATGGCAAGTTTCAACGCCTTGCCAGTTGAGGAACGATACGACGAGGTTCGGCGCCATGCCCTCTGTTTTGTTTGCCTTAAGTATGAGCACATCCTCCCGCTGCCCGACGTGTAATCACCGACATCATTCTCTGTTCCATCCTTGCGAGTAATTACCCAGCATTACTTTCTTTACCACTTCTGGCTTGTATCCGGCCAATGCTTTCGGCTCATAAGTTCATCTTATCACAACTTCAGCTTCATCGGTCCAAAGGGGCTGTAGAAGTGACTGGCCTTGTAGACGCTGAATTCACTACAAATGGAGCATCAGTTAATGTTTGCCTGAAGTCGCGCCTACGTATTCTGTGTACATTAAGGCAGTTGTGGCGTCTTACATCATAGAGCGTCCACCTGGCCCGAACATAGATGTCTGGAGATGTCTCCAACTGGAGGGTTCCTGCTTCTCCGAAAGTTCTGGATGCCTGCACTGCGCCAATCGTTCAGGCTACTAAGGAGCAACTCCATTGCAATAGCCATTTCGCCATGCGCCAAGTCCGTCTTGAATCGCATGAATTGTAATGTAATTGTCAGTATATTCTTCCTCATCACTGCGTTCTGAAGGAAGACAGCTCAATTACTAAGCTGAGAATTGTGTTGGACGGTTCGTCTGCTACATCCTCTGATTATTCCCTCAATGATGTTCTGATGTCTGGCCCCGTGATTCAACCAAAGCTTTCCATACCTTGCTTTGGTATCGGTCTCACCTTGTATCTTTGACGGGAAGATGTCTTTTCTATTCGTTCGCTCAATGTACCAGCTGGCCTCTGTGGAATACCTTATATCTAGTGCCCCAACGAAGACCGAAGCATTTAAGAAAATAGCCCAGACTTCGAGCCCTTTGAACAAGAGTCAGTTTCAATGAAGAGAATTGGGCTCCAATGTCCCAGAGATTTTGAAAGTAGTGCCCGAAGGTGATAGGGAGTCATACTTAAAATTCAACGATGGCAGTCCGGTCACAAAGACTCTTGGATTACCCTGGGACCCTTCTGCTGCTTTCTTTTGAAGCCCTTCGGACCCCCGAAAACAAACCTTGAGATCTATTCTATGTTCCGTCGCTCGGTTTTATGATCCGGTCTTCACTAGGGCAAAGATTTTATTGCAGAAGCTGTGGAGAGATGGTTTGACATGAGATGGAAGCCTTCCCTAATCCCTTCTTTCCGAGTAGTTGCAATTCTTGGGTTTCTGACAAGAAAGGTTGGAGGTCCACGGATTCTGAATTACTATCAAGGCTGATGGGTGAAGTTCCTGACCTTGGAACATATAACCCAGATGATTATTTTTGATGTGACGCCTCGGTCGCCCTATCCTGGATTAAAGACGAACCTGCTAGATTTTACGTGTTTTTTCGAATCACGTCTCTTTCATAGAGGAGCTCAACAAGACAAAGAAATTGTGATATGTTCCAACTGACTTTAACCCAGCCGATCTACTGTACAGAGGTGCTCTTCCCACTAAAGTATAGAATTCCCAGCTTTGGTCCCATGGCTCTCTATTTCTTCGTGACTCCAAGGATGATTGGCCCATCGCAATTGCGGCCAAAAAGGTAACCATCGAACTTCGTGCCAGAACCTTATTGGCTCCGGCTCCACCCAGGGACATGGCCTCATTTTCCATTATGAAAGGATTTCTGTCTAGGATCTCCAAAGAGGACCCCATCTGTTATTGCATGTCGTCCAGCATGCTGAGTTTAAGGAAGAGATAAACTTGTTAAAATCGAGCAGTTTGCTTTTTTTTTAGGTGATACTGGTTTGCTTCATGTTGATGGACGACTGTGTAACTCTGCGGTGCCTCTAGGGGCCCTAGATAGAGAGATCCATTAGTAGTTAGTCAAAGACCTTTCCACAGCTTCGTTTCTGAGCGCGCTCATAATTTGTACTCGAAGTAAACCCAGGCAGTTTTGATCCGACCAAATTTGTGGGTGCCAAAAATAAGCTGATCGCGTTGAAGCGAAGATTCCTCATCCAGGATCACCAGAGTTCTCTGCACGAGCTCTCCCCATTTTGGCGGTGTGTGGGAAGTAAATAAATAAATAAATTGGCCAATTAATTGCTTTGGCACTCAAATTTCTTTAGAAAGCTTTCCTGAGCTGGCGCTACATTGTAGTTAAATTGTAACACATGCTTGGTGTGGATATCGTAGGAGTCTAGATGCCAATCAGATAGCTGTATTTTTTATAATCTCTTAGATCTCTTAGATTAGCCTGTATGGCTATAATCTTAGTGGTAATTGTTATCTAGATATAAGTTTAGTTTTTGTTCTCAGATATAAGTTAGCCAAAGAAATTTTAGAATCGGACTCAAAACTCATTTAACAGACTTCCTCGAACTGGCGCCAAAAATAGGCCATTTATTTGAAGATGATATACCCTTGATCATCGTACATTGGGCCAACTATGAGTGGTCATAGGGTCCTTAAAAGAATTTCACTATCAAGTTGATTTTCAAATAAAAATGTTGGAAACAGAACCAAGCATCCTTAAAATTAGCTAGGTTGTTTCATTTAAGATTTTTCAGTTATATGGCAGCTACAGGATGTTGTCGACCGATTCTTATGAAATGTGTTTACAAAGTTATAAAACTGCTTCGATTCCTGAGAATTTAATAGGTGCTTTGTATACCAAGGTTGGAGCGGACGAATATTTCAACGGCACGCAAGCATCGAACTTAAAATATATTTATAATGTAATACAATATATGTAAGTTTCAGTGATCAGCAGCGACTTGCGATGGCCCGTGTCTGAGCTCGTAGCGACGAGGCATGCCAAAATCGAGCACGAGACGTCGCTGCGCTGTACTCGAATTGCTGTCAGTTACCAACGTAGTCGGAGAACGCAGTCCGAGTTTATAAACCTTGCTTCCTCTTCCTACTTTCAGCTGAAGATATTCGGAGTGGGCTGAGTTTCACTCGGTTTTCCCAACAATCGTGGGCTGCAATCCCCATATAAGTAAGGTGAAAAAGCTACAGAGGTTGCGATCTTGACTTCTGGACTCAGCTTTAGAGACAGTTCGTTACTTGGGAATCTCCGAGGAGAATTATGATGTCGCGATGCATCTTTGGAAGAAACCATTTAATAGCCAACGGTAGATATATCTGGCTCATATGAATGAGATCCTAGGTCTCAATCTATTAGATGGTGACTCAGTGGCAGCGCTTAGAGCGCTTTCAGATAAATTCAATGCCCACAAATTCAAGCCTCATATCGCCAAGGTTGTACCCAGCTACACAGACCAAGTGAATTTTCACAGACCACAAAAAAATGCATCGAATTTAGATCATATCCCTACTTGGGGTAGATGGCAGAATTTTTGGAGCAGCGATGCAGAACTCTAGAGGCTATGAATTTAGCCATGGCCACTTACGCGACGGGCATTTAGTTTGGAAGACGTAGACTCGCAAATAACAGTAGATCGTCTTTTATCATCATCTATTCCTTTCCTCTGCTTGTATATTATATAAACAGTGGATGGTCCCATGTAGTGCCTGCAAGCCCCAGATTTCTGATAATGTTCCTTGAGAGCAGCCTTGGAGAGGCTAGGTGACTCCATCTTTGTCGGAAATGTCTTCTAACTGACCATCACCTGCGTAAGTGCCTCGCTGCTTATTGTCGCAGTTTTGGGAGGAGGCATCACGTCCTGCTGCTATTTTGGAATTGCAGACCTCCAGCAGCCAGCCTTTCCGTCTACGTCAGCCACAACCAAGTGCACCGAACCACTACGCATTTCACCATCCACGGCTAATGCACTAGTTGTCCAAGATCGTTACAGTGATATAGTTTTGCTGGCTGCAGCGAACATTCCCGTTCGGACCGTTATTGCAGAAATACGTTTTTTTACCTTTGTTGGCGAAAACTCGACTTGGATGGGTTCACAACCTAAGGGTTGTTGTGGGGATAGCTCATATCAGGAAAGAAGATCATTCATGGCCACATCCCGCAAGGACGTTGTGAAGACCCCAAGTCAGCTGGATGAGCGTTCAAATTGTCTGCTCCGTAAGTTTAGAGAAATAGAAGAATCCACCGAGCTCATTGTGAAGTGGACGAAGGAGGAGTTGGATTGCGAGGTGAATTCCGTGCAACATTCAGCTCGGCTTGAGTCAGGTGCCTACTCTGTAAGGCTTCCATTGAAATGAAGCTCTAAGATATTAGGTGAATCTTACTCCCAAGCCGTACGTCGCATTTTCTCCCATAAAGAATTATTTAGAGTTGGAGTACATGTTTCCAGTCCGGCTAGTGCACGACTCACCCGAGAGTATTTCCTACCGCATCACTGTGTTTTCAAAGAGGAAAGTTCAACAATCAAGCTCAAGGTTATTATTGATGGTTTTGCTGCCACCACCTCTGGGTATTCGTTAAATGTTGATGTCTGGTCCGCCTATCCAGCCCAAATTGCTGCACATTGTTCATAGGTTCCCATGCCATGGGATGGGTATTACAGGAAATATTTGCGACATTTACGGATGCGTCAGAGTTTTCCATTCATTCTTTGGTGGAATTCCACCCAGAATGAGTTGCTGGTTTTCAAACTGGATACTTTTACTTAAAGGGCAAAGCCTCACGTTTATCAGTTTGAGCAATGCATCAGTTGGCAAACAGTAAGCAGTCTATGTTTCCAAAGGGTACTGATATTCTGAAGGTGGTGCTCCAACTTCTGTTTGACGTGCTGGAAGAAGATCGAGAATCGTTCCTAAGGTTTGATGATGGCAGGAATTTTACGATGGGCCTTGCATGAGTTCTTGTGACTGTTCGCTTGCTATTTTTGTTGGAAGGGTTTCAGTCAAAGCCCACTCTTCAATCGCCCGGCTGTATTATCCGATAGGTTTTGTTGGACCTGTCAATAAAAAAAACAAACATCTTTCTTCAGAAGCTATGCAGAAGTTGTCCTGGGATGAAAATCTTCCTGAAGCTCTTCACTCCAATTGGGAGATGAGTTGTTGCAGCTATACCACGCGCAGCATTACATTACATTTTGCTGGAGCTAAAACGATCTAAAGGAGCTGCTCCAACTCTTCATAAACGATGAGTAAAAACGATCGCTGCTGGAATTTTGGAAAAACCGCAAAGCATCGTTTTTACCGGGATGTTGGATCTTCAATTCTTCGATTTAAGAAACTGTGAACTTCGCTGTGTCAAACTGATGCTGTCATAAGCTCACCATACTAGTCTCTTTCAGAAGATCCTCAGACCTTGATGTCCTAACGCCAGCCCATTTTTTAACTGGTGGTACTTCAGTCTGTTTTATCGAGCCTGATGTCACAAAGCTGAATTCCAACCGTATGTACAGGTAGCGGCGCGTCTGGCCCTGCCTTGGCGATTAACGATGTAATTCTAGTGAAGGACGAGAACCTACCTTCTATGAAGTGGCCGTTGGAGAGAATTCTGGATCTAGTCCCTGGTCGAGATGGAGTGTCTTGAGTTGCGGTGATACCAAGCGCGCAGTGGCTAAGCTTTGCCTATGCCCTTTAAGGATAAAGTTAAAGGACAGACCTCAACTGGGGGAGAATGTCCGGTCAGGCAGCAGTTATAATAGAGATTTTTCACTAAAATATAATAAGTATAAATATAATAAGCTATTGTTGGACGTAAAACGACTCTTCTCGGCCGCTCGACTCTCCTCTTAACATCTGCATAGGCACACGTATTTTTAAAGATGACAAAAGATGAAAGAAAGTGTGCCTGTTGTACGAGGATGGTCCAATAAGTACTTGCCTTCAAAAGAAAAACGAACATTTTTGAAAAGTGGCGATTTATTTCTCATTACAATCTCTTTTTTCTGTGGCGGCGACGACCTCCTCATTCGACGTAAATTTCTGTGCAGCGAGTGACTTTTTCAAGTTCGAAAACCAAAAAATAAGTCACACGTGGCCAAAACTGGAGAATATGGTGGATGGGGTAGCAGTTCGTAGCCCAATTCGACCAATTTGGCCATGCCAAGGGCGTGTGAGCCGGTGAGTTGTGATGATGGAAGAGCACTTTTTTTCGCCAAATGGGACCACATTTTCTGCAATTCGGTAGGGAATCGGCTCAATAATTCCGCTTAGTACAGCCCTGTGACCGTTTTGTCCTTCTCCAGGTAGTCGATGTAAATCACACCTTGTGAATCCCAAAAAACGGTGTCCTTTCTGGCCGATGGGACAGTCTTCGTCTTCTTCGGAGCATGTTTGCCGGGTGAAGTCCATTGTTCCTTTTTCCATTGTTCGACTGTTCCTTGGTCTCTGGTGTGTTCCAGTGGATCCATGTATTGTCGACAGTCACGAAACGACGCACAAACTCCTTCGGGTTGCGCTTAAGCAGCGTCAAACACTGAGCAGCGTCAAGCTCTGAAGTGGTCCCACGGTTGCGCGTGTGCAAGCAAACGCGGCACTCATCGCGCCGAACGGTTTCTCATGCCCAAATTTGCATGCAGGATATGAGCCACGCGATCTTTTGAGATGCGTACGAGATCGTAGATTTTGCTCGGGGCTTGGCTCATCAAAAACCAGCGACCACTTTGAAACTCGTTGAACCAATTTTTGACGGTCGCCATCGAAATAGAAGAGCCACCGTACACAGAATCCAAGCGCTCTTTGATATCGCTGCGCGATTTCCCTACCAAAAACAAAAATCGAATTACAGACCGATATTGCTAATTCTTCATATTCCAAAATCCGCGGGCACGTCTGATTCCACACGCACTCAAAACAAAACTACGAGTCCAATTCGGATGAAATTTCGACAGTAGCCGTCTACGAGAATGTCCGGTGTTTTACCCTGTTGGGTGAGTTTTAAGGAGTTTCATCTAATGGGTCTGATGGTATCAGTTGGTATAAGCTGAAGACTGCTAAACCACTAACCGCTAACCAACTCTTTAAATCTTTTTTTATGTATGTCTTTAAACGATCTCATTTCGTCCTGAACCGCACGACAATAGTCCCAGCAAAAGTAGACCTATGTGAAATGACATCCGATACTGAACCCGTGAGCCCGACACACTTAGGGTGTACAATGTTTTCACAGAGACAGCAGTGAATGGTAGGGTAGGATGATAGGATTATCTTATTACAATACCCAATCACACAAAAAAATTGAAATTTCATGATTAATAATAATAAATTTATTAATATATTTTTGTTTTTTGTGTTATTGAAGTCTTATGAACCACAGTATCAGGGAAACGAAAAATAAGGATTAAAGAGAATAGAGATAAGAATCTCTGCGACAAAAGAGATAAAGAACAACAGTGATGTACTGTAAGAGATGAAGAAGCAGAGCAGACCTATGCTTGGAAGAAAATTTACTATTTTATCTCCAAATATACCACGGTACATGCGAAGCGTTACGGATATTTTAAATGTAAAAATTGGCTTATAAATATAAGTAACCATCTGATTGTTGAAAGTTATCAAACAAAAGATTTAATAAAAACGCTGTGGCCACAAACAAAACACGTTTATTTGCTTTAAGACAAAGATAGGGAGTCGAAAATTAAAAAAAATCTAAAAATTAAAATGAATACTGAGTTTTACTTCTAAACGCGATATATGAGAATAATAGAATGCCAACGCTTTATAACGAACGGTCGAATTTGTGTGCCATAATTAGGTGTGCATTTTATCGATTAAGAAAAATTTGCAATTCAAATATAGTTCTACTTCTTTTTTTTCAACTCAGTGCCCTGGATACTTACCCGCAAATTTTTTTTGCTAACCCAAGAGCAAGAACGGTAAAAAAAATTCGAATTTGCCATTTTAAAGCCATCCACCTTATCCTCCATGGCATCACTCCAAGTGATTCCAAAGATTGCCTTAGAACTAACCCCGTCACCCCACTAACCCGTAGCATTCACTCAAAAGGGTAACCCATTGCCCCGATAGCCGGAATGGATTGATGTCGCAGAATTACCGACCATGACTCCAAAACCTCTTGGAGTCAAGTTCCTAACATTTGTCCAATCTGATTTTTCAAAAAACTAATATTTGCTAATATTAGAATCTTACCTATCAGAATTGGAGGGCCTACGAAGTAAAGTCACTAGATTCTATTCTGATAGTCTTTCTTTTGTATCCCATATCCCTTTTATAGCCGAGAAGGAGTCTTTATCTCCAATTAACTCCAATTTAGCCTCTGAAGATGTAAAGTTTGGTGAATTCGAATTTATCTGCGTTAAAGTTCAGTGTTCTTACTTTTTTATGTGTTCTTACATTTTTCCATCTTCGGAGCCTACGTACTGGCAGCACTTCTCTGCTTTTCCATCAGTATCCAATCTGACAAATCTGGACATCCTATGGCTGATAGTAATTTTTGATCTGATGGTAGTTTTTGTTGACTTAACATGTATTACATGTCCCTAGGTCAAATCAACCATGTTAGATATTCGTTAGGTCAAACTTATATTTTGTTTCTGATCCTGATTTTCTCTCCCCAATTCAGAGTCTGATCTCGATAATTTTCAAAAATGTCCATATTTCCTCATATGGTTAATAATGCTAAAGGTGTTCATGGTATATATTACTGAATATATATTACTAAATATTGATTATTGGAGTACGGTTCATATGTCTGGTATCCCCAATATTGGGATCATCAAAACCGTATAGAATTCGTGCAAAAGAATTTGTTATTTTCTGCTCTTAGGGGACTTAAGTGTGGTGCAAAGGGTTCAAGCATAGTTTTTTATCGAAGTGCAATGGCTCTTTTCGCATTATTTCACTCGCATTCACTTCGCATTATTTCCTTTACATATAAAAATATATTTACTAAATTACTTATGGGATCACAGAAATTCGTCCTCGTTATCTTTATGATAAAAAAAGAAAATAGTTTTCCTTTATTGATGATTGTTCCATTTGATTGCCTGACTCTCGATACAGATGGTGAGGCGAAAACACAACCGCTACGCTAAACACAACAACCGCTTTTGTTTTGTTCACTTAAGTGAGGACTTAAGTGTGATGACAAGAGTTCGAGTTTTTATCACATTATTTCCTACTTTAAATATAAAATCATCTATATGAAATGAAGCCTTCAGCTACGAATTTTTTAGAAACTGCAAATTATCTTGAGTAGCCTACATACATGCCACTCCAATGGAAAATGAATCTTTGGCTTCCATGGTATCACTTTAACTAATACGTTCAGCCCTAGGACTGAAGTCTTACCGACTTTAGCATTAACTTTATGAAGTCTTTCAAAATACCATAATATCAAAATACTTCGTCTCATGACTAAGCCATGGATCCGCTGAAATTTATATATCAGTTCTGAAAGTGAATGCAAAACATGAGCCATCTTAAAGCTGGGATATTTGAAAATTTAAATACTAATTTTTTAGACCCACCATTTTTAAGACACCTGTGCTTTCGCTGATGCTCGAGAACTATTCGCTCGTCTTCTGTCAAAATGGAAAGAAGAGTGGTGAAAAAAAATAATAGTAGTGGCCATCTCGAATCTGCGTCCATAGTTCCCACATGTGTTGCATAGTGTGAGACGAAACTCGCCTTTCTTCGGCATGGTTACATAAAAGCTCTTTAAGATCGTCAATGCATTATTCATTACGGTGCCTTAGTGACAGGATTCGGTGGCTCTCTATCATATTTGGTCAATGCAGGGCCCTATGTCCTCACCACGTTTCTGGGTTTGTTGGACAGTTCTGATCCGGACTGAGTCCCATCTGAAAAGACAGCTGTCGGGTCAAGCAGTCGCTGGAAAATCTGGCCGGCAATAAATTATTGAATAAGCACCAGGAACTTCATTTGGTTCTACAGCCGTTGTTATGTCTCTTCGTCTAATCGCGTTCCTTCTTTATGTCTCCTTTTGCGTCGCCCGCTTCCGTGTATTAGAACGGCCACCGGCATCTGCCGTCATGCGTTGTCTATCGTTGTTTCGCTCTCTCTCGGTCGCTCCGCAGTAGCAAGCGCTGAGCCGCGCCCCGCGTTCTCACTTCTTCGTACGGTCTTTAACTACTCAGACATATCCAAATTTGTATATCGCCTACATCATCATCAAATCTGATCAAATTAATTACGAACATATTTGAATCGAGACGAATTTGCATTAATAAAAAACTGGAGCTCTGAACATTTATTGTACCTACTCGTAAACGCTCGGTAATTGAACAATAACCTCATATTGGAACTATCATATTGGAAGCTTTTATATTGAGGGAGATTTATTCAAAGGCTCACGACGGGGTCACCGAATTTTCATACGTGGCATTATGCGACCACTACGGCGAAGTTGGACGGTAGAACTGGTCGTTCCAGAAGTCAAAAATATAAACAAAGATCTATATGTGGATTGTAATGTTGAGTGTTCGACAGGAAGAATCCCTACTGGTTGGTAGGTCATCTTCCAGCTCATAGATCATACTTCAATTGAAGGTCTTGGAGCGGCTCTTGTTGCTATAGAAGCGAGGTCTTGGCACTAGGTTTCAATATTATTTAAAAAATTACGACTAAAATTACAACAAAAAAAGTCCTAAAAGTAAAGGGTCATCCCTTCCTCCTTCAATTACATGTTTCAAATTCAAACTTACATGTTTCTCCCCAGCCATATGTAAAAAGACGAAAATTTTTACATGTAAGAGATAAGTAAAGTTATTGGAGATGGAAGATTTAAATGAACCTACAAAATAAATCTAGTTAAAGAAACCAGGTGAGTGGGAATACTTTGTCGGTCCCAATACAGAATGATGAAAAATTAAGGGTAAACATACAAACGGATAAAAACGGATTTTTGTGTAAGAGTTTTCACAAAAGGCCCTTTGTGGTCTATATTGACAAAACAGGAGATACTAGCTTGAAGAATCGACCGAGCAGTGCAATTAAGGCTAAATGTATTGCTACACATTTGAAAATGAATATGAATGACATATCCGTAAATAGGATTCAACACTATATAGATATTTTCGAGAGCGGGCGCATATGAAACAAAGCGAGACAACGTTCCAGTTTATGATGCTTATGTACTGAGATAAGGGGCCAGAGTGAGCCCACCATAGAACATAGGGAGAGCGAAAGCTCTCTATCTTATTGCAACAGATAAAGCCCGTTGAAGCCGAGCGGCCGAGAGTCGGCTTGCGTCCAACAATATCGATAATATTAATGAAAATACTGCAAACTCTACTTTTTATGTTTTAGCGATCTTATCTATGCCGTAGCTGCTGCCTGACCCGACAGTGATCATCAACTAATTCTAAGATTTCAAATAGTAACCAGTTTCCACTGAAAAATTAGCCTCCGTAAAAAAGTGTTTTTTTATAGTAACTTGGGATCGGAGTACACAAAAATGACATTCGTTTATTATACCCTTGCAGAGGGTATTATAATTTTGGTCAAAAGTGTGCAACGCAGTAAAGGAGACATCTCCGACTTTTAAAAGTATATCTATTCTTGGTCAGGATCACCTTTTGAGTCGCTAAAGGCATGTCCGTCTTTCCGTCTGTCTTCACGGCTGTCTATCTGTTTGTTACTACGCAAACTAGTCTCTCAGTCGATATAGGCATGTCCGTCTGTTCGTCCGTCCGGCTGTCTGTCTGTTTGTTACTACGCAAACTAGTCTCTCAGTTTTAAGGGTATCGACTTGAAACTTTGCCCACATCCTTCTTTTCCTTTTCTTCTTTTTTTTTGCTGGCAATATATATGTCGGAACGTCCGGAATTGGTCGACTATATCCTACTTCTACGGATTCTTCTTTGATCAAATTAATCCTATCTGCCGAATTTCATAAGGATCGGTCAACTATATCCCTTAGCTTCCATATAACTGATTGTGCGGAAATGCCATAACGTTGTTGTTTTTTAAGTTAGAAGGATGGGACTTTTTATGAATTCTACTTTGGGCAAATTAGCCCAATCTGCCAAATTGCATAAGGATCGGTTGACTATACGATCCGAGTTATTTCTAATAATATAAGCAGCTTCCTAACTGCAAGGGTATATCAACTGAAGAGTTTTTTCCTGACGACCTGCTTTACTCGAACGTCACATATCGTGAGCTTCTCGAACTTTAAATAAAATTAAAAACGTGAACGTTTTAATTATAGACAAAGAGTGTGAGCTAAGCTTGATTATCTGATCTTCAATGGTAGCGAAGCTTAATAAATGCAATTTTTAAGGTCAGAAATGGCAGCATAACAGAGGAATTCGATGGCTGAGATATCAATTAATCTATGTCATTTTTAAAGCAAACTAGAACAGTAGCAAAAACTCGAAACAATAAAATTTCCAAAGTCTTCTCCATTTGGAAAGAGATTTGCAAAGATATCCTGAAAAAATTTACTACAGACCGTATGGACATGTCTTTAAAATTGCATTGACGCTAAGGAAGGAAAATGATGATTAATTATTTGATAGACTTCTTAGTTTATTTTCAGTTTAAGCTTTAATTTTTAGAAATAAATACTTGTCAAAATATTTATGCTTACACATTAAATTACTATAGAATTTTTATAATTTTTTTTTCATGAATTTATCGTTATTTCTTATTATTAGGTTTTTAGGTTATTGTTATCCTACAAGAATAATATAAGCTTGGTTTCTCTTTTAAACCATTGAAATATCAGATTTTATTGTGTTTTATGTATGTGGGTTTGAAATCTAGCAATTCATTCGTTTGAGTTTCAGTATTCATTCAGTATTCAGGATACAAGTGTATTCACTTTTTAGTATATTCAATATTGAATATTGTATATACAAATTATTGCTTTAGAGGTATTTGGTTCGCTTTGGAATAAAAAAAAATTGGGGCTTTAGACGAGTAGAACGATAAGATGGTAGTCGGGTCCGAAAGTCATGTCATGTTTTACGGATTTTAAGCTTTATATATATTTAAAGCTATCGACTTTAAACCTTGCAAATATTCGCTTTTATATGCAATAACTTATTTTAAGATATTTTTTAAGAAAGAATATTGGAAACTATAAAGGAAGATTCATTTTGGGCACACTTGAACGAACGATGGCAGAACTTTGGTGTTTGCATATCTCAAAAATAAATCTTAAAAATGTTTATATTAGATGCTTAAGCGTTCTACACAACAGAGCACCCGGATAGATATATCACGGATATATATCATATATCACGGATATATATCATATATCACGGATATATATCATATATATATCATCAGGATATATATATCATCAGGTCGAATCCTAACGAAGTTAATCATATATCACGGATATATCACGCATTACAGGGGACTATCAGGGCATAGTTCCATCTGCAAACAGTTTGCTTGCACTTCTTTTGCTTATGGAATAGAGATTTTATCTGCCGCAACTGCCAGGATAACGGTGGTGGAGCTGATGTCCGCTTCCACATTAAGCTGCGGGGTGAATAACCCTATTTGGTCACCATATTTGGTTATTTCAGGGCTTTGGAAAAGTTAAAGGTAGAAAAGGGCGGCAAGAGCTTTGGCATCTAGGAATATGTTTTTCTCTCCGCAAAATCAATAAGGTTTAGGAACTTTAGTGCACCTTCTGGTCAGTATGTGAGGCTAGGGAAAACTAGGGTAAATATACTATAGAGCAATTTGTTCCTCACTTTTATATCTCGCATTGTTATCTTATTGCATTGTTGCCAACCTTGGGAAACTTGAGACGTGATTCCCAATGCGTATGCTTGGAATTTATTGAGGCTTTAATTACATTTGTATAGATGTGGCCTGAAAGAAGTTTGCTACAAACCTGGGTTTTTGATTGCGGTTCTTTAAAATATCAAAAATTACGCTTATTTTGCTGATGGCGCTACCGAGTAGTATATAAAAAATATCGGCCGACTATATCCTATAGCTGCCATATAACTGATTGATCGGGAATCCCATAACTTCGTTGTTTTTGAAATTAGAAGAATGGGATTTCCTATGGATTTTACTTTGGACAAACTTATTCAATCTGCCAAATTTCTAAGGATCGACCGACTATATAGGTTCCGATATATATCTAATAATATAAGATGCGTGTCGCCATCTAGCGAACTGCCACTCAACTGCAAGGGTATATCAACTTCGGCACCGTCCGAGTTAGCTTTCCTTTCTTGTTTTTTTTATATACATTTATTGAAACTATCTTTTTAAATTTTTAAGTTATTAATTATTAAATTTTTCAACTCCAATCAAACAGGTTGATCCTAACGAAGTAAAGCGTGCCCCAGATGATCATGAACCGAAATTGGACAGTGTGGATTTCTGGCATAAACTAATAGCACTCATCGTATCAGTTATAGATGAAGACAAAAACAGCTATGGCGCAGTTTTGAATCAGTTTCCCCAAGAACTCAATATTGGACAAGTACGTATACCATTTATTTGGGTGTCGAATTAGGTTCGGCGTTAGTTAACTGAATATACTTTTTTATACCCTGGCAGAGGGTACTATAATTTTTTTTAAAAGAACGAAATGCAGTAACGATACATCTCCGAGCATATAAAGAGTTATTGAGCCAGAATTTGATACTGATCAAGAAGATATATATTTTTGATCAGGATTAATTTCTGGTTCAATAAAATCAAGTCTGTTTCTCCGTCTGTTTCTACCAGAATCGGAAGTGGCATAACTTTGGTGTTTTTGAAGATGGAACTTGGAACTTTAACAGATTTTCTTTTGGGCAAACTTTGGGCAATAAGATCTACCAAATTTAATATGGATCAACCGACTATATCGTATTGATGTCATTAAACTGAATGATCAAAAATTACACACACTTTATTTTGGGAAAATTAATCCGATTTACCAAATTTTATAAAGGCTATATCAAATAACTCCCATGTTTTCTCTCATAATTTCACTTGCTCCACAACCATTAGTCTCTCTTGAGCCGAAGTGCAGAACAGACATAAGATCTATTATAGAACTAGCCAATAAGCTATAATAGTAGCTAATAAGCTGCTATAATAATAGCGATATAATATATGCAGTAAAAGTTTGCCATTATAAAATGTATACTTTAATTCAAAACTAAAACAAAACTAAATCAAAACTAAAACAAAACTAAAAGTTGGCACTCGGACAACTCGATATTGGCAATAAGATGCTGTAGCTGAATCGCATGGCGCAAAGGCACAAGATTCCGTTATTGCGATTGATTATATCTTGAAGGCATGGTCGGAGCTGATATCCTCTCCGATCTGTTGAATAGTTCCAGGTTACTTTCACTCAAACAATGGATGTACGGGAGGCTTATGATTATGATCACTTTGTGAACTACCCTCCCTTTAATGAGGATCGTGGTCCCCAGGTCTGCATCCACTGACTTCTCCTCATATAAAAGTGTTTATTTCCGAGACTTCTGTTGGACTTGACTAAGACTTTTTCATCCAACTACTCAATGACCCAGTTTTGCCTGTTGGCGTTTTCTCTGGCCCTGAATGTCTTCTGGGCGTTCTTGATTCTCTCCATGACATCGACCTTTGGGTCGGTGTGTACCACGTCGACTAGTCTTTTACCGATAACCGAATGGATCGATTTGTTTTAGCTCGCGTAGCTAAGAGAATTAGCCCTATAGTGTCGCTAAAGCCCTTGTCGATTTCTACTAGGGTGCTGTGGAAGCCCTCCACCTGATCTTTGGAAACACTATGTAGGGGTGGAGCGTTTGAAACGCTGACGCCGAAGTGGTTACTCAGCATGGTGAGTTTTGTGAGTGAATTGAATGATAGTTCATTGTCATAATAGATGCTTTTGGCTCTTGGGATAAAATGCAGGAGCTGAAGCAATGGCGGTTTGAGATCATCAATTGTTTTTGAGGATATGTGCTGCCCGATGGAAAATTCTGTGGGTTTTGATGATTATACAATATCCTCCCTTTTTGGATGCCTGTCATATTTTTCAATTATTGACTATCTGACATGTCAAGTTTACCATAATTGGGAAATAATACAGTACAGTATATACAGTATCTTATAAATATACAGTATAGGGGTATATACCAGCATAAATTTTTAAAGTAATTAACTCGATTCCAAACTGATTCGAGAAAGAGATTAGTTCAGCGGAGTATTTATTACTAACTGCGATCTTTTAGTAATACTGCGAATTCGGAAACAAAATTTAAAAGGAATCAACAAATGAGCAAATGAATTTTGGAATTTTGGCTTCGGTAAGTGCAATAGCATCAAAATCAAAAAAAAAAGTACTTCGAACGTTTTAATAGAGGCGCGAAAAAACATTTTTAGTCAGTTATTTTGGAGCAGAATCGGTTTAGTTGGGATTTAGAGGGTCTTCTGCTAAGAATTCATGAATAATACTGTGCTCAGGCCAGGCTGTCGGATCAAGTACTCTTTTAAAGTATGATTTAGGTATTACTATTTTTGAAGAAGATATGCCTATGTTTAAAGTTAAACTTAAAAACAGCTAATTCATCAGGAGCTACCTTAAGATGGTTAAAGAGGTGGCTCCTGACATCATCCACAGTGGCATGCGACATATACAGGCGGGATACAAATATGGCTTTACGGGGTGCAAAAGCTCTAAGCGTAAGCCTAGCAGATCTAATTTCAGGCGCCACACTAGTGAGAGGCTTATGAGACGTTACAACAGGAACAGCCTATATGTTTTCCAACGAGGGAGGTTCTGTTTGTCCGTATAGCGTTATGCGACTACTAACGTCGAACTTGAAATCGCGATTGAGAGGTCCCAGAGTCGTAGTCAAATACCTATAGAAAGTCTTACTAAAAGTTACCTGGATTATGCAGGCATGATCGGAAAAAGATTATCGTCCAGTTCCGCCCTTCTGGCCGCGTCTTAGTCTTCGGTCGGCTTGGGATACCCTAATAAAGTAATAAACTAATACCCTAATAAACTAATACACTAATAAACTACCCTAATACACTACTCCTACATCTATATGTAGTTATCAAGTCCTCTTCTTGCTACGAAGACCCTTGATCATATACTTCGAACCTCCTGTGATGTCCCTCAGTGGTTAGTGCTGCTAGGTTTGTCCATTGTTCGATCAGATGGAATTCTTCCCCTTGTCTCCGTACAACCATGGGGTTCTTGGCCGCTGTGTTTTTCTTCCTTGCACATCGTGTGTACTCTGCCCATGCGGCTACTAGGCAGGCTATTCTTGGCATTATTATGCCAGTGTACACTTATTTGCATAAAACATTAACGCAACTTTACCTCACTAGTGGCGAAGTGGTGTTTACGGTGATCGTCTATACCGAAATACCTTGTCTCTGTTTTTGTGATTAATAGTCCTTCTTTTGTCGCCTGTGGTATTGGTTTCATGCGATATACGGGGAATTCGTCCTCCTCTACAAACGGGATGCTAGTGTAGAATAGCAATACGATCAAGTCTCGAGCCGTTTCGCCTGTAATTAGCAGACGTCTACCTTACCTGTTTCACTTGATCCACTAAGACCGATAAGACTGCAGCCTGGACTCTGCGGATGTGGTTTTCTACCACCACCAATTCGTAGACTGCATGCAGAAGATATCGGCTTGATGCATAGTTGCCTATCTTGCTTCTTGACAGGGTGGCTTTTAGAGCCTGCATCCTTTTTTGAGTTTCGATTGTAGTTCGTTTCATTATATTGATGGCGGTATCCAAGATTTATGTTTGTTTCCCGACTATGTGATGTGTTATGCCTTCCTTAACTCTTACATTTGCAACGTCTTCTTTTATGTGTTTTCATACTGATCATCCAGTACCCAGAAGGGCCCACTCGCGATATTATCAACGCGATATTTTCCCTTTGATGATGCATTAATTGGTCGACGGCTTGAATTTCTGCCACCTCATGTTCTAACGTGTGGATGATTGTCGGACAGGCTTTATACATTGTTGGGCACCATTGTTTTATTGCTTGTATACCCTACTTGACTGTCCTGATTTCTTGTACCAATTGACTGAGCTCGAAGAATGTAATAAGTGTCCTTTCGGCGGATTTGATGGATATCCGATCGGTGGCCTCGATGTTGGTCCCGGTCACAATGCCTTTTGGGGTGATGACTACCGGGGTTGCCGTTTTATCGGTTAAAGTCCCTACTGGCAGTGACAGTAAAGGTGTTGTCCTTATCATTATTGTTATGATGGTTAACATTATTTTTTTTGGTTTTGTTTTGTCTTTTTCACCTTTTCCTCTCTCTTTTATCAATGGGTAACACTGCCAAGCGATGAATGGCCATGGTTATGCTCCCGAACGAGGTGCGGATTTCTGTGACTCGAATCTCAACATCCTTTGCAAACTAGCGACTCGGTAGTTCATGCAAGTATTCGTGGCCCCTACGCTTTCCAAAATTCTTTGCGTAACTGCTCTAGGAACTTCCACCGGGTGATCAACCCTGTACGTCGCTTAGATTTGTAAATGTCTAGAGATGCTGTTAATGATTCTCCAACAAGAAAGTGCCCTGGAGTAAGCGCCATTAGATCCTTTGAGCTGGAAGAAATAGATATCAAAGGGCGCGAGTTTAGAATGGCTTCAATGTCAATCACTATGGTTTCAAGTTGTTCATGGGCGTTCGTTTAAGTAGATGTTTGGCGGATTCTCCCAATTCTGTTAGTTCTTTGAAGGCTCCAACAAAATTGGTCGCGTTGTCACAATAGATTTTTAAAGGCAATCCACGCCATCCACAAAATCTTTTCAATGCCGCTAGTCAGGCTTGGGTAGATAAATCTGTCACTACCTCCATATGTACTGCCTTTGTTAAAAAACATCAAAAAACTGCTAAATAAATCTTGTGTGGTCATTTCCCATTGATCTTATTGTCCAATATGGCCTGCAGTAATTCACTCCACATTTTTTGAATGGTCGATACTGTTGGACCCAATACGCCCGTAAGGGACTCATTATTTGATTTAACAACTTAGGTCGAACCTGGCATCCTCTGATACAGTGGCTGACGGTTTTCTGAACCAATTCCCATCCTCTTAGCGACCAAAATCGTTGCCTGATATTACATACTAATACCTGTGGCCCGCAATATGCCAACTGCTGGTGTTCCCATTGAAATAAGAGGTTTGTTAGTGGGTCCCTTAGCGCTAACAACATAAGGTTTGTGGCGTCATATGAAAATGAAGCGTTGTTTAACCTTCCTCCTATTCAAATTATTCCCTCTGTTCGAAACGGATACAATGTTCGTAGTGGATCGTTAGGTCCCACAGTCCTAGTTTTCTCAAGTTTCACGATGGATGGTTAGAAAGGATGGTGAGATTGTATCTTTTTTATTATAATTTCCACAGCCTGATCTAGTTCCGCTGGTGATAACGGTCCTGTCCTTGTTTTTTTTTGGATTCCGGCAATTTAAACTAAATCGCAACATTCTTCTAATTACTTGCTGGACCGTGTCAAATGATCCATGGTGATTGATGTTTTCTATCCAACCTTCTGATATGATGGCCTTATTGCATATCAATTCCATCTTTTTTCATTATCATCGATAATTGTTCCTTTTGATTGGAAATTTGGCCAGGACTCTGAAAATTGTGCTGAGAACGGTGGCCAAGAATACCAGAGTTTCGAGTTTTGAGCTGCCGTGAACCCTTTGGAGAGGATGTCTGCGGGGTTATCCGCTAATACTACATGTCTTCCTAACTTCAGATCTGCCCTTTCCTCAATTTGCTACAAATGTTTGATAAGAGGATGCGGTGGCATTAATCCATTTCAATACTATCTCTGATTCTGACCATAAATGTATGGATTCTAGTTTTATTTTTAGATCGGTTTCAACTTGTTTGTCGACTTCCACTGCTAGCACCGCCACACAAAGTTCTAAAAAGTTTCACTGGCCCAAACAATCATAGCGGATCAACGATTTTCGCAAGTTCTGAATACACGATGTTTTTTGTGATGATTCCAGTGTCCTTTGACGCGGCACGTCCTAGAAGCCAGTCTCCATGAGGGTCCCAAATGTCAATAAGTATTTTGACGGTTTGCTCTGTAAAATTACTGAAGTCGAGATTAATTTCTTCATCGTCTTCTTGAATATTATGGTGTGATCTCTGGTGAGCCAATCATCTACGTAGCAGCCCTTCCGAAATGCGAATGTCCCATGGGCCAGATGGAGTGGAGTATGTTCTAAGCATTTGCAAACATCGGGTGGCTAAGTATGGTGCTGTTGCTGTGTCATAGGTGACATTGTTAAGTTGATAATATTTCAACGGTTCGGAGAGCTTGCGTCTCCATAATTTATTTTGAAATTTTCGGTCGTCTGGGTGTATCATGATCTGTTTGTCAGTTGATCTGTCGTCAATCTAGTCATGTGATCCAACTCCTCATATTGCTCCATAAAATGTACGTATTGTTTTTAGAGATCCGAATCCCGTTCGAGTCTTTTTTGCCCCGCGTAAAAATACCGATATTCCATCGGGAGGGATTTTCCGAGTGTCTGTTGGTCATCTTTTAACGATAATCATACACTTAGTCTGTTGTCAGTCCTTCTTTCTACATTTTCTATAATATGGTGTCTTTCTATAATATGGTATAATATGGTATAATCTTTCGTAGGTGGTAAGTGCCTTTTGATTCTTTTCCAGTATGTCTTATTTCCGAAATTGTTGACGTAGTGCCTTTATTTTTGGCTCTGCTGTCGTAAATGCTCATGGGTGGATTTTTCTGTACAGTGGATCCAACTGTTGCACAATTAGACAATCCAACCTAATGTCGTCTTTTGAAGAAATTGTATCCCCTGTCCTAGGATTTTTAGTCGTGGCTCTAGTAGTTGTTGGATGTACTCGGCTCCGAGCAGAAGATCAATGCCTTGTGGCTTCGTGAACATAGGATCAGCCAAACGTATCTCTGACGGAATATTTTTCGGGCGCTCATTTGGTTGAGATGGTTGGTTTGACATTCACCGGGTGAGTTGGTCAATGAACAAAACGCAGCAGTCGTAGTTGTCTTTTGTAGCGTAACTTGGCTAGTCGCTTGCCGCTCTAAATGTTCTAGCATTTGTTTTAGTGTTTGGTTTGTGATGGCGAGTTCTAGACATGGTGATGTCTGTGAATCAAATTTTTCTTCAACAATGTGTTCTGAGCACAGTATCATGCTGGTTGCTATCATGCAAGTTAGGAGTAACTGCTCTGCCGATCCATTTGTCTTGAGATGTGCAAACAAGGTTGCAAGCGAGGATTTGATTATAATTTTTTCGTTCTGATACGGTGTATTAAAGTACCGTGTACCGTGTTGATTGCCCGCATTTCCTCCAATTGCGGAGAAGATTAGGTTCTTGGTCTCTCCCGATACATGGTTCTCCAATTGCCAGAGTTTTACAGCATCGCTAGAATCTTGATTGTGGATTAATTCCGTGAAGATGTCGTGGAATCGAGGCATTGCAGATAGTCTCCGTCAAATTTGGGAATGGCGAATGGTGGTATCTTACATGCCGATGCGGTAGTGAGTTTCTGAAGAAGGAAAAATATTCTTCTCGTATCATTTGAAATCTATCGTGGGTGTGTCCATTATTTTGTAGGTTTGGATCCAATTCAATTAGGTCATGGTACCCTGTGACGATTTCTTTCCATAAATCCTTCATGCGTAGTCGGATGTGTGTGATTAGGTCTCTTCCTTCCGTGCGCTTGCACAAAAAATCTTTCCCTTCTTGCCTTCGTTTCAGTGACGCGATTTGGTGTTCTTATTCCTGATCCATTCCTCCGTAGCTGTGCCTTAGGCTTGAGGTTTTTGACAGCTTTTTGACGACGCTGTGATGGGCATTATCCTGATAATATTCCATCCAAGAATATGGGTTCATATATATGTACCAGCTCTTTAAGTGCCTTGGCTTTTGAAAAGTATTCTTAGTGTTAACTCGTGGAGCTTGGCCTCGTTCTTTTCAAATTGGGTCCACAAATGAATGAGCTGTTTTAGCCGCTCGTCGAAGTGACCTTTTTTGAGTAGTCGCTTTGCTGAATCTTTTTGTGAAGTTTCTTAGCAGCCTTTGGATAGCTGTATTGCTTTCACTCTGTTCATCAATGAGCATATGTATTAAAGGGTCTGATTCTGATCCCACGCTTGAGTGTGTCACAATAGATTTTTAAAGGCAATCCACGCCATCCACAAAATCTTTTCAATGCCGCTAGTCAGGCTTGGGTAGATAAATCTGTCACTACCTCCATATGTACTGCCTTTGTTAAAAAACATCAAAAAACTGCTAAATAAATCTTGTGTGGTCATTTCCCATTGATCTTATTGTCCAATATGGCCTGCAGTAATTCACTCCACATTTTTTGAATGGTCGATACTGTTGGACCCAATACGCCCGTAAGGGACTCATTATTTGATTTAACAACTTAGGTCGAACCTGGCATCCTCTGATACAGTGGCTGACGGTTTCAGTGGTGTCGGTTTCTCGTCGGTTTCTTCGACGAGATACAGTGGTGTCTTTTTGATAGTTTTGAATTGCCTTGCGTTCAAGTTGTGATCCTAAAGAAGAGGAATCATGACGGGGCCACCAAATGTTTGTCTGTAAAGCGTTGTGTGGTTACTAACGTCGAACATGAAGTAAAACTTGTATATAAGAAGTGCGTGGTTTAATGAACTATAAAGGTCTAATGTATTCCGAAAATGATAATAATTTAGCTTGTCTCAAAAAGTGAAAGATTATAAAGATTATATAACAAAGATCAAAGATACAGGCAATCTGATGAGAGAAATCGAAGAAACACGTCCTGATAGTGCAAATTCAGACTTACGACTGGTTTAGTGATATACCCTTGAAATAAAGTAGCAGCTTATATTATTATATATATATATATATATATATATATATATTATATATATATATATTATATATATATATATATATTATATATATATATATTATATATATATAGCGGATCGTATATAGTTGGCCGATTCTTATAAGAATACACTATAAAATCGGTTTTCTTATCCAAACAGCATCAAATTTATGGTGTTTCTGATCAATCAGTTATATGGCAGATATGGAATATAGTTGGCTGATCCCGGCCGTTCATATTTATATACTGCCTGTATAGGAAAGAAGGATATATATGGACAGACACGCGGACATCCTTGTATTGACTCTGGAGGTGTGCCCGATCATGAATATATATCCTTTGAGGGTTGGAGATGTGTTCTTCACTGCGATGTACACTTGTGATCAAAATGTTAATTACAATTTTGATCAAAATGTTAATTACAATTTTGATCAAAATGTTAATTAAACTTTTAATCAAAATGTTAATCGGATGTCTGTTTCTAAGCAAACTAGTCCCTTAATTTGAAGGCTATTGACATGAAACTTTGCCCACATCCTTCTTTTATTTGCAGGCAATATAAAAGGTGAAACGAGATCGTTCATCTATATTCTATTGCTTCCATATAACTGAACGATCAGAAATGACGCTGCCTTGGTATTTTTTAAAATGCTTGGGGTTGTTTCCAACATTTTTTGTAAGAAAATTTGCTTTATGCAGTTCTTTTTGTGCAATTCTTATAAGAATTGGTAAGCTCTATACGATCTGATATACTTATTCCTATTAGTTTAGTCTGGTATTTAAGTGGAATTCTGGGACCGCCTTGCTTCCTTAAGCAAGACTGACAGACTAAGGATGAAAAAACAGCCCTTCCCAGTAATGGAAATCCACCAAACAGGGACGGTGTCTGTCTCACAAAAGGACAGGTCTGCGTCTGTATAAAAGTAATCCGCAGTTTTGAATAACCCGGAAGTATGTTTAAAATACCGACCGCACAGCCAATAAGAGCCATAGCAGGAAAACTCGCAGTAAGTTTTAAGGTTCGCTTCCTCTTCGTCCCAAGCTGCAATGTCAGTCGACATTGACGTCCAAGCATTGAGAGATGAGCATACGTTAAAGAGCCGTTAAGAGGTGCTTAGCCCGCAAAGGGATCAAAGAGCAGCCCTGAAAAATATATGGCGAGTAGCCCAGCGGTTAGAAACGTTCGAACAGTGCTTTCATATAGCAGGGCTCAACCAAGCCTTTAAAAAATTAAGACGGTGCCGGTCAGCAGTCGAAAATCAACGAAAATCATAAAATCAATACCACACATCGTACTCTTCTCAGCTCACGATCCCAATTGAGTGACTACACTAAATAACCACATAAAATATAGTTATGTAGTTTTAAATGAAGTCTATAATAAGTGTAGATAAGTGTAATTTGGCCCTAATTTGGTATCCACCTCAATAGGCGCCTAGAATGTTACAGGCATGTCATATGTAAAAAATTTAGGGTCAGTTGTGACGCTAAAGATACGCAGTCTACACTAGATCATGAATTACCAATGTCCTTGCATTTAGGCTACAAGGTCCGACTCTACAGCACCATCCTTAAGCCAGTATGGCGGCTCTTAGATGTGGAAAAATGCAAGTAAAACAAAATTGATATAATCAAGCGAGCGCAATCACAAATACTTCGAAGTGTCACCGTTGTATGTTCAAAACGAAAACATTCAAAGAGATCTCGGTATCGAAAAAACAAGGCCTACAACGATCTACCAATTTAAGCTCAGAATATACCAAAAAAAATCTCGCTCAAAGCTAAAGCCTGATGTTTCCTAGCCTACAACGAACGTTGTACGTTAAGGAACGTGACTAAGAAAACTTTTAATTAGTCAGCTAGGTTTAATATTGTATTGCGGATATTGAAGGAGACAAAAAGAGCCCCGAAAGGCAGAGGATGAAAAAACAGCCATTCCCAGTAATGGAAGTCCACGCAACAGGAACGGTATCTGTTAAGTTACCGAGCGTTTTCGGGAGCTTGAATCAATGTTCCAAATTCTTTCCTTAAATAAACAACAAGCTCTTCTAGATATATATATAAGGGGAATTTATTTTTCTTGATTATTTTTGTAGATATACAAAATATGGGTTCTGTGCGTAGGGTTAAGGACCGATCTAAGAAGTAAAGACTCGGGAGCGTGGCTCAACGTTTGATGCTGCAGAGCGACGGAGAGATACCGCGAGAGAGCGAGGTAACGATAGATCAAATGCACGAATAGGGACATAAAGATAAAAGAGATGGTGCCCAACAGGCGGTTGATCCGCCTGTCGGTTTCAAGTTCAATAAATTAATGCCGGCCAGAGTTTTCGGCGGCTGCTTGACCCGACATACTCCCCCTGTTGAAAGATGAGCTTTCAACAGCATCATGAAGGGGCATCATGTACAATTTGTTGACTGCCTTGTAGCTCTGGACGCCGTCCTCGGCAGCGCCACCCGACACACTCTGTCATCTCCGACGACCATTTCTGTTACTCTCACCAGGAGTCAAAAAGTAGTTGGTCTGGTAGAAGAGCAAATTCTCCATCACTCTGTTGCCCCACTTGTCGAAGTCCTTGATATTGGGCAGCTGAACGCATGCCGATCCCATAATGAAGTCATCCAGGGTGCGCAGTAGTGGCAACTGAAGATTGCCGGAAAGAGCACTATCGCCTACCGATGAAGTTGAGGATGCTAACATGGACTTCAAGTTTCTCAACTTCGTTAGATCCTTTATAATCAGATCGGTGCAGTCTTCCTCTTCCCAGAACTGTCGAAGAAGTTGATCATGCCACTCATCTAAAGGGCCTTGGAAGCTGGCCCGATGCGCCGACACAGCTGCCTCCACACACAACCAATCCGATATGAGTTTTTTGGATTGAAGGGAGATTAGGAGATAGATGAATTTGCCCCACACAAAGCAGTAAAATAATCTAGCTCTAATTAACAAATCAACTCGTAGCTTGTGAAAATGAGGATCCACTTGCTTTAACATTGGCGGAAATTTTTCAAGAGCTGAAGTCGAATGCACAATTGTGCGAAAGGTCGGTGATGTTGGAGGCTACGATCGCAGTTAAGTACGCCGAGTACTCAGAGCATTGGGATTGCAAGCCAGAATCGAGCAGTGCTCAGCAGGGCAGTAGAACTCCAGAGCGGTTTCGAATGAGAATATTGGCAGTGCCAAGCAACACCACATCACCAAAGCGATCCTTGGCGACGAAAGAATTTAAGTTAGCGGCCGCTAAATATGAAACAGCGTCGCTGGTTGCGGAAAGCTTGGGAGAAAGGTGTTGTCCTTGAATACCAGCTGGCGAGTTGCCACCAAAATGCAGCAAACTGATGCCTGCCTCCAAACGTACGACAGCTTGAAGTATTGCAATGCCGAGATAGGTGACCAAATCTCCTTAGTCGCCTTACTTCGCCTACACGATCCTCAGGCGACAAACTTAAAAACCTCGGGCAGGATATTATTATGTGAGAATGGCCATCACAGATCATCCATGCGGACGAGTTTGTAACCATAAATGCACAGTTACCTGGATGAAAGGATCTACATCGTCCATGCTCTTCAAGGCCGGCATCTCTGCTCAAGGAAACTGGCGATGGACTCCCACGCACTTGGATTATGATGCAGCTACCAATTTAGTTCGTGGTGCCCATGCTTGCCAGTGCTCGCATATGCGAATTAAATTTATTCGAAAGTTCGCGAAGCTTCATCGCCGCTGGGGATTCTACGCTCAAGGAAACTGGCGATGGACTCCCACGCACTTGGATTATGATGCAGCTACCAATTTAGTTCGTGGTGCCCATGCTTGCCAGTGCTCGCATATGTGAATTAAATTTATTCGAGAGTTCGCGAAGCTTCATCGCCGATGGGGATTCTACGGCCCTCAGGTGCAGTATCTCATTAACATGAGCTTGAAAAATAAGCCTGCGATTTTGCCACTCCGCATAACCTCCACTAAAAGTAAGAAGCGGCAGTGACGGCAAAGCCTTTTGCTTAGCTCCCGATAGCTCAGATCAGTTCCAACAATCGCACAGTCTGCAAGGCAGACCGGTCACGAAGGCAGGACCGCAACCGCTGAAGCTTCTCCACCCGACTTTTAAATGGGTTTGTGTCCACCATGGTCGTCCATCGAAATTTAAGCCACTCCGCATAACCTCCACTAAAAGTGGAAAGTAGCAGTGGCGGCAAAATTTGGAAAATTCTGCCGAACGACGCATCAAAAATGGTGGCAGAAGTAGCATTGATCAGTGTCAAGGAGGACAGCAATCCTAAAGATTCTCAAAAAGGACAATCGCACCTTGACTCAAAAATAACTATCTTCCAGAAGAGGAATACTCGAAAAACGTATTCATTTTCGCAACAAAAAATTTATTTTAGCTCGCTTATTTATTGTCAGTTCACGACCTACTGTGCAACTGCTATATAACGGGGTAATATATGTATGAGCGATTCTGCAAACAGAGGATTTGCGTACATTTTTATGTCAATAGATGTTAATATTGCCCGCACAAACCACAAAGCGAATAATGTCTTTATATTTTTTAGTTTATTTTATATTTTAAGCCGCGCAGCTCAAATTTTCAGTGGAAAATAATTCAGCAATTCCTTAACAAAATTGCATCGGGGTCACAAAATGTTAAGTTCTTTTGAGATTTAATTAATGTTTAGAATTTCAACCTTTAATAAACAACAATCACTGCTAGATTTATATATAAGCGCAATTTATTTTTCTTTATGGTTTTTGTTGATATACAAAATATGGGATCTGTGCGTAGGGTTGAAGACCAATGTAAGAAGTAAAGACGCGGGATCGCGTTTTTAAACTGAGAGGTTTTAAAACTGAGAGAATTGTTTGCGTTGCAACAGACAGACGGAAAAGCTCATTTCAGGAGGTGATCCTGATGAAGAATGTATATTCTTTATAGGCTCAGGAGACATCTGTCTCCTTCACTGCTTTGCACATTTTGACGTAAATTATATTACCCTCTGCAGGGGTATAAAAATGCAGGGGTAAAAAGGCTTTATACACTAGTGTGTATAAATCCTGCTATAAACTGCTAGAAACTATCCTGCTATAAAAATGAGCGAGAAAAATGAATGGAAGAAGAACAAACGGGCGCACAGACCGTCCCACCAAATCTTTTTGTCTTGTCGTCCTGATGTAATAAATTGACCTATATTTTTAGGGTCACTGTTTACAATCATCTGGACAAAGCTTTAATCTTAGTTAGATTAGCCGCCTTATAAATCTGCTGATCATATATAATTTGACTTTATTCCGTTATTAATTAAGAAAAACAGTTTTTGAATTGTGTAACCAATTTTAATTAAAATAACACTTTCAGTTATCAGCATCTTCTATGTGGCACCTTTTCGCTGTGGATATGAAATATGCTTTAGAAGAGCATGAACAACATCGTTTATGCAAGTCTTCGGCTTATATGAATCTCCATTTTAGAGTTAAATGGCTTTATAGTAACTATGTTAAGGAAGTTCCTCCCTACAAGGGTGCGGTACCGGACTATCCAGCTTGGTTTGAACCTTTCGTTATGCAGTGGCTAAATGAAAATGATGATGTATCTTTAGAGTATTTGCACGGTGCATTTAAAAGGGATAAAAAGGATGGGGTAAGTATTTTTAAGCATAGAATACAAATGCAGTCAAAATCCATTTTCTTTTACACCAAGCAGAATTTTACTTGTTCCATAACCTTTAGACTCCCCTAAATAAAGTCCAGAACAAACATAGGTTATATCACCCACAATTTCCCCGGTACATCCAAGAGAAAAAATTGATTAAACTTTAACATATGGGTAATACTCTAATGTCGAACGCGACATTCGTACGCATTTCAACTGAAAACAAGAAAGGAAAGCTAACTTAGGGCGGAGCCGAAGTTGATATACCCTTGCAGTAAAGTGGTAGCTTATATTATTAAATAAATATCGGATCGTATATAGTCGGCCGATCCTTATGAAATTTGGCAGATCGGATTGTTTGCCCAAAGTAAAACTTCTATCCTTCTAACTCAAAAAACAACAAAGATATGGCATTTACAAGCAATCAGATATTTGGCAGCTATATACCACCGACTTATAAAACTCGTTTAAATATTGCTTACCTAACTAAAGGAAATTCAATAATTCGTTAATTAATAATTAAAAAAATAGGGTATATTCTATTGATTTAAATAAGCACAAAACTTAATAATGTATAAAATGGGATATTTAATCTTAGAATGAGTATTCCAAATATGGTAGCTAGATGCCATTATTTAATTTTACTATGTAAAATGATATCTACTAAAAAATGGTGGCCACGCCAATACACGTCCTACACAATTAATTGTTGGCAAAATTTTTTATTTATTTCTATTCTTAGGTGTACTGCTGTATCCTATGTCTGTTATGGACTTTAGTTCATCGAAGTCTAATGGTTATGGATAATGAAATTATTACCAGAGATTTTTTTTGTCGTTCTGTTTATATATTAATTAATCTAAAAACGAATCTTTACATAAAAACCTTTTATAATTGCCATTTTATTTCGAATGTTTCTTTAGTTTCAAAAAAGCAGCGAGCACACATTGTTTTCGAATTCGGTGGTCGATGTTTTTACACAATTGACTCAATGTTTCGATGTTGTTAGCAAACTCGAGTGTCCTGATCCAGAAATTTGGAAACGTTACATGAGGCGTTTTGCTAAAACAATCGTAAAAGTTCTAATAGCTTATGCAAATATTGTAAAAATTGAGTTTCCAGATCACTTGAAGGATGAAAGAATAGTAAGTATAAAATATAACGCTTAACTGATTTATATATTTTAAATTTATATATTTGTGCTAGGCTATATCCTAACTCTTAAAAATACTAAATACTTTTTATAAAAATAGCTTTAAGTATATTTAATATAAGTAAATAATGAATTACAAAGAAATTAACGATAACATAACATAAGACTATTGCGACAATAAAAATAAATACGTTTTAATAAAACAGAATTATAATTGAAGGCACACTTACCACTCCACAGTGGCCCGAATAGCATGGAATTCAATATGATTCTACAATGTTGTCCCTTACCACAATTGAAAATAAAAAAGTAGTTAAGATCAAAAAGTTATAATCAAAATTCCATGTAGCCACGGCCACACTTACCACCCCCAAATCCATAAATAGAACAAAACCCACACAAGAATATACTTATATTAAAAGACATTTTATATTATATACATATAGTAAAATTTATATTATATATTTATACCCTTACAAATGTTATTATAATTTTAGTTTAAATTGTGCAACACAGTGAAGGGGACATCTCCAACCCTATAAATTATATATAAAGTATTTATTCTTGATCAGGATCACCTCATGAGTCGATATAAGCATGTCTGTCTCTCCGTCTGTTTCTACTCAAACTAGTCCCGCAGTTTTGGAGCTATCGACTTCAAACTTTGAACTCATCCTTTTTTAATTCAGGCAGTATATATGTCGGATCGGCCGAGATCGGTTGACTATATTCTCTAGCTGCCACTGATTGATCGGAAATGCCATAACTTTGTTGTTTTTTAAGTTAGAAGGATAGGACTTTCTACGGGTTCCACTTTGGGCACACTAATTCGATCTGCCGATCAACTCGTAAATAACAAGAATTAAAGGAAAGAGGTAAGTCGTTATTAAATAGTGCAGGTAAGAGATTGAGTTTAGCTTAAAGAATTGAGTGATCAAAAGAGTCAAATGCTTCAATCGGCAATATCCAAATCTGTCCTCGCAGATGAGTTTTCTGCAATAAATCGACTGAATAGGAACGTGATGCGCAATGCGAGTATGTAGGAGGTTTGGATGACGGTGGAATATAGAAATTGGATTCAGGAAGCTTAATACGTAAGTTTCTACATTTTTGTAAGGTAAGAGAAATAAAGAGAGTAAAAGAGTGAATTAGTTTCTTGAAGAAGGTGACATCACCTGTAAGAGTTTTTGTGCTACGGTAAGACCGCGGCATCAGACCCTGCTTGGGTATCGGACAGTGCAGCCAAAAAAATTTCCGTGGTTTCAACGGAAAATTCTGAAACAAAATTTTGAAAACGCTTAGGAGACTCATTCAAAAGCTGAAGCATTGAATTGAGCATTCAGCTCACAGAGTTCCTCATTGATTTTTCGGAGACCAGCGATCAACTCTTTAACCCCACTTTTGGTCTGTCGCATAAAGGATAGCATTTCATCCTAGACAGCACGACAATAAGAAAGGCCAAATCAGAGAGAAATGGCATCAAATGCAGATGCAGTGAAGACAGCACATTTGGCAACAAATGAAAAAAAATAATTTCCAAATAAGTCTTTGACCATTGTACCGAAACAAATATTACAAAGTAAAATGTAAGCAAGAGTTGAAAACGGGAGAGAGCGAAAATGCTAAAAAGATTAATCGTGTTATCAGATAAGTGCATATAGATAAATGCACAAAATTAACTGCAAATATGATCCAAAAAATAACTTTAATGAGAAAAGTAACTATACTTGGAGTGCAAAGTTTTATTAAATCTTTATAATGTTCTCCCAAATATGACACTGCACAACGCATATCGATACGGGTATACAAAATAAAAATTTATAATTTAAATAAAAAAAATTGAAAGGTAACTTCGGGCGGAGCCGATGTTGCCATAGTCTTGCAGTTATGTATTTTAGTTGACTTAGTTGACCGGTTCTTTTAAAAATTTCATTATCAAAACAATTTTCCAATAAAAATGTTGGAAACAGCCCCACACATCTTTAACTAAAAAAGATAGCTAACTTCAGTCAGAGCCGAAGTTGATATACCCTTGCAGTTAAGTGGCAGTTTATAATATTATATATAATATTTATAATATTATATATTTTAAAGTGACCTAGATGGAATTGTTTACCTGATCGATAATAATACAAAACCGTATTTGTAACACCCTAAAAATCTTCTTTTATTGTAAACAAGCTTGTGGAAAAAATAAATATTCCATTTTTTTATGCAAACAGGACAACATTTTTTACACAAGAAACTGAAATTTTCGTTTTTTTGGGGTTTTTCGGATTTTTAAGCCATTTTTCTTGGGATCCGACTTATATACGTGGAATGGAAAGTAGGATGTAGAAAGTATGGAAGTTTGAATAGCTTAAAAACTTAGAGACGAGTATACGTAGGAGCAGACAGAGGTACATACAGATATGCTTATATTGACTGAGTAGGGGATCCTAATTAAGAATATATATACTTTTGACCAAAAAAAAAGTGTTCAAAAAAGGTAAAAAATTCGTGTTTTATAACAAATCAAATTATTTCAAGCGCAAGTGCACAAAAAAAACACGACCGTTCGGTATAAAGGCACTCCCTACATTTATACCGAACGTTCTTTTTTTTTGTGCACGAAAGAAATTGAAGGAAACTTATTTTTAAGATCTACTTTTAAGATCTAATTTAAGCCATTAATCTTTGCTCCGCCCGAAGATAAATTTATTAACATTTCCATACTTTACGTATTCAAATTTTCAAATTTGTTTACAATTTTTTTAAATCAATCTATTAATAGGCTTGTATCCTTATGAACAACATTCAACAACTACGAGTTCAATTGGAAAAAATGTTTGAGTCTATGGGTGGGGATAAGTTAGAAGAAGATGCAGCTAACATTTTGAAGGAACTACAACAAAATTTAAATTCTTCACTGGATGATTTGGCTTCACAATTCGCTATCAGGTGGGACTGTAACTAAATGACACTATGTAGTCCTTGCAATTTAACGTTAAATATTAATTATATTTATTATACATATTTTTTCAGTTTGGAACCTCGAATTACCCAGTCCGTCCGTGAACTCGGAGACATGCTTTTGTCTATTAAGGGAGGAAGCGGAAATATTGCAGCTGCTAACCAAGCAATTCAACGTAATGCGGTTGCCGTTGAGGCCGATGAAGTTTTAAGACCACTAATGGATTTGCTGGATGGCTCATTAACACTGTATGCCCAAACATGTGAAAAAACTGTTCTAAAGAGGTTACTTAAAGAATTGTGGAAAATTGTTATGCGAATATTGGAAAAAACAATCGTTCTACCACCAATGACTGATAAAACAGTTAGTACCTCTTCCTTAATTAAGTTAGTACCTAAATTAATTTACATTTTTAAATAGATGATGTTTAAGCACCTGACTGATAATGCAAAAAATTTGGCATCTAATGCCAAAATAGAAGACATGGGTCGACTATTCAAATCTCATATGGCAGGAAAACAAGATGTTAAAAGTGCGCTTAGCGGAGTAATGGACATATCTAAGGAGGTCGAAAAAAATTTGTCACCTAAACAGTGCGCCGTGCTGGATGTTGCCTTAGATACAATAAAACAATATTTCCATGCTGGGGGAAATGGATTAAAAAAAACGTTTCTAGAAAAATCATCGGAACTACAAAGTTTGCGTTATGCACTCAGTCTATATACACAAATGACAGACACTTTAATTAAAACGTTTATATCTAGCCAAATTCATGAGGGTAAGCATTGTATTTTAATTATTTTATTCCTTACAGGGGGTTTTATAATTTTGGTTAAAAGTGTGCAATGCAGTGGAGGAGACATCTCCGACCCTATAAAGTACATATATTCTTGATCAGGATCATCCCCTGAGACGATATAACCATGTCCGTCTCTCCGTCTGTCTGTTACTACGCAAACTTGTCTCTCAGTTTTAAAGATATCGAGATGAAACTTTGTACACATCTTTATTTATTTTGCAGGCAGTATATACGACGGTACGGCCGGAATCGGTCGACTGTATCATATAGCTGCCATATAACTGATTGATTGGGAATGTCATAACTTTGGTGTTTTTGAAGTTAAAAGGATGGAATTTCTATGGATTCCACTTTGGGCCAACTTTTCCGGATCTGCCAGATTTTATAAGGATCGGCCTTCTATATACCATCCTATATATATTTAATAACATAAGCTGTCACTTAACTGCAAGGGGATATCAACTTCCGATTATTCTCCGATATATTCCAAATATTAAATTCATTTTTTTGAATTTGTGGGAGCCCCGGGGCAGCTGCCCCGTTTGCCCCGTGCTTAATCCGGCCCTGTTTTTGTTTCTATTCAATGGTTTTTTTCTATTTTGTTGAGAATTCTGTTTTTGAGTAGTTTTTTTGTCTATGATATGGTTGGTTCGATTTTAGCGGTTTGGTCGGGTAGATCATTGCCTGCTATTCTCACATGGTCGGGAATCCAGAATATTTTTATTTTTGGGGCTAGCTTTGTTGGAAAAATTCAAATTTTATTTGAGTTAAAGTTGTTATTATTCGTGTTTGGTTTACAGTTCATCGCTAAGAGACAGTCAGAGCAAATCATGAATTTACCACTCGAAATTTTGACTTCGACTGTGTTAAGTACTGCGTTAATGTTATTATCTGTTGATATTATTTGCTGTTTCTATTGGTTCTCAAAAACTCTATTGGGGAAATATTGACTTTATGGATTAAGTTAGTTATGGACGGTTTTGTAGGCTCCAAGGGTTACTCGAAGTGCAGCATTGAATGGGTTCTTTAATTTGTTAAATTTGCTTTTGGGTGAGTGTCCGTAAAAGAACAAACCGTAATCTAGTTTTGTAATGAAAGTACTTGTGAATGAAAGTACTGTGAAAGTATTAATGAAAGTACTAATGAAGTGTTGGTTTTTCAATTGAACTTAGAGCTGTATAAGCATTTTATTTTTTTTTAATTTGTGGGTGGAGTGAAGTTATAAGTGACCTTCTATGTGTGTATTTGTTGTTAATTGTAGGTCCTTGGATTTTGAAAGAGGTGATTAGAATAGACTAAAAAAAACTGAACTGAAATAACAAATGAGAGGTGATTAAAATAAACTGAAAAAAACTGATCGGAAATAACAAAACTCTTTAAAAATTTCTTTTAGTAAATCTTCACAGATTTTATAGATAGCCATGACTTTTTGAAAATAATAAAAACTCTTTTTTAATGGACGAAAATATTGCTATAAATTAAATATCTATAAAATATCTATAAATATCTATAAAAAATAATATAAATGAAATCAAATATCTAGAAAAGCTTATAAAGAACCCGCCATCTTGAATCGAGTGATATTTTTGAGAAGAAACAAATACTTAAGAATAAGCATTATTTTTTAAAAAAATTTTTCTGGTTTTAGTCACTCACAAAAAATTAGATGTGATTAAATTCAGGTTTCTTGTAACAAGCAATCAGATTATGCGTTGTGTCGCCCCGTGGATTAAATGAAGTGAGCGATGGTTAGCAAAAAATATGAATTCGGACATTGTGTATTTTTCAATGGAGATGATAAGCTTTTGTTTTTTTTTTGTACGATTTCTGGTAAAGAAACTTCTAAGAAAAATTTGAAATAATTTTTTTCATGATTAGTTTCACATCAAGCTTAAATTGATGGAAAGTGCATGATCAAAATATTTATTTATACTTGATTCTAGTGTGGCAAGACATTAGGGATATATTAGATATTATGATCTGCCGTTCTTGGCATATATGACAGAGTCTGAGACAGATAGAGCTACGAAATACGTGACCGAACAAAAATAAGAAACGCTAGCCAAACGCTTGCGATTGTAAAACGAGTACATGGAAACACCTAACTCCATAAGAGTAACTCGAATTCTGAGTCTCAACAAAAAAAATATTTTTGTTAAATATATTGGGAAGGTTATGCGAACTCGCGACCTAAATACTTAATTTAAAAATGGTCCCGGAGCAATTGAGACAGAAACAACAAACTCAGGTAATTTAGAAAAAAGTTTTTTTTAATATGAAATTAAAGGTTGTAACATTTTGCTCATTAAGACATAAAATTGGTACAGTCACAAAATGTCGCGGCACAAAAAATCCAAATATTTATAAATAAAACGTCCATAAACGTTTCCATGAGCGTTTTGAACAGCACAGGATGCAGTCCAGCCCATTATTTTGGGGCTGTGAAGTAGGGCTACCATATTCCCTTGATGATCAATGAAGTTCTACTACAGAGGGGTCTAATCGAACGGTCATACTTCCAATAGTAAAGAGTGGATTTTGGAAAATCTCGGTGGCCGTCTACAGATAGAATATACGGCGTTTATCTTATGAGTACGGACCGAAAGGGCCATATTCTAATAGAAGGCTAAGCCACTACTTTCTAATTGGCACTAGATAAGGATATGGGATATGAACACCTTCATGATATAGTAATAATTCGGCTACACCCTCACAAAGCACACAAAGCACCCTCACAAAGCAATTTTCCTTTCCTTTCCTTTACAACATGTAGAGATGTAAAGATCAAAATGCACATGGCTTTGAAAAATTTTAAAGAAGATTGAGGAAAATCATCAATTTTTTCAAGAAACCAACAGACGAAATTTGATTTCGTCGGCCCATTATCCCGATGTATTTAAGACAACACACACCTACTAGTATTTTTCCACGTTTTAACCAACTGTGATGAAGCCACAGCACACCTGGAAAGAGCATTTTGAATTCAAATCTTTAGTCACACCACCTGCTATAGCTAGATGGCCGTCATCAGCCCTTTATTCAAAGAATTCTGGACAGCACAGGATGCAGTTCTGCCCATTAGTTTGGGGCTGTGAAGTATGGCTACCATAATCCCCTTATGATCAAGGAAATTCTACTACGCAAGGGGTCTAATCGAACGGTCAAAAAATAATTTAGATTATGTCGGGTCAAGCAGCCGCCGGAAAGCTGTTTGCCCGGCAATAATTTTTGGAATTTCTGACGTCATTTTCTTTTATATATATGTTCGCGTATTTCGCTCTCGTGTATTCGATCGGGCAATTTCATTTGCCGTCATGCGCTAGAGCTTGTCTCGCTCTCTCGCGGGATCTCTCGATCGCTCCGCTGCATCAGGCGTTCTCGGTCAGCGTCCGCTCCCGTCAATTCTCTTGTCACCAAGGATCGTTTTGGTGATGTGGTGCTGCTAGCCACTGCCAATATTTTGGTCAGGAACCGCTCCGGAGTTCTACTGCCCTGCTCTGTGCGAGCAGCCCTGCGAGCGCTGCTCGATTGTTGTAAAGGCATCAAAGGAAGAACTGGATTGCGAGAGTCACTTTGTTAAGAACTTTGTGCGGTTAGAAGGTGGTGCCTATACAGTGAGGTTGCCAATTAAACATAACTCCGGTTTATTGGGTGATTCGTACTCACAGGCTCTACGTCGTTTCCAGTCGTTGGACATGAAACTATCTCATCAGCCCGAACTGTGCGCTCAGTATTCGGCCTTTATAAAGGAGTATCTTAACCTAGGTCATATGTCCCTGGTTCCGCCGGAGTTGCATCGAGATTGCAAATATTTTCTGCCACATCAAGTAAGGTTTCGTTCGCATCCGGTAGTGCTGACTGGCGACATTTGTAAGATGCACCGTTGTGTGAGGATGACGTCGTCTGACAGCTACTTGCAGTGCATTCTGTGGCGAGATTCCCTTTTGAGGAGCTATAAACATATACATTGGACACTGTTACATATGGAACTAAGCCTGCGTCCTATCTATCTGTGCGAGCGATGCACGAATTCGCAAAGGACGAGGTGGAAGACCTTGGCATTTTAGAGCAGATTTCAGCGCTTCTGTCCAACGGCGAATTTCTGCTGCGGAAATGGTGCTTCAATATCCCTAGCGTGTTGGACGGCATACCTAAATGGGATCGGGAGTCTTATCTAACTTTTGATGACGGCAGCAACTTCATGAAAACGTTAGGATTGGCTTGGGATCCTTCCACTGATCAGCTGCTGCTTTCGTTTTCTGCTCTTTTGTCCACTTCGAAGCCGTCTCGACGTTCTGTCCTACCATCAATAGCGCGGTTATACGATCCTCTGGGCGTTGTTGGTCCAGTTGTTACTAAAGCAAATATATTCTTGCAGAAGCTGTGCCGAGAGCATCTTTCTTGGGATGAAAGCTTACCTCAGGGTTTTTACACCGAGTGGCAGGAGATCTGCCGGAGCTTCAGTCACACCCAATGTGCAGAATTTCCTCGGCTGGCGCTTACGTCTGGAGCACTCGTGGGGATTCATGGATTTTGTGACGCCAGCATTGAAGCCTACGGAGCATGTGTTTACATAGTTTCCAGGACGCCAGGGGCTGAGAGCCGCCTGCTATGTGCGAAGTCTCGAGTATCGCCCCTTAAGACTTTAACTGTGCCGAAGTTGGAGCTGGCTGGAGCTGAGTTGTTGGCAAGAATGATGGTAGAGGTTCACAGTCTAGGCGCTTACAAAGGGAAGTATTTTTGTTGGTGCGACTCTTTAGCCGTATTATCGTGGACTCGAGATGAACTTGCCAGGTTTACCGTCTTTATTGCCGTCTTTAACGTAACAGGCTTACCGTCTTTACAAAATCTGACGAGTTCCATGGAGTGGCGATATGTGCCTACGTTGGAAAATCCAGCAGATATCTTGTCTCGTGGAGCCCTTCCTACTGAGTTGATTGGAACCAGGTTATGGTGTCAGGGGCCGCCCTCTCTGTTAAAGACACAGGAGCACTGGCCTGCGACGATAGTAGTCGAGAAGCCAGCTTTAGAGCTTCGCCCTTCAATTTTATTGGTGAAGTCGCCATATACAGACCTCGTGGTTACATGCAAATACGTTCACTCCTTTCCAGCTCTTCAGCGAGTGTTTGCGTACGTCTATAAGTTTGGCAGACGGGTTCAGCGTAAAGGAATTTATGCTCGCATGCTTTTGTGGGTAGTTCTTTTGGGTGATGAAATAAGGACTTTGCAGACAAAGGGAATGGTTGCCTCTTCCAGTTCGCTGGCCTCGTTAACCCCCTTTTTGATCAGCTTGGATTGCTTCGAGTAGACGGATGTCTCAAGAATTTATCCTTAGATTACGATGGTCGTCACCCAGTAATTTTGGCCAGGAGCCATCCGGTAACGCGAAGCATCATCATTAGCTTTCATGAGCACAACGTGGACTCTGGACCTCGGTCGTTCGATTGGACCTCAACAGGGGGGAGAAAAACTGTGTCTTAGATTTTTGTCTTCCAGAGTTCATTGAGTGGAAGTTTATCCCTCCCCGTTCTCCCCACTTTGGTGGCTTGTGGGAAGCTGCTGTTAAGACCGCCAAGTATCATTACAGGGTCGTGGGCTCGGCTGTACTAAAGGCCGACGATTTGCAGTCGCTGGTGTACAATATTGCTGCCGTGATTAATTCGAGGCCATGTCCTGACTCCTAATCATTTTTTGCACGGATGGCCTTCTTCTAGTTTCAGTGAGCCAGACCTGACAAAACTCAACATAAATCGGCTAGATGCTTGGCAACGCGTCGTCTTTTTCAGCAGTGTTTCTGATGAAAGGAAGTGTATTTAACCCTGTTGCAGCAACGATCCAAATGGCGCATCCCTGGTCAAGGCATAGCAGTAAATGACATCGTGCTGGTGAAGGACGAAAACTTACCTCCAATGAAGTGGCCCCTGGCGAGGGTGACGGAAATGGTCGTCGGAGATGGCGGAGTGTGTCGGGTGGCGCTGCTGAAGACGGCATCCGGAGCTACAAGGCAGGCAGTCAACAAATTGTGCCTGCTGCCCCTTTATAATGCTGTTGAAAGCCCATCTTCCAACGGGGGGAGTATGTCGGGTCAAGCAACCGCCGGAAAGAAATTTGCCCGGCAATAATTTATGGAATTCGAGACGTAATTTTCTTTTATATATATGTTCGCGTCTTTCGCTCTCGTGCATTCGATCGGCCACCTTCATTTGCCGTCATGCGCTAGCGCTTGTCTCGCTCTCTCGCAGGATCTCTCGATTGCTCCGCTGCATCAGGCGTTGAGCCGCGCTCCCGCGTCATTATCTAATTCGGTCGTCAACCCTTATCAGTACATTTATCAGTTGTAGAAAAAATAAATTGTTTCAATGTCTAGAAAACAAACTGTTCTTGTTTTTATAAAAGCTCCCGAAAACGCTCGGTAACTGAACAGACTACAAAAAACAGGAAGGCAGATACTTAAGCCGAAATAGCCCTTGCTATAAAAGTACCGTTTTGGACAGCAAGGGTTTTTACCGGCTTGGGTACCACATACCCAATATGATGAAGCCCATTCTTTATCCAATGCAGTCCCAAAGGTAGCCCAGCGACACGAAGAAACATTGTTCAAGTTTAGTTTGCTGGAAGACGAAATACCAGTCTAATTCAGTAAATGAGAATCATACTTTGATCCAAAGACATTTGGAAAACTTTGGAAATTTTTGGAAAATCACGGACGACGCAAAAATCATAAAAGCAAAAAACCAATTGAACCAAACTATATAATTAAAAAGGCATTTAACCAAGTATTTATTTATGTATCGGACGCCAATCCATTTGTAGTATTTGTTCGCGGTCACTAACTTCGACCTTGAACTCACGGGAGTAACTATAAGTCCCGGTGTCGTAGTCAAACCTATAGAACGTCTGACTAAAACTACCTGGTTGTCCAACCGCTTCTGTCCAACGGCGAATTTCTGCTGCGGAAATGGTGCTTCAATATCCCTAGCGTGTTGGACGGCATACCTAAATGGGATCGGGAGTCTTATCTAACTTTTGATGACGGCAGCAACTTCATGAAAACGTTAGGATTGGCTTGGGATCCTTCCACTGATCAGCTGCTGCTTTCGTTTTCTGCTCTTTTGTCCACTTCGAAGCCGTCTCGACGTTCTGTCCTACCATCAATAGCGCGGTTATACGATCCTCTGGGCGTTGTTGGTCCAGTTGTTACTAAAGCAAATATATTCTTGCAGAAGCTGTGCCGAGAGCATCTTTCTTGGGATGAAAGCTTACCTCAGGGTTTTTACACCGAGTGGCAGGAGATCTGCCGGAGCTTCAGTCACACCCAATGTGCAGAATTTCCTCGGCTGGCGCTTACGTCTGGAGCACTCGTGGGGATTCATGGATTTTGTGACGCCAGCATTGAAGCCTACGGAGCATGTGTTTACATAGTTTCCAGGACGCCAGGGGCTGAGAGCCGCCTGCTATGTGCGAAGTCTCGAGTATCGCCCCTTAAGACTTTAACTGTGCCGAAGTTGGAGCTGGCTGGAGCTGAGTTGTTGGCAAGAATGATGGTAGAGGTTCACAGTCTAGGCGCTTACAAAGGGAAGTATTTTTGTTGGTGCGACTCTTTAGCCGTATTATCGTGGACTCGAGATGAACTTGCCAGGTTTACCGTCTTTATTGCCGTCTTTAACGTAACAGGCTTACCGTCTTTACAAAATCTGACGAGTTCCATGGAGTGGCGATATGTGCCTACGTTGGAAAATCCAGCAGATATCTTGTCTCGTGGAGCCCTTCCTACTGAGTTGATTGGAACCAGGTTATGGTGTCAGGGGCCGCCCTCTCTGTTAAAGACACAGGAGCACTGGCCTGCGACGATAGTAGTCGAGAAGCCAGCTTTAGAGCTTCGCCCTTCAATTTTATTGGTGAAGTCGCCATATACAGACCTCGTGGTTACATGCAAATACGTTCACTCCTTTCCAGCTCTTCAGCGAGTGTTTGCGTACGTCTATAAGTTTGGCAGACGGGTTCAGCGTAAAGGAATTTATGCTCGCATGCTTTTGTGGGTAGTTCTTTTGGGTGATGAAATAAGGACTTTGCAGACAAAGGGAATGGTTGCCTCTTCCAGTTCGCTGGCCTCGTTAACCCCCTTTTTGATCAGCTTGGATTGCTTCGAGTAGACGGATGTCTCAAGAATTTATCCTTAGATTACGATGGTCGTCACCCAGTAATTTTGGCCAGGAGCCATCCGGTAACGCGAAGCATCATCATTAGCTTTCATGAGCACAACGTGGACTCTGGACCTCGGTCGTTCGATTGGACCTCAACAGGGGGGAGAAAAACTGTGTCTTAGATTTTTGCCTTCCAGAGTTCATTGAGTGGAAGTTTATCCCTCCCCGTTCTCCCCACTTTGGTGGCTTGTGGGAAGCTGCTGTTAAGACCGCCAAGTATCATTACAGGGTCGTGGGCTCGGCTGTACTAAAGGCCGACGATTTGCAGTCGCTGGTGTACAATATTGCTGCCGTGATTAATTCGAGGCCATGTCCTGACTCCTAATCATTTTTTGCACGGATGGCCTTCTTCTAGTTTCAGTGAGCCAGACCTGACAAAACTCAACATAAATCGGCTAGATGCTTGGCAACGCGTCGTCTTTTTCAGCAGTGTTTCTGATGAAAGGAAGTGTATTTAACCCTGTTGCAGCAACGATCCAAATGGCGCATCCCTGGTCAAGGCATAGCAGTAAATGACATCGTGCTGGTGAAGGACGAAAACTTACCTCCAATGAAGTGGCCCCTGGCGAGGGTGACGGAAATGGTCGTCGGAGATGGCGGAGTGTGTCGGGTGGCGCTGCTGAAGACGGCATCCGGAGCTACAAGGCAGGCAGTCAACAAATTGTGCCTGCTGCCCCTTTATAATGCTGTTGAAAGCCCATCTTCCAACGGGGGAGTATGTCGGGTCAAGCAACCGCCGGAAAGAAATTTGCCCGGCAATAATTTATGGAATTCGAGACGTAATTTTCTTTTATATATATGTTCGCGTCTTTCGCTCTCGTGCATTCGATCGGCCACCTTCATTTGCCGTCATGCGCTAGCGCTTGTCTCGCTCTCTCGCAGGATCTCTCGATTGCTCCGCTGCATCAGGCGTTGAGCCGCGCTCCCGCGTCATTATCTAATTCGGTCGTCAACCCTTATCAGTACATTTATCAGTTGTAGAAAAAATAAATTGTTTCAATGTCTAGAAAACAAACTGTTCTTGTTTTTATAAAAGCTCCCGAAAACGCTCGGTAACTGAACAGACTACAAAAAACAGGAAGGCAGATACTTAAGCCGAAATAGCCCTTGCTATAAAAGTACCGTTTTGGACAGCAAGGGTTTTTACCGGCTTGGGTACCACATACCCAATATGATGAAGCCCATTCTTTATCCAATGCAGTCCCAAAGGTAGCCCAGCGACACGAAGAAACATTGTTCAAGTTTAGTTTGCTGGAAGACGAAATACCAGTCTAATTCAGTAAATGAGAATCATACTTTGATCCAAAGACATTTGGAAAACTTTGGAAATTTTTGGAAAATCACGGACGACGCAAAAATCATAAAAGCAAAAAACCAATTGAACCAAACTATATAATTAAAAAGGCATTTAACCAAGTATTTATTTATGTATCGGACGCCAATCCATTTGTAGTATTTGTTCGCGGTCACTAACTTCGACCTTGAACTCACGGGAGTAACTATAAGTCCCGGTGTCGTAGTCAAACCTATAGAACGTCTGACTAAAACTACCTGGTTGATCCAGGCAGTGGATGAGATGCAGCGATGGCCGGGGGTTCGTTGACGCACCTCAGTTGTGGTGGGGAAGGGAGCTTCCTCCGTTGATCCTTGGTCTGAAGTAACACACTGAGGTACAAGGGGGGTTCCTACTGACGGTCCGTTTCACGGGAGCAACACTCAGCGACGCGTACGTATGGGTTATGCCGGCTGGCGGTCCGTTCCACGGGAGCAACACTCAGCGGCGGGTGACATATCGAGGGTCCTACGATGGTCCGTTCATGGGAGCGCGCTCGAAGGCGATTACGTCTAAGTGCTATAGTTAGCACTGAGTAACGAGACGATTGATTCTGTATTCGCAACTGTCTTTATTTCAGAATAACTACTCTTATATATGATGCTACGACCCTATGTCTAGGGTGCTATCGAACAAAGTATAGCTAGGTCTAGGCTCTAGTAGGTCAACGTTATCGAAGTGCTTCCGTAGTGGTTTAACCGGTGACCTACTGGTGAGTCTACTGACTTAGACTGCTTTGTCGTGTTTCCGAAATGGTAATTAGCTGGGTCAGTCGATCGTATTTAAATTCCTATTACTAGGTGTGAAGTGTGAAGTTTTATCATATGTTATTATATATTGTGCATTATTATATGTCTTGGCTTTCGGGGCCAAGATATTAGGTCTTAGCACTATGTGCCAACAGTATTCTATAGGGATTCAAAGTTAAAAAAATTTCTAAAATAAAAATAAAAAGGTTTTTAAGTTTTATTCTTATTCATTTGATAAAAAAAAAAACAAAAGAAAGCTTACTTTGGGCGGAGCCTGAATATTATACCCTTGAAGGGGGCATTGATCGGGAATGCCATAACTTTGAAATTTTTTATGGTAGACTTAAGCCTAGGTAAGGTTGGGACATTCTACGGATTCTGGTTTTAGCCAACTGAAATAAAATTGGCAACATTTTTTAGCCAAATTTTGGTTTACCTATTATGAATGTAAATATCAGTTAAAGCAAAACCAATGACGATTTGACGATCTATTTATTTTCTTTTATAACCAATTAACAAAAAAAAATTTTAATATACAAAAATCAAAAAGAGCAATTTTTAAAACTATTCTTGTTTCTTAAGAATTGGGACTCTTGGGAAAATTCTTGGTTTTTACCTTTTGTTATGCTGGTTTTTACCAGTTTATGGAAAATATCGCCAGTTTTACTGATTAAATTAAATTATTCATATAATGCAATAGATCCTGAAAACGCAGAAGAAAGTGTTGGTGAAATTTCCGTGCAAATTGACTTGTTCTCTCATCCAGGCACGGGAGAACACAAAGTAAACGTAAAAGGTAAACCTTTTAGAGTTCTTATTCTATTATTAATATAATAATTAAACTCATATATTTATTTACTATTAGTTGTTGCAGCTAATGATCTTAAATGGCAAATACCCTCTGGAATGTTTAGACCGTTTGTGGAAATAAATTTAATCGGACCCCATCTTCAAGAAAAAAAGAGAAAATTCGCAACAAAGTCCAAATCAAATAATTGGTCACCGAAATATAATGAGTTATTCAGCTTGTAAGCTATTTATATTATTCCTATATATGTACATTTACAGATTATTATATAAGGGGCTGTGTGATTAGCTATTATAATTTGGATCTTTCGTATCTAATATAATATTCCCTTTAACTGTAAGGGTATATCAACTTCAGCTTCTTCCGAAATTTGTTTTTATTTCTTATTTTAATTTCCAGCAGTTTCTTGAAACGCATTCCATAATTGTATTCTTATTTTTTTTTAATTAAGGCCACAACAGCGTTATTTTATTTTTTTCAAGTTTTTATACCTTTGCAGAGGGTATTATAATTTTGGCCGAAAGTGTGCAACGCAAGGAAGGAGACATAGAAGCAAACTAGTCTTTCAGTTTTGAATCTATCGACTTCAAACTCTGCACACATCTTTCAGTTAAAAGAATGGGAGTTTCTATGAACTTGGGCAAACAAATCCGACTTTCAAATAAGGATCGGCCAACTATATACGATCCGATATATATCTAATAATTAACTGCAACTGTATATCATCTTCAAATCAGCTCTGCCTGAAGTTAGCTTTCCTTTCTTATTTCAATAAATGTATATTTAGAAAAGACATTTTCAATGTAATCGTATACAATTTTTAATGATTTAAATTTCAATAAAAACTTTAACTTTATAAAAGGTTCGGTTAATAATGATATTTCTATTACCAATCTTTTACAAATCCTTCCATATAGTACAATCGGTAATGAGGAACAGCTGGACTTCTTCGAGTTACATATTTGCGTTAAAGACTATTGCTTTGCTCGTGATGACCGACTTGTAGGAGTATCAGTTATTCCACTAAAGGACGTTTCAGAAAAGGTTTTGTAGTTACTTATTTTAGGTTTATCTTAATGAATTTTCTTTATGGGTTTCAGGGCTCTGTCGCATGCTGGTTACCTCTAATGAGACGTATTGAAATGGATGAAACGGGTTGGACAATTTTAAGGATATTGTCCCAACGAAATAATGATGAAGTAGCCAAAGAATTTGTTAAGCTGAAATCGGAAATACGACAGGATCCAACCATAGACTCTTAAAAGTAGTGTACTTTTTTAAAACTAGACTATAAACACAAAGTTACATTTTTATTTGTATCTATCATAAGTAAAATAATCCTATTCATTTTATAAATTCATTGCTTTATATCTTTTTTCTTAAATTGCTATTCTGTCCACCTAAAAGTATTTTTTAAAATAATTATATACAGTTATTCTTGACACAAGACCAAATTCTTTCAGCTCATAAATAACCTTGACAGCAAACTCAAAATATAAAAAAGGTTCTAGGCGAAAATAAAAATTTTTCACTTAAAAAAATACACAAAAAAATAATGTTATCCTATCCAAAGTTCTAAAACGTATCTATAAACATTCGTATATGCACATAATACAATCCAGACAATGTCTGGAATGTATTGAGTTATTTTATCCATGTTCATCTGTATATTTAATAAATGTTCATGCACAAGCGTATTTATGTATATAAATAAGAACTTGTTTAGGTATAAATTGGTTAATCGGACTTTCATTACTAAAACTTGTTTTTTTATTACAATTAAAATATTTCACAAAATGTTTTCAGAAAATGTTTTCTTTTTTATATCAATTATCGTTAAATATGCCTGGGTGACACAATATCGAAAAGAGTGCGAGATGGCAGTAATAAGTGATAATAAGTATTGGTAGTCATTTGATATAACGAAAATGGAAACTGGAGGTCTGCATTGATACATTTTTATTGCCTTATAGAATGAATAAGTGAGTGCAAGAGACAAAACGAATTAAGTGAGTAGGAGTGAGAGTGTAAGAGAATATTCTCACTCATTACCAAAAAAACTTTATAGGAGTAAGCATAACAGTCGGATATTTCTGCACTATTTTCTCTTTGCATTTTAGTCTCAGGGCACACTATGTTTGTAGCACATTTAATAATAAACGGAGCTAAAAAATATGTCATGTCAAGAAATAAGAACTCCCTTCCCTTATTTTTATACCCTTGCTGAGGGTATTATAATTTTGGTCAAAAGTGTGCAACGCAGTGAAGGAGACATCTCCGACCCTATAAAGTATATATATTTTTGATCAGGATCCCCTCCTGAGCATGTCCGTCTGTCTGTTTCTACGCAAACTAGTCTCTCAGTTTTAAAGTCTTCAAACTTTGCACACAGCCTTCTTTCCTTTGCAGGCAGTATATAAGTCGGAACGGCCGGGATCGGTCGACTATATCCTATAGCTGCCATATAACTGATTGATCGGAAATGGCAAAACTTCGTTGTTTTTTAAGTTAGAAGGATGGGGCTTTGTATAGATTCCACTTTGGGTGAAATAATTTGAGATGCCAAATTTCGTAAGGATCGGCAGACAACATCCTACAGCTGCCATATAACTGATTGATCGGGAATGCCATAACTTCGTTGTTTTTAAAGTTAGAAGGATGGGATTTTCTATGGATTCTACTTTGGGAAAACTAATCCGATCTGAAAAATTTCATAAGGATCGGCCAACTATATACGATCCGATTTATATCTAATAATAAAGATGCGTGTTGCCACCTACCGGACTGCCTCTCAACTGCAAGTGTATATTAACTTCGGCTCCGTCCGAAGTTAGCATTCCTTTCTTGTTATTGAAGTAATTAAAAAGAAAGAAACAATTTTTTGTTTCTCAACTATCAAGGTAATTTAAAAAAAAAATATGTATAGCTTTTTATTTTACTTTTAAATTATGTAGAGAAATTCTCAAAAAAAAAAAAATACAAATAAATGATACGAAATAATCATGAATATTACCAAAACAAATATGATTGGTTTGCCTCCACTTTTATATTATTTTTATTTATTTTATTTAAGTGTCCAAAAATACACGTAATCATGATGATATAAAATGAAAAATCGTAAATTTATGAATGCATTTGAATTAATTCGAATGTAACCCTTAATTTTCACTCACTCAATTAATTTTTCATCCCTCGAATGTTGTGCGAGTGAGAAATACCCGAACTCACTCATTCATTTATTTCCGTCTCTGCATTCTATTTTACATAATTCATTGTCAATTGGTCTAAGTAACAGTCTCTAATTAGAAATAAGCGGTGTCAAATCGCCTCAAAATAACTCTAGCCTTAAACATAAATTTTCATAAAAAACATAAACGTTTTAATCTAGAAAATGATTCATTAAAGCGTTGTGAAAATAATAGAAAGAAACAAGAAAGGAAAGCTAACTTCGGGCGGACTGAAGTTGATATACCCTTGCAGTTAAAAGGTAGCTTATATTATTAGATATATATCGGATCAAATAGTGAACCGATCCTTATAAGAATTTCACAATCAAATGAATTTTTTTATTAAAACATTTTGGAAACATATAGGCATATTTTCGTAATGTTAAATTGGCCAACTATATGTGTGGCATGGAATGGTTAGTTTGAACATTGTGCATGCATGTACATTTTGACGATGTCGCCACCGGAACGCACAGTGGCTCAGGGAAAGAGACATACTCTGCTGCTGTATAAAGTCTGTTCGTAGGGGCGTAGAAAGGAGATGGCATTATGATTTACCAAAATTGTGAAGTAGCATAGAATGTACGTGACCAGTTTAGTTAATGTTGCGCAACCGAAACGATCAGAACTTGCGGTAAAGAACTTGAACATGGAAACAAATGAGCACTCTCCGACATTAGAAGTGGAATCTGCTTTGCCTACTGATCCACATATGTTAGCGTTTGAACTGCAAAATCGCAACCTGATGCAAATAATTAAATACATGCAGACTCCGATGGTAAAGCGTCACACATTAGCCTACCAAAATTTAACCCTGACGTTGCTGGAGTGGAGCCCTCATCTTGGACACCGTGTAGCACGGTGGACATCGTATTTGCTGATAACGTTCTTCAAGGTAGCAATCTGGTGATAGCACTAAGTAAGGCATTAGAAGGCACCGCATATCAGTAGCTTTCACAAATATGCTTTGCCGTCATCACTTGGGCGAAGCTCTGGAAACTGTTTCTTTTGCGTTTTGTTGGAATTTAATCTTCTGAATAACTTTTGAATATATTAAATAGTCGATCGAAAACAGAAGAAGGCCTTGCTGAAATATAAATTGTAATTTCTTAAAGGCTAGTCGCACAAAGTTAGACTAACGCCGAGGAAACATAGGTGGTGGGCATTGTAGCACGGTGGACATCGTATTTGCTGATAACGTTCTTCAAGGTAGCAATCTGGTGATAGCACTAAGTAAGGCATTAGAAGGCACCGCATATCAGTAGCTTTCACAAATATGCTTTGCCGTCATCACTTGGGCGAAGCTCTGGAAACTGTTTCTTTTGCGTTTTGTTGGAATTTAATCTTCTGAATAACTTTTGAATATATTAAATAGTCGATCGAAAACAGAAGAAGGCCTTGCTGAAATATAAATTGTAATTTCTTAAAGGCTAGTCGCACAAAGTTAGACTAACGCCGAGGAAACATAGGTGGTGGGCATTTTTACAATCGTTTGATTTCGACATAGAATACAAGAAGGTTGATCGTATGGCGCATGTAGATTGTTTATCCATTGTCTGAAAAAAAATAAAGATCAGAATAAAATTTCAGAAAGACCCATTAATTCGACCGAGGTAACTGACAACTGGTTGATTTCTGAACAACAACTGGATCCTGAGGTAGCAGGTATATTAGCTAAGTTCGAAAATAACGAAATGCCAGAACATTTATTAAAAACCTATGAATTAAGAAAAGGAGTTTTATATAGAAAGATACAACGAAATGGTATGATTAAATGTTTGCCTGTAATCCCTTAAATGGGCAGTGATTAATCACGTTCACAAATCCATTATGCATCTAAGTTGGGAGAAAACAATGGATAAAGTCTATAGATTTTATTGGTTGATATGTCAAAGTACGTTCGGAGATTTGTTGAAAATCGCATTACTTGCAAACAAGCCAAGCCAACAGTTGAAAAAATTCAATATGAATTAGATTTGGTTCCTAAAGAAGAAATCCCGTAGCACACAGTGCATATAAACATAAGAGGAAGATGAGGGGAAAGAATGACCTGAAGGAATACGTAATTGTCTTGAAAGATACCTTCACGAAATTTGTTTACTCACATCACACCATAAATATTGATACTGAATTCTCAATCAAAGGTGTTGAAGCCGCCCTGTTTTTGTTTGGTGTGCCTACGCGCATTATAGCGGATAAGGGTCGTTATTTTGGAAGCTCAGGGTTCCGTGAATTTTGTTCCTCCCTGAGCTACAAGTGTAGCTTGATACAGGCGCGAGTACGGCAAACGGCCAGGTAAAGAGTATAATGAGCATACTTAAGAGTATATTGACAGCAATCGAAACCAATCAGAGGTCGAGGTCTAACCGAAATACAATTGGCAATGAATTGCACCGCCAATCGAGTCATCAAGTTCAGCCCATTAGAAATACTAATAGGTTCAGAATTTAGACGTCTCTAATGCTCGTTATGATAAACTTAGATATGATAAGAATAAAGCAAAGATAATCAAATATCATTTAGGAGACCATGTGTTCTTAAAAAACGAAGAGCGTCACCAAACTAAACTTGACCCAAACTAAACTTGATAAACTTAAACCGTTTGAAATAATAAAGCAACTTGATGGCGATAGATATGTTTTAAAGTCTTTAACAAGCAATATAACTTATAAGGATGCACATGCGTTTTTGAGGGCATTACCAAATGACAATTAAGTAAATTAAGTAAAAAATTAAGTAAAAAAAGGCACAGCAGTCGCCTTGAAATCCCAAGAGGGGATATAGAGACCGCACCATAACAGATGGAATTGTTATGGCGGGGGTCAATTGACCGCACCATAGTAGAAGGACTTGCTATGGCGGGGGTCAGTCATGATCGCCCCATGACAAAAGGATTTGTTGTGGCGGGGATCGGTAAGAATAATAAAACACATCATAAGGGAATCACAGAAGAAGAAGAATTGTTAAGCTAGATTTAAAAGAAAGTGTTTTGAAAAAGTTTATATGATGGTAATGTGAAACTAATTTGATTATTTTGAATAAAATTTTAAACTTATATAAATAAAAAGTTAATGGAGGAAATGGTTAATAAAACTTGACTCTAACTGAGCAAATCTTATCCTAGATCTAACACACGAGTACGTGTGATTGGTCAGAAAGGCCATGTCATAGAATAGAGGCATGGAATGGCTAGATTGATCATTGTGGATGCATGTACATTTTGAGTTTTTGGGGGGTAGACACTTTTTCCTTGCGATATATGCATAATTATCACGTATATACATGTCACCATAACGGCCATACCGTGTTATAGAAAATCCATTGGTGCTGTCCAGTCGTTATGGCAGTGAATATAGTTTGTTCGAAAATTCAAACTGCGAGCCAACCTAGTCGCGATGACAGCGCCGTGCGATTTTTCCTTCAGCGTGTTTCAGCGTATTTTAATTATTTCTTTGTTTCTTTCAACACGCATTGTGTAAACATACCGAAATTGACAAGTGGAGAGTATAATTTCAAGTGAGAAAAATCTCTTTTAAAGTTCTCTTACTGCGAAAACATGCCTCACAATATGAAGAGGACATTATTTTCCTATTTCACCCGCCTTGATCAGAATCAGAACCAGATATAAAGAAAATGGAAAAACAAGTAAGAAAAATTGGAATAAAAAAATTATAAGTATTGCGAAAAATCTACTATTTTTGCATGTATTCATATAATTTATAATTTCAAAAAAACTGAAGATTCTCATTAGTTTTGAGCTAAACATATTTTTTGACACAGATTGAAAATGCAGAGGAGCTTATCCTCGAAGAAAATATACCGGAGACTGGAGGATAATCGACTTCCGAAGATACGTCAAAGTTCAAAGCAAATAAGAATTGCTTCTATTCAAAAACGACATCGCTCTAGCCACGTCTAATGCTTCAAATTCAAGAAACGCGAGTGAAATCCTGAACATTATCGACGACTCGTGGGTGCCACCAGTTAATTTTTCGTTCCCGAAATCAACTGCCAAAAATTTATCTATTCAAAGAAAATGGCTTGAGGAATTTCACTAGTTGGCATATTCTGCGAAAAAAAATGGCGCATATTGTAAGTGCTGCGTAGCTTTTGGCATGAAAACCAGTGGAATACGCGACGTACGTCTGGAGAAACTCATCAACAACCGGTTCAACACTTGGAAGCTCGCGGAAGAAACTTTTCGGAACCACAAAAAACTTGATTACCATAAAAAATCCATCGTTGCTTTTGAACATTTACGCGATATTCAGCTTGGCAAAACTAAATCTAACGATAAACAACTCGATAAGCAGAAAGAAAAAACAAAAGGAGAAAATTACGAACGACTAAAGCCCATAGATAGTGCAATAGTATTGTGTGGACGTCAAGGAATTGCACATCGCGGCCTAAGAGACGATGGATGTTCGGATGAAGAGAAACCTCAGCCGGATGATAAAACTGATGGAAAACATTCGAACGAAGGAAACTTTCCTGCAAGTGTACGGTATCGAGCTGAAGGTGACGACGAAACACTCAAAAAAAACATTTTGTCTGCTCCGAAAAATTCAACATATTTGAGCAAAACCATTTAGAATGAAATTATCTCACCTTCTCATAAATTGATAAGAAAAAAAATCGTTGATCGAATAAATCAATCGGAAGGATTCTCAGTTTTAGCCGACGAATCGACTGACATTTGAAGTTGGTACACAAACAAGTACTTGGATTCACAAACAAATATTTGTGAGGATTTCCTCGGATTCGTTCCCGTCACTGACGTTTCTGGACAAGCTCTGGCAAATTCCATCAATCAATAAATTCCAACATTTGATAAATTACGAATTTTTATTAATAACTTTGTGTTTATACACAATATTAAAATATTACAATATATTAAAATACTCATACACCAGGCACACGTCATCTTTCAAAATATGTGTGCCAGTGCAGATGTTCAAGGCGATCTGTTCCGCCAGCTTTTGGCCAGAGAACATTTTCGTCCAAGAACATCAGCCAAGTACGGTGAAGAAAAAAATTACCGAGCCTGTGGGAGTGAAACTCCCACATTTAAGAGTCACTGACCAATCTTCCACCTCATCTTCCTCACCCTCAAAAAACTAATTTCTTCACTAACACTTACCTATCAGAATACTAGAGGGCTACGTAGTAAACTTCCCAAACTGTATTCTGATAGTTCTTCCTTTGCATCTCACAATATAGTCTTTACAGAAACTTGGTTAAAGCTGGAGATTTTAAGCTCCGAAGTTTTTCCAAATAAGTACACCACTTTTAGACGGGATAGAACACTTCGAAGGGGAGGAGGAGTCCTTACTTCTGTAGACTCCAAATTCGCTTCTGAAGAGGTAAAATCACAAGAGTTTGGTGACATAGAATTTCTTTGCGTTAAAATCATTCTGTCCGGTCAATCTTTATACGTTACCTGTTCTTACATACCACCTTCATCGGAACCGCCCACATACTGGCAACATTTGTCCGCTATTCGTCTTGTTTCGGATCGTTTGTCTGACGGGGACCAGCTGGCAGCTCTGGAGGACTTCAATATATCAGATCTTATGTGGTCCAATTCACCGTCCTTAATACTTAACTCGCACGACGACTTCCCTGCGGGTATGTTCGACATGTCACTCGGGCCAATTAACCACGTTAGAAATTCCTTAGGTCGGCTTCTAGATTTGTGTTTCGTTTCTAATCCTGATGGAATGGCTCTTTCTAGAACTTTGCCCCTTTCTAACGCTGAGGATCCGTATCATCCAACTCTAGTAGTTTTAATCGAAAACAATAGCTAATTGACCTTAAGTCTTAACTTATATCTAATAAAGTTCGTTTCTTCCGTAAGGATTGGTCCGATTTACTGGCATGCGAAGATATAAATACTGCCTTAAACAAATTTTATCACACTTTGTATTTATTTTTCGACGCTTGCGTGCCATGGAAATATTCGTCTGTTTCAATTAATCCACCTTGGTATACAAGGCATCTATTAAATTTAAAGAACGTTATGAATAGACTTTTAAATAAACATAAATTATCTGGCTGTACAGTTAGTTATTCAAGATACTTAGTAGCTCGGTCTAATTTCACCGTGCATATCGCCGAATGTTATAGGAGCTATATTCGCCGCTGCCGGATTCAGTTTACTCAGAACCCGAAGCAGTTTTATAACTTTGTAAACACACTACGCGCAAATCTTTATCTTTTCCGCCTCTGATTACGTTTGAGAACTCTTATGCGAACACTGATCTGGCAATGGACGGTCTTTTAGCAAAGTTTTTTCAAACAACGTATTAACATAGCACCATTCCAGCTCAGCCTCACACTTATAATATCCAATCAGTCAAACTTAATTTTTGCCCATCTTTTGATCAAAGTGGTGTGTTATCGGATCTTCTTAGGGTTAAGCCCGTGTATTCGCCAGGCCCCGATGGAGTACCAGGCTGTGTGCTGAGGAACTGCGCCATGGCCCTGTGCAAACCGCTCCTTAAACTTTTTAATTTATCGCTGAAGACCTCGATTTTTCCCCTTATGTGGAAGGAATCTTACATTATCCCTCTGCATAAAAAAGGGAAAAAATCTGATGCTTCAAATTATAGAGGCATTTCTAAATTGTCAGCAATTCCAAAGCTTTTCGAAAAACTTATCACTCCACATTTGTAACACCTATGTAGTTCAATAATATCCCCGTGCCAACATGGCTTTATGAAGCGCCTCTCCACCACCACCAACTTATTGGAGCTAACATCTTTTGTCACGGATGGGTTCCGGAATGGCTTACAAACAGACGTCATTTACACTGACTTCAGTAAAGCATTCGACTCTGTAAACCATTCGCTTCTTATAAGCAAACTCAGTCTTATAGAATTCCAAACTGATCTCCTTATCTGGATTTCGAGCTAGTTATCTGGAAGAACCCAACGTGTCTTCTTTAAAGATGTTACCTCGCGTACAGTCCGCGTCACATCTGGGGTGCCTCAAGGAAGCCATCTTGGACCCTTACTTTTTACTTTGTTTATTTATGACTTGCCCCTTGGCTTAACTGACTCACTAGTGCTTATGTACGCTGACGATGTTAAGCTTTGTCTTCAATATATATTTACTAGCGCCCAATCTAGACTTCAATCCGATTTGGAAAAATTTCAAAATTGGTGCTTAGCAAATGACCTAAAGCTTAATGGATCGAAATGTAAACTCATGTCATTTTATCGATCTAGCCCTCACCAGGCTACGTACTTTTTCTATGGGATCGAAAAGAACGTTTAACTCAAGTTAATGATCTGGGAATCCTATTAGATTTGAAATTTAATTTTACCGACCATATATCCACCATGGTTAATAAAGCTATGGGTGTGCTTGGTTTTATTAAAAGATGGTCAAAAGAATTCAACGACCCATACATTACAAAAACTTTATATACATCATTGGTCCGTCCGATTCTTTAGTATGGATCGTGTGTCTGGAGTCCACAATACGGAGTGCGTCAAGACCACATAGAATCCGTACAAAAAAACTTTCTTATTTTCACACTTAGGGGACTAAATTGGGATGCAAGCCTTCACCTTCCCTCCTATCATAAAAGACTTTTATTAATCAACTTACCACCATTAACAAACCGTAAAACGATGATGGGTGTCATGTTTCTATTTAATCTTATTAATGGTAATGTAGACAGCCAGCATTTATTAACACGCTTAAATTTCAACGTTCCTAGTAGAAGGACTAGAAACTTTCGTCCTCTACTCCTTAGCCATTGTAGCTCGCCATTGTTGCGTGCCATGGAAATATCCGTTGGTTTCAAATAATACGCCTTGGTATACAAGTCATCTATTAAATTTAAAGATCGTAATGAATAGAATTTTAAATAAACATAAATTCTCTGGCTGCACAGTTAGTTATTCAAGATACTTAGTAACTCAAGTATACAATTTCACCGTGAAAAAGGCAGAATGTTATGGGAGTTTTATTCGCCAAAGTTATATATTTATACCTTTGGGAAAAATCCGACACTGCCAATTATAGAGGCTTACAGATAGACGTTTTTACACTGACTTCAGTTAAGCATTTAACTCTGTTTACCGTTCGATTCTTATAAGTAAACTCATCTTTTGGCATTCCCAACAACTCCTTATCTGGATTTCGAGTTACCTATCTGGAATAACCCAACGTGTCTTCTTTAAAGATGTGACCTCATGTTTAGTCCGCGTCACATCTAGGTGCCCCAAGGAAGCCATCTTGGACCTTTATTAACGACATGTTTATTAACGACTTGCCCCTTGCCTTAACTGATTTACTTGTACTTATGTACGCTGATGTCGTTAAGCTTTGTCTTCAGTATAGATCTAGACTTCAATCCGATTTGGGTAAATTTCAAAATTGGTGTATAGAAAATAACCTAAAGCTTAATGTTCGATCTAGTCATCACCAGGCTAGTCATGTACTTTCTCTATGGGAACGCCTTAGAATGACTATTTCAGGTGAATGATCTGGATGTCCTATTAGATTTGAAACTTAAATTTACCGACTAGAAACTTTCTTCCTCGACTCTTTAGCCATTGTAGTTTGACATAAGCCCAAAACGATCCGGTATTATCATGGTATTATGGATCATGGTATTATGTTCGAACTAAAATTGCATCTACCACATCTTGTCACGTTGCTCTATTTACTAACAATCTTAAATCCTTTATACTAAACGCTTTATACTTAAAAGCTAGTGAACATTGCTTGGGAAGATATTTATCTAAGTGCCATTCTGAGATAACTAAGCTTATTTGCGAGTCTTGATCATTATCAAGCCATTGCTTATCATGAAAGGATTCTAAGCCTCATTTGGGAAAGGACGGCTGATATGGTTCGCCGCAAGGCAAAGGCTGGTTCTGTTGAGCATGCTGGAGCAGCTGTCGTCATGCTTAAATGGGGCTTATCAATGCTGACATGAAATACATTAAATTCCTGTGGACTTACTTAACATTTTTTTAATCTTGGTTTCAGAATTAATTTTTGTATTTTCTACAACGTTGCTGTTGAATGTTGCTTTTCTAACTTAAAAAACATCGAAGTTATGCCATTTCCGATCAATCAGTTATATGGCAGCTATAGGATATAGTCGACCGATCCCGTTCCGACTTATATACTGCCTGCAAAGGAAAGAAGGGTGTGTGCAAAGTTTGAAGACGATAGCTTTAAAACTGAGAGACTAGTGCCGCTCACAAACCAACTCTTCCTTCGTCCTATGCATAATAGGCCCGGAGCAGTCGTCGAGTTTCCAAAATTTACGCAGTAGACACGCAGCTGGCTTGGGCTCTTTACAAAGTCCTTACGGGCTGTGGCCTCGAATGACCTTCTCTCCACATGAGTGCCGACCTCACACACAACCCATCCAAGTCATCCTATCCTACCCATCCTACCCATGAAGTATACATAAAGTATATATTCCAGATCAGGATCACCTCCTGAGTCGATATAAGCATCGATATAAGCAAGTTTTTTCCGTCTGTCCATCCGTCCGTCTGTCTGTTTCTATGCAAACTAGTCTCTCAGTTTTAAAGCTATCGACCAGAAACTTTGCACACATCCTTCTTTTTATTTATTTATTTTATTTTACTTAGTTTATAAGTCTCAGTCGATTATATCCTATAGCTGAACGATCGGAAACGCCATAACTTTATTGTTTTTTAAGTTAGAATGATAGGACTTTCTATGGATTCCATTTTGGGCGTACTTATCCGATCTGCCAAATATCATGAGAATCGGCCGACTATATACGATTAGATATATATCTAGTAATATAAAAATATAACTGCAATGGTATATCAACACCGGCATCGCCCGTAGTTACCTTTCTTTTCTTGTTTTTAGAATCTTCTCTGCTGAAATCTGCCGAAAGCCCGACTTAAATCCCTGAGCGAGATAATTTGGGAGGACAGGGACCCTTTTTGCCTTTAGAGTTCGTTTATTACTGTGATGATGAACATCTGTGGATGTTTTCGTTGCAAACATACCATGGTATAGTTCTAAGATTTTTAGTTGTACGCGCTGAATGATGTCTATGTAGGTGCTGCTCCCCCACAGATGGAAGCTATACGCCCATAACGTTTTTAGGACTGAATTATAGGATTTTATAGTCAAGGCATGGGGTGATCGAAAGTTTATAACCCAGTGGAGCCTACATGCTTAATGATGTTAAAACATAATGTTATGTTAAAACATAATGTTATGTTAAAACATAATGTTATGTATATCCATATGTTATGTTATCTTCTTGTCCATTACTTACCTACGGGAGCCTTTTTTGCATTTAGCTTTCTGGTTTTTTTCCGCAGAGCCCGTAATCATAATGATTTGTTATTTGGAATTTTTCAGCTTGGAGATTTGCTTAAAAACTTAAGACCAAGAAATTGTGTCTCAAGTTTTAGGAATTTCTCATTAAGTGCAGCAAATTGCTTACGGACATCTAGAAAACCATTTCTCGTCGGTTTCATGAAGGTCCGCCTCTCTGTCTCAATCTCTCTACAAGCAATACAAGACCATGTTAGGCCAATGTTCTTTGAGATAATATCACATATCCGTCCATATTGTCCACCACCAGCACATTCAATATGTGAGCAGTTATTGAAAAGCCAGCAGGACAGGAAACCGGTAATGGATCAATCAAACTCGAATTTTTTTAGCAGTGCAAATTAGACTCATTATTGGCGGAGATACTGTAGTGAGAACGAAAAGAGTTTTATTTGGAAACTGTAGTAGAGAGACTTGTTTTGATCAGGTACATCGAAGAGAAGACGCAACAAAAGAGATATACGCGTAGGCTTAAGCTTAAGAGTTAAGCTACTAATTACTTCCGATTAAAATCGACGTAACACACACACAATTATATAAGAAGTGTACTGTTCAATGAACTATATAGGTCAAATACACTGCATATACATACGTGCAGGGGCTGGTATTGGAGGAGCCAACCGATTAGGGTCGCCATAATGGTGTCAGACGAAGATGAGATAGGTTATACCTCGGAGAAGAGCGATTGGCAAGGGCCCAGAGAAGCATCGATATGGTAGAGCTCTCTCTGTTGAGCTCTGTTGATACAGAGGTGGAAGTTACAATGGTGGAGAATGCTAAGGATGTTTTCATCTCATCTAACCAAAGACGAGGTCTGCATATTACAACATATTGCCATGCTCAATAACTGATGCGCTGCCGAGACTAAGAGTTAAAAAACAATCCGTTTACCTAATACGTCAGATCTTGCTTAAAAGGACTGTCGAGACGACAGTAAGAGAAACTATTCACGAATTGCGCCTGGTGGATGTTGCGCCATTATGGAAAAAATCAATTCCCCAACATTTGTTGGTAATCAAGACACATTATGCATCTCCTAAGGTAGTTAAGCAGCACAGAGTGCACTTTCAAGTCTAGAAAAGTAAATGATTAGCAGATGGTAAACCGCCGCTAGACCTTGATCATAGAGGAAATGGCTGACGTTAGCTAGCGCGGAAACAAGTTGGCATCCCTTTAGCAATATGTAGACTAAAATGCACTTAGTACCCGGACCTGATAGCCTAAGAAAATAAATCCATAAATATTCTTTCCGCCAATTTGTTCTAAGAAAAGATCCATGAAATTTATTTCCCTTAATATGCCAGACTGCAGTCTAGAAATGAGGGCAATCACAGGACGCTGGCTGATAGGTCCGAATGTTTCCAGATTATCAGTGCTTCATATATTTTGACTCTAAAGACTAAATGTAATGCAATTTTTGACAAGTTTTTGACATCGGCTCCTCTAGAATCTAAGTGACTGATTGTGAGACCAAATGTAATCCCGATAAAAGTGAAACATTTAAGTATGGCAGTGGGCTAGAACAAAAGCGCTAACAATTCCTTTGTGTTACTTACTCCAGTTAACAGAAAACTGCGGAGCCGAGCCTATTCTGTATTACAATACGCATTGGTACGAATGATAATGGCACCGCAATATTTTGATGAAATAAGCATTTAAATAAAATTAACATAACCGTGCAATCAACTTTCGTGAACTGAAAAACTATGCCCATTGATAATGTCAAAGTTAATGTCAGGATATGCCAGTAAGATCACGTCGGACTCCCAAATGTTGAGTTACCGGGCTTTTCGGTATTGCGGCGGTTTTTCAACGGGCAGATACTGTAGAGATAAGAGATGTGCCAGCCGATTAAAGATGCACCTAGACCATTCCATTAAAGTGAAACTTTATATTATAAGATATACATATGTCGAAGATAAGTTAGATTTAATTTCAAATACCATATTTACTGATTAATTATAAGTCAAGAGCATAGTCTAAGAGGAAATAAATAAGCATTGCAAATGAAGAGAGACAAGCTTTGTAAATGAGAGCGCGGTGGGGAGAGAGAGTAAAGCCCTGCTGAGCGTGGCGCAATGATGGAAAGGAGGAAGAGGAGAGGGAAGGCAATCAAGAGTAGCCCTCTGAAGTGAACGGACGAACAAAAGATCATTGCGACTCGCTGCGCGTTAAAAATTCAAGATGCCAGAGGAAAACGATGGCCATTTCCCGACATCAGAAGTGGGATCACCGCCCCTACAAGATAACTCGGAAAATAGCTGGCGCAGGTTATTAGAATCACAAAATAGAGTGATAACTGAACTACTAAAAGCAACGCCGCAGCCTGACACGCGCGCCGCATCCGCGATGTTACCGACATTCAACCCCGAAGCTGCAGAAGCCGACGCGGCAGCATGGTGCAAAACGGCGGATATGATTCTAAGTGAACATCCACAAGAAGGTGCATCCTCGGTGATGACGCTAACAAATCGCTGCTCGGTAGTGCATCGCAGTGGCTGTCGCAAATTTGTTTTTCTGGAATGAGCTGGTTGCAATTCCGAGAATTGTTCATGGAACGCTACGAAGGCAACGCGACGCCGGCAGCAGTATTGCTCAACATGCTCAAGGGTCGTCCCAATGCAAATGAATGCCTCTCGGTGTATTCCAGTCGACTAATTACATCATTATTGACCAAGTGGAAATCAATGACCCATGAGGAGATTGCATATCCCTAGTCTTGGCTCATGCATCCCAAATTGACCCTAGACTGCAGCGTGTAGCGTTCACCACAAACATAAAAACGCGTGCTGAACTGCAACAACAACTTCTGGCGCACACGTTCAGCAGAAATGTAGAATTTTCTGGATCAGGGGGATCCGAAAAGAAGAGGTTCAAAATGCAGACGCCGATTAGATGCAATAATTGCGGGAAACTTGGGCATAAGGCAATGGAATGTCGCAAGAGGAGAACAGACGAGCGAAACGAGACTAGACCAAGACATAGCAACAACAGAACAACGATGAGAGAGAGATCAACAGTAACTTGTTTCAAGTGTGGCGGCGTTGGACATATCGCATCAGTGTGTACGAGGGGAACAGCAACAGCGAGCCGAAGCAGCATCGAAAGAAGAGTAGACATGTGCGCAGTACATCAGCCTAACGGGACAGCAATTCAATTTCGTGAGAAGTTTCCATTTTTCTTTGATTCGGGATCAGAATGCTCTTTGGTAAAAGAAACAGTCGGCGCGAAGCTGGCTGGTAAATGAATCCATAACATGGTTGTTTTGAAAGGCATAGGCGACAACGTTGTCAAGAGCAATATGCAAATTCTGTCCACCATACAAGTCTCTAAATTTAATTTTGAACTGTTATTTCACGTAGTAGATAATAAGTGCCTTAAATATGATATGATAATTGTACAAGACATTTTTGAGCTTGGTTTTGGAGTAAATTTAGAAAGAGATAGATTCGATATCTACAGAACTCTGTGAACAATGATAAAAATGTAAATGCGATGGATCATAAAAGTAATGTTAATGTGGAGTTAAGTAATAGTGATAAGTTAATATTAAACGACATATTGGCCAAATATTCCAAATTTCTTATTGATGGCATTCCAAACAGACGAGTAACTACAGGTTCCTTAGAAATACGGTTAGGAGACGTAAACAAAACGGTACAGAGACGACCATATCGTCTTAGCGAGGGTAAGAAAGAAATAGTGAGAGAGAAGATTCAGCTAATGCTAGAATCCAACGTAATTCGACCAAGTAGCTCCCCTTTCTCTAGTCCAATATTACTAGTAAAAAAGAAGGAGGGCAGCGATAGACTATGCATAGATTATCGAGAAGTCAACGCAAATACTGTCAGATAGATACCCCTTGCCATTAATATCAGACCAAATAGATCGCCTGCGAGGCGGTAAATATTTCTCTAGTCTAGACATGGCCAGCGGCTTCTATCATGTGCCAATTCACCCCGATTCGGTCGAGCGAACTGCATTCGTGACCCCAGAGGGTCAATATGAATTTTTAGCCATGCCCTTCGGCCTCAAAAACGCTTCTTCTGTGTTTCAACGTGCCATAGTTCGAGCTTAAGGGGACTTGGTTAATAAATACGCAGTAGTCTACATTGATGACGTATTAATTGTTTCTAGTACTATAGAGGAAGCATTTGACAGATTGGAAACAGTACGAAGCGTATTATCAAAGTCAGGCTTTTCCTTTAACATTAAAAAGTGCAAATTTCTGCAAACAGAGATAGAGTACTTAGGTTTTCTTATAAGAGATGGTGAGCTAAAACCCAATCCCCGAAAAATACAAGCACTAACCCAAATGCCCAAACCAGAATCAGTCACACAAACTAGACAGTTCATAGGTTTAGCATCTTACTTTAGGAAATTTGTCCCACATTTCTCAGAAGTAATGAAGCCTCTATATTTGCTAACATCAAAGATGAACGAATTTGACTGGAAAGAAAAGCATGAGGAAATTCGTAAAAAGATTATAAAGGTGCTAATTAGTGACCCCGTGTTGACCATATTCGATCCCAACTTACCAATAGAGCTGCATACGGATGCTAGCGCCAATGGGTATGGCGCTATGCTATTACACATGGTAGATGGTCAGCGCCGTGTAATTGAGTACTACAGTAAATGCACCACAATACCTGAATCAAAATATCACTCGTATGAACTCGAGACATTGGCGGTGTACAACGCGGTCAGAAATTTCCGACATTATTTAAGCGGGAGCGAATATAAGGGGAAAGCGGATATAAGGGGAGCCAAATGGCTTACGTTGACAGCTTGTCTAGGAATCCCGTCACTATAGTAGAGCAGGAAAGTTTGAGTAAGGTAGCAGAGGTACGAGTTGACTTGGCAACTATAACCCACAACTGGCTTATATCCGAACAGAAGCGTGATCAAGACATATCGCAAATAATGACCGATTTAAATAGTGATGAAATGCAGAAAGAAATAGCAAATTCTTATAAAATTAGGAATAGTTTGCTGCATCGTAAAATTCAAAGAAATGGGAAAACACGATGTTTGCCAGTCGTACCCAGGGCATTCAGGTGGTCAGTTGTTAATCATGTTCATGAAGCTATAATGCACTTGGGGTGGCAAAAAACCCTAGATAAGATTTACGAGCAATACTGGTTCGATGGAATGAAGACGTACGAAGATTTGTAGAAAATTGTGTGACATGTAAATTGTCAAAATCAGTGTCAGGTAAAATACAATCGGAGTTACATCCCATTACCAAGATAGAGATACCGTGGCATACGGTACACATAGATATCAGTGGGAAATTAAGCGGGAAAAAGGACGAGAAGGAATATGTGATCGTTCAAATTGATGCCTTCACCAAGTTTGTTTACCTGTACCACACCTGGAACTTGGACACGGTGAACTGCATACAGTCAGTAAAGTCTGCGATATCAGTATTTGGTGTTCCTAACAGAATAATAGCGGACCAAGGCAGATGCTTTACAAGTAGCGAGTTTCGAAAATTCTGTTCCAATAACAAAATTGACCTCCATGTAGTAGCAACGGGTGCCAGTAGAGCAAATGGCCAGGTGGAGTGTGTCATGAGTGTGCCATGAAAGGGCATGCTAACGGCTGTAGAGACGAGTGAACGAACATGGCAAGAGGCATTAGGCGAAGTACAATTGGCAATAAACTGTACCATGAACCGTGTAACTAACCATAGTCCATTAGAATTGATGATTGGAAAAGAAGCGAGGCCCCTGGGAATGCTAACTTTAAATGAGGAAGAGCGAGTAGACCTGAATAAGGCTAGAAAGGCGGCTAAGGAAGGAATAAGTAAGAATGCTCAGTATGATAAGGCAAGAGTGGATAAAAAGCATGCGCAGGTAGTAAGGCATAAAATTGGCGATCATGTATTACTGAAAAGCGAAGAGCGGCACCAAACGAAGTTGGATCCAAAATTTAAGGGACCATTCGAAATTGTACAATTCCTAGATGGTGACCGATACTTGTTAAAATCATTGACAACTAAACGAGTGTACAAATATCCACACGATAGTGTGCGTAGTGTGCCTAAAGATCGAGAGACATTATAATTAGCTGGAGAGCTTGATGACGGCAAAAAGTAGTGCGTGTAAACAAGAGATCTGTGACCCAAGAGGAGTGCAGAGAAATTTTTATGCAGAAGAGAACGTAGTATTCTGACTTATGTGTGAGAAGCCTGCTAAAATGATACTTTGATGATAATTGAATTGATAACCAGAGGATTGAGCTTGAGCGGAAAAGAGCGCGTACTCTAGAACATGTAAAAGAGAAGAAAGTTATCCTGCTAAGCTAATCTCTGATGGACATCCAAGTGGTTGGGTTTGAACGAAAGAGAGCTTGTACTCTAAAGAATTTGAGAAGTGTTATCCCGTCAAACTAACGATTGAAGGCACAAGAGGTGCAATTAAAATTGTTTTAAAGAATAATTGAGTTTTGTAATCGTAGAAATAAGATGAGTAATATAGGATATTGATAATGATGTGTTATGATAAGTCTTGTCTATGCAGAGCAACACGAGGACGTGTTATAGTCAGGAAGGCCGTGTTGGAGATAAGTTAGATTTAATTTCAAATACCATATTTACTGATTAATTATAAGTCAAGAGCATAGTCTAAGAGGAAATAAATAAGCATTGCAAATGAAGAGAGACAAGCTTTGTAAATGAGAGCGCGGTGGGGAGAGAGAGTAAAGCCCTGCTGAGCGTGGCGCAATGATGGAAAGGAGGAAGAGGAGAGGGAAGGCAATCAAGAGTAGCCCTCTGAAGTGAACGGACGAACAAAAGATCATTGCGACTCGCTGCGCGTTAAAAATTCAAGATGCCAGAGGAAAACGATGGCCATTTCCCGACATCAGAAGTGGGATCACCGCCCCTACAAGATAACTCGGAAAATAGCTGGCGCAGGTTATTAGAATCACAAAATAGAGTGATAACTGAACTACTAAAAGAACGCCGCAGCCTGACACGCGCGCCGCATCCGCGATGTTACCGACATTCAACCCCGAAGCTGCAGAAGCCGACGCGGCAGCATGGTGCAAAACGGCGGATATGATTCTAAGTGAACATCCACAAAGAGGTGAATCCTCGGTGATGACGCTAACAAATCGCTGCTCGAGAGATGGTGAGCTAAAACCCAATCCCCGAAAAATACAAGCACTAACCCAAATGCCCAAACCAGAATCAGTCACACAAACTAGACAGTTCATAGGTTTAGCATCTTACTTTAGGAAATTTGTCCCACATTTCTCAGAAGTAATGAAGCCTCTATATTTGCTAACATCAAAGATGAACGAATTTGACTGGAAAGAAAAGCATGAGGAAATTCGTAAAAAGATTATAAAGGTGCTAATTAGTGACCCCGTGTTGACCATATTCGATCCCAACTTACCAATAGAGCTGCATACGGATGCTAGCGCCAATGGGTATGGCGCTATGCTATTACACATGGTAGATGGTCAGCGCCGTGTAATTGAGTACTACAGTAAATGCACCACAATACCTGAATCAAAATATCACTCGTATGAACTCGAGACATTGGCGGTGTACAACGCGGTCAGAAATTTCCGACATTATTTAAGCGGGAGCGAATATAAGGGGAAAGCGGATATAAGGGGAGCCAAATGGCTTACGTTGACAGCTTGTCTAGGAATCCCGTCACTATAGTAGAGCAGGAAAGTTTGAGTAAGGTAGCAGAGGTACGAGTTGACTTGGCAACTATAACCCACAACTGGCTTATATCCGAACAGAAGCGTGATCAAGACATATCGCAAATAATGACCGATTTAAATAGTGATGAAATGCAGAAAGAAATAGCAAATTCTTATAAAATTAGGAATAGTTTGCTGCATCGTAAAATTCAAAGAAATGGGAAAACACGATGTTTGCCAGTCGTACCCAGGGCATTCAGGTGGTCAGTTGTTAATCATGTTCATGAAGCTATAATGCACTTGGGGTGGCAAAAAACCCTAGATAAGATTTACGAGCAATACTGGTTCGATGGAATGAAGACGTACGAAGATTTGTAGAAAATTGTGTGACATGTAAATTGTCAAAATCAGTGTCAGGTAAAATACAATCGGAGTTACATCCCATTACCAAGATAGAGATACCGTGGCATACGGTACACATAGATATCAGTGGGAAATTAAGCGGGAAAAAGGACGAGAAGGAATATGTGATCGTTCAAATTGATGCCTTCACCAAGTTTGTTTACCTGTACCACACCTGGAACTTGGACACGGTGAACTGCATACAGTCAGTAAAGTCTGCGATATCAGTATTTGGTGTTCCTAACAGAATAATAGCGGACCAAGGCAGATGCTTTACAAGTAGCGAGTTTCGAAAATTCTGTTCCAATAACAAAATTGACCTCCATGTAGTAGCAACGGGTGCCAGTAGAGCAAATGGCCAGGTGGAGTGTGTCATGAGTGTGCCATGAAAGGGCATGCTAACGGCTGTAGAGACGAGTGAACGAACATGGCAAGAGGCATTAGGCGAAGTACAATTGGCAATAAACTGTACCATGAACCGTGTAACTAACCATAGTCCATTAGAATTGATGATTGGAAAAGAAGCGAGGCCCCTGGGAATGCTAACTTTAAATGAGGAAGAGCGAGTAGACCTGAATAAGGCTAGAAAGGCGGCTAAGGAAGGAATAAGTAAGAATGCTCAGTATGATAAGGCAAGAGTGGATAAAAAGCATGCGCAGGTAGTAAGGCATAAAATTGGCGATCATGTATTACTGAAAAGCGAAGAGCGGCACCAAACGAAGTTGGATCCAAAATTTAAGGGACCATTCGAAATTGTACAATTCCTAGATGGTGACCGATACTTGTTAAAATCATTGACAACTAAACGAGTGTACAAATATCCACACGATAGTGTGCGTAGTGTGCCTAAAGATCGAGAGACATTATAATTAGCTGGAGAGCTTGATGACGGCAAAAAGTAGTGCGTGTAAACAAGAGATCTGTGACCCAAGAGGAGTGCAGAGAAATTTTTATGCAGAAGAGAACGTAGTATTCTGACTTATGTGTGAGAAGCCTGCTAAAATGATACTTTGATGATAATTGAATTGATAACCAGAGGATTGAGCTTGAGCGGAAAAGAGCGCGTACTCTAGAACATGTAAAAGAGAAGAAAGTTATCCTGCTAAGCTAATCTCTGATGGACATCCAAGTGGTTGGGTTTGAACGAAAGAGAGCTTGTACTCTAAAGAATTTGAGAAGTGTTATCCCGTCAAACTAACGATTGAAGGCACAAGAGGTGCAATTAAAATTGTTTTAAAGAATAATTGAGTTTTGTAATCGTAGAAATAAGATGAGTAATATAGGATATTGATAATGATGTGTTATGATAAGTCTTGTCTATGCAGAGCAACACGAGGACGTGTTATAGTCAGGAAGGCCGTGTTGGAGATAAGTTAGATTTAATTTCAAATACCATATTTACTGATTAATTATAAGTCAAGAGCATAGTCTAAGAGGAAATAAATAAGCATTGCAAATGAAGAGAGACAAGCTTTGTAAATGAGAGCGCGGTGGGGAGAGAGAGTAAAGCCCTGCTGAGCGTGGCGCAATGATGGAAAGGAGGAAGAGGAGAGGGAAGGCAATCAAGAGTAGCCCTCTGAAGTGAACGGACGAACAAAAGATCATTGCGACTCGCTGCGCGTTAAAAATTCAAGATGCCAGAGGAAAACGATGGCCATTTCCCGACATCAGAAGTGGGATCACCGCCCCTACAAGATAACTCGGAAAATAGCTGGCGCAGGTTATTAGAATCACAAAATAGAGTGATAACTGAACTACTAAAAGAACGCCGCAGCCTGACACGCGCGCCGCATCCGCGATGTTACCGACATTCAACCCCGAAGCTGCAGAAGCCGACGCGGCAGCATGGTGCAAAACGGCGGATATGATTCTAAGTGAACATCCACAAAGAGGTGAATCCTCGGTGATGACGCTAACAAATCGCTGCTCGAGAGATGGTGAGCTAAAACCCAATCCCCGAAAAATACAAGCACTAACCCAAATGCCCAAACCAGAATCAGTCACACAAACTAGACAGTTCATAGGTTTAGCATCTTACTTTAGGAAATTTGTCCCACATTTCTCAGAAGTAATGAAGCCTCTATATTTGCTAACATCAAAGATGAACGAATTTGACTGGAAAGAAAAGCATGAGGAAATTCGTAAAAAGATTATAAAGGTGCTAATTAGTGACCCCGTGTTGACCATATTCGATCCCAACTTACCAATAGAGCTGCATACGGATGCTAGCGCCAATGGGTATGGCGCTATGCTATTACACATGGTAGATGGTCAGCGCCGTGTAATTGAGTACTACAGTAAATGCACCACAATACCTGAATCAAAATATCACTCGTATGAACTCGAGACATTGGCGGTGTACAACGCGGTCAGAAATTTCCGACATTATTTAAGCGGGAGCGAATATAAGGGGAAAGCGGATATAAGGGGAGCCAAATGGCTTACGTTGACAGCTTGTCTAGGAATCCCGTCACTATAGTAGAGCAGGAAAGTTTGAGTAAGGTAGCAGAGGTACGAGTTGACTTGGCAACTATAACCCACAACTGGCTTATATCCGAACAGAAGCGTGATCAAGACATATCGCAAATAATGACCGATTTAAATAGTGATGAAATGCAGAAAGAAATAGCAAATTCTTATGAAATTAGGAATAGTTTGCTGCATCGTAAAATTCAAAGAAATGGGAAAACACGATGCTTGCCAGTCGTACCCAGGGCATTCAGGTGGTCAGTTGTTAATCATGTTCATGAAGCTATAATGCACTTGGGGTGGCAAAAAACCCTAGATAAGATTTACGAGCAATACTGGTTCGATGGAATGAAGACGTACGAAGATTTGTAGAAAATTGTGTGACATGTAAATTGTCAAAATCAGTGTCAGGTAAAATACAATCGGAGTTACATCCCATTCCCAAGATAGAGATACCGTGGCATACGGTACACATAGATATCAGTGGGAAATTAAGCGGGAAAAAGGACGAGAAGGAATATGTGATCGTTCAAATTGATGCCTTCACCAAGTTTGTTTACCTGTACCACACCTGGAACTTGGACACGGTGAACTGCATACAGTCAGTAAAGTCTGCGATATCAGTATTTGGTGTTCCTAACAGAATAATAGCGGACCAAGGCAGATGCTTTACAAGTAGCGAGTTTCGAAAATTCTGTTCCAATAACAAAATTGACCTCCATGTAGTAGCAACGGGTGCCAGTAGAGCAAATGGCCAGGTGGAGTGTGTCATGAGTGTGCCATGAAAGGGCATGCTAACGGCTGTAGAGACGAGTGAACGAACATGGCAAGAGGCATTAGGCGAAGTACAATTGGCAATAAACTGTACCATGAACCGTGTAACTAACCATAGTCCATTAGAATTGATGATTGGAAAAGAAGCGAGGCCCCTGGGAATGCTAACTGTAAATGAGGAAGAGCGAGTAGACCTGAATAAGGCTAGAAAGGCGGCTAAGGAAGGAATAAGTAAGAATGCTCAGTATGATAAGGCAAGAGTGGATAAAAAGCATGCGCAGGTAGTAAGGCATAAAATTGGCGATCATGTATTACTGAAAAGCGAAGAGCGGCACCAAACGAAGTTGGATCCAAAATTTAAGGGACCATTCGAAATTGTACAATTCCTAGATGGTGACCGATACTTGTTAAAATCATTGACAACTAAACGAGTGTACAAATATCCACACGATAGTGTGCGTAGTGTGCCTAAAGATCGAGAGACATTATAATTAGCTGGAGAGCTTGATGACGGCAAAAAGTAGTGCGTGTAAACAAGAGATCTGTGACCCAAGAGGAGTGCAGAGAAATTTTTATGCAGAAGAGAACGTAGTATTCTGACTTATGTGTGAGAAGCCTGCTAAAATGATACTTTGATGATAATTGAATTGATAACCAGAGGATTGAGCTTGAGCGGAAAAGAGCGCGTACTCTAGAACATGTAAAAGAGAAGAAAGTTATCCTGCTAAGCTAATCTCTGATGGACATCCAAGTGGTTGGGTTTGAACGAAAGAGAGCTTGTACTCTAAAGAATTTGAGAAGTGTTATCCCGTCAAACTAACGATTGAAGGCACAAGAGGTGCAATTAAAATTGTTTTAAAGAATAATTGAGTTTTGTAATCGTAGAAATAAGATGAGTAATATAGGATATTGATAATGATGTGTTATGATAAGTCTTGTCTATGCAGAGCAACACGAGGACGTGTTATAGTCAGGAAGGCCGTGTTGGAGATAAGTTAGATTTAATTTCAAATACCATATTTACTGATTAATTATAAGTCAAGAGCATAGTCTAAGAGGAAATAAATAAGCATTGCAAATGAAGAGAGACAAGCTTTGTAAATGAGAGCGCGGTGGGGAGAGAGAGTAAAGCCCTGCTGAGCGTGGCGCAATGATGGAAAGGAGGAAGAGGAGAGGGAAGGCAATCAAGAGTAGCCCTCTGAAGTGAACGGACGAACAAAAGATCATTGCGACTCGCTGCGCGTTAAAAATTCAAGATGCCAGAGGAAAACGATGGCCATTTCCCGACATCAGAAGTGGGATCACCGCCCCTACAAGATAACTCGGAAAATAGCTGGCGCAGGTTATTAGAATCACAAAATAGAGTGATAACTGAACTACTAAAAGAACGCCGCAGCCTGACACGCGCGCCGCATCCGCGATGTTACCGACATTCAACCCCGAAGCTGCAGAAGCCGACGCGGCAGCATGGTGCAAAACGGCGGATATGATTCTAAGTGAACATCCACAAAGAGGTGAATCCTCGGTGATGACGCTAACAAATCGCTGCTCGGTAGTGCATCGCGGTGGCTGTCGCAAATTTGTTTTTCTGGAATGAGCTGGTCGCAATTCCGAGAATTGTTCATGGAACGCTACGAAGGCAACGCGACGCCGGCAGCAGTATTGCTCAACATGCTCAAGGGTCGTCCCAATGCAAATGAATGCCTCTCGGTGTATTCCAGTCGACTAATTACATCATTATTGACCAAGTGGAAATCAATGACCCATGAGGAGATTGCATATCCCTAGTCTTGGCTCATGCATCCCAAATTGACCCTAGACTGCAGCGTGTAGCGTTCACCACAAACATAAAAACGCGTGCTGAACTGCAACAACAACTTCTGGCGCACACGTTCAGCAGAAATGTAGAATTTTCTGGATCAGGGGGATCCGAAAAGAAGAGGTTCAAAATGCAGACGCCGATTAGATGCAATAATTGCGGGAAACTTGGGCATAAGGCAATGGAATGTCGCAAGAGGAGAACAGACGAGCGAAACGAGACTAGACCAAGACATAGCAACAACAGAACAACGATGAGAGAGAGATCAACAGTAACTTGTTTCAAGTGTGGCGGCGTTGGACATATCGCATCAGTGTGTACGAGGGGAACAGCAACAGCGAGCCGAAGCAGCATCGAAAGAAGAGTAGACATGTGCGCAGTACATCAGCCTAACGGGACAGCAATTCAATTTCGTGAGAAGTTTCCATTTTTCTTTGATTCGGGATCAGAATGCTCTTTGGTAAAAGAAACAGTCGGCGCGAAGCTGGCTGGTAAAAGAATCCATAACATGGTTGTTTTGAAAGGCATAGGCGACAACGTTGTCAAGAGCAATATGCAAATTCTGTCCACCATACAAGTCTCTAAATTTAATTTTGAACTTTTATTTCACGTAGTAGATAATAAGTGCCTTAAATATGATATGATAATTGTACAAGACATTTTTGAGCTTGGTTTTGAAGTAAATTTAGAAAGAGATAGATTCGATATCTACAGAACTCAAACCGTATTATCTGTAAACAATGATAAAAATGTAAATGCGATGGATCATAAAAGTAATGTTAATGTGGAGTTAAGTAATAGTGATAAGTTAATATTAAACGACATATTGGCCAAATATTCCAAATTTCTTATTGATGGCATTCCAAACAGACGAGTAACTACAGGTTCCTTAGAAATACGTTTAGTAGACGTAAACAAAACGGTACAGAGACGACCATATTGTCTTAGCGAGGGTAAGAAAGAAATAGTGAGAGAGAAGATTCAGCTAATGCTAGAATCCAACGTAATTCGACCAAGTAGCTCCCCTTTCTCTAGTCCAATGTTACTAGTAAAAAAGAAGGAGGGCAGCGATAGACTATGCATAGATTATCGAGAAGTCAACGCAAATACTGTCAGATAGATACCCCTTGCCATTAATATCAGACCAAATAGATCGCCTGCGAGGCGGTAAATATTTCTCTAGTCTAGACATGGCCAGCGGCTTCTATCATGTGCCAATTCACCCCGATTCGGTCGAGCGAACTGCATTCGTGACCCCAGAGGGTCAATATGAATTTTTAGCCATGCCCTTCGGCCTCAAAAACGCTTCTTCTGTGTTTCAACGTGCCATAGTTCGAGCTTAAGGGGACTTGGTTAATAAATACGCAGTAGTCTACATTGATGACGTATTAATTGTTTCTAGTACTATAGAGGAAGCATTTGACAGATTGGAAACAGTACGAAGCGTATTATCAAAGTCAGGCTTTTCCTTTAACATTAAAAAGTGCAAATTTCTGCAAACAGAGATAGAGTACTTAGGTTTTCTTATAAGAGATGGTGAGCTAAAACCCAATCCCCGAAAAATACAAGCACTAACCCAAATGCCCAAACCAGAATCAGTCACACAAACTAGACAGTTCATAGGTTTAGCATCTTACTTTAGGAAATTTGTCCCACATTTCTCAGAAGTAATGAAGCCTCTATATTTGCTAACATCAAAGATGAACGAATTTGACTGGAAAGAAAAGCATGAGGAAATTCGTAAAAAGATTATAAAGGTGCTAATTAGTGACCCCGTGTTGACCATATTCGATCCCAACTTACCAATAGAGCTGCATACGGATGCTAGCGCCAATGGGTATGGCGCTATGCTATTACACATGGTAGATGGTCAGCGCCGTGTAATTGAGTACTACAGTAAATGCACCACAATACCTGAATCAAAATATCACTCGTATGAACTCGAGACATTGGCGGTGTACAACGCGGTCAGAAATTTCCGACATTATTTAAGCGGGAGCGAATATAAGGGGAAAGCGGATATAAGGGGAGCCAAATGGCTTACGTTGACAGCTTGTCTAGGAATCCCGTCACTATAGTAGAGCAGGAAAGTTTGAGTAAGGTAGCAGAGGTACGAGTTGACTTGGCAACTATAACCCACAACTGGCTTATATCCGAACAGAAGCGTGATCAAGACATATCGCAAATAATGACCGATTTAAATAGTGATGAAATGCAGAAAGAAATAGCAAATTCTTATGAAATTAGGAATAGTTTGCTGCATCGTAAAATTCAAAGAAATGGGAAAACACGATGCTTGCCAGTCGTACCCAGGGCATTCAGGTGGTCAGTTGTTAATCATGTTCATGAAGCTATAATGCACTTGGGGTGGCAAAAAACCCTAGATAAGATTTACGAGCAATACTGGTTCGATGGAATGAAGACGTACGAAGATTTGTAGAAAATTGTGTGACATGTAAATTGTCAAAATCAGTGTCAGGTAAAATACAATCGGAGTTACATCCCATTCCCAAGATAGAGATACCGTGGCATACGGTACACATAGATATCAGTGGGAAATTAAGCGGGAAAAAGGACGAGAAGGAATATGTGATCGTTCAAATTGATGCCTTCACCAAGTTTGTTTACCTGTACCACACCTGGAACTTGGACACGGTGAACTGCATACAGTCAGTAAAGTCTGCGATATCAGTATTTGGTGTTCCTAACAGAATAATAGCGGACCAAGGCAGATGCTTTACAAGTAGCGAGTTTCGAAAATTCTGTTCCAATAACAAAATTGACCTCCATGTAGTAGCAACGGGTGCCAGTAGAGCAAATGGCCAGGTGGAGTGTGTCATGAGTGTGCCATGAAAGGGCATGCTAATGGCTGTAGAGACGAGTGAACGAACATGGCAAGAGGCATTAGGCGAAGTACAATTGGCAATAAACTGTACCATGAACCGTGTAACTAACCATAGTCCATTAGAATTGATGATTGGAAAAGAAGCGAGGCCCCTGGGAATGCTAACTGTAAATGAGGAAGAGCGAGTAGACCTTAATAAGGCTAGAAAGGCGGCTAAGGAAGGAATAAGTAAGAATGCTCAGTATGATAAGGCAAGAGTGGATAAAAAGCATGCGCAGGTAGTAAGGCATAAAATTGGCGATCATGTATTACTGAAAAGCGAAGAGCGGCACCAAACGAAGTTGGATCCAAAATTTAAGGGACCATTCGAAATTGTACAATTGCTAGATGGTGACCGATACTTGTTAAAATCATTGACAACTAAACGACTGTACAAATATCCACACGATAGTGTGCGTAGTGTGACCCAAGAGGGGTGCAGAGAAATTTTTATGCAGAAGAGAACGTAGTATTCTGACTTATGTGTGAGAAGCCTGCTAAAATGATACTTTGATGATAATTGAATTGATAACCAGAGGATTGAGCTTGAGCGGAAAAGAGCGCGTACTCTAGAACATGTAAAAGAGAAGAAAGTTATCCTGCTAAGCTAATCTCTGATGGACATCCAAGTGGTTGGGTTTGAACGAAAGAGAGCTTGTACTCTAAAGAATTTGAGAAGTGTTATCCCGTCAAACTAACGATTGAATTCACAAGAGGTGCAATTAAATTTGTTTTAAAGAATAATTGAGTTTTGTAATCGTAGAAATAAGATGAGTAATATAGGATATTGATAATGATGTGTTATGATAAGTCTTGTCTATGCAGAGCAACACGAGGACGTGTTATAGTCAGGAAGGCCGTGTTGGAGATAAGTTAGATTTAATTTCAAATACCATATTTACTGATTAATTATAAGTCAAGAGCATAGTCTAAGAGGAAATAAATAAGCATTGCAAATGAAGAGAGACAAGCTTTGTAAATGAGAGCGCGGTGGGGAGAGAGAGTAAAGCCCTGCTGAGCGTGGCGCAATGATGGAAAGGAGGAAGAGGAGAGGGAAGGCAATCAAGAGTAGCCCTCTGAAGTGAACGGACGAACAAAAGATCATTGCGACTCGCTGCGCGTTAAAAATTCAAGATGCCAGAGGAAAACGATGGCCATTTCCCGACATCAGAAGTGGGATCACCGCCCCTACAAGATAACTCGGAAAATAGCTGGCGCAGGTTATTAGAATCACAAAATAGAGTGATAACTGAACTACTAAAAGCAACGCCGCAGCCTGACACGCGCGCCGCATCCGCGATGTTACCGACATTCAACCCCGAAGCTGCAGAAGCCGACGCGGCAGCATGGTGCAAAACGGCGGATATGATTCTAAGTGAACATCCACAAAGAGGTGAATCCTCGGTGATGACGCTAACAAATCGCTGCTCGGTAGTGCATCGCGGTGGCTGTCGCAAATTTGTTTTTCTGGAATGAGCTGGTCGCAATTCCGAGAATTGTTCATGGAACGCTACGAAGGCAACGCGACGCCGGCAGCAGTATTGCTCAACATGCTCAAGGGTCGTCCCAATGCAAATGAATGCCTCTCGGTGTATTCCAGTCGACTAATTACATCATTATTGACCAAGTGGAAATCAATGACCCATGAGGAGATTGCATATCCCTAGTCTTGGCTCATGCATCCCAAATTGACCCTAGACTGCAGCGTGTAGCGTTCACCACAAACATAAAAACGCGTGCTGAACTGCAACAACAACTTCTGGCGCACACGTTCAGCAGAAATGTAGAATTTTCTGGATCAGGGGGATCCGAAAAGAAGAGGTTCAAAATGCAGACGCCGATTAGATGCAATAATTGCGGGAAACTTGGGCATAAGGCAATGGAATGTCGCAAGAGGAGAACAGACGAGCGAAACGAGACTAGACCAAGACATAGCAACAACAGAACAACGATGAGAGAGAGATCAACAGTAACTTGTTTCAAGTGTGGCGGCGTTGGACATATCGCATCAGTGTGTACGAGGGGAACAGCAACAGCGAGCCGAAGCAGCATCGAAAGAAGAGTAGACATGTGCGCAGTACATCAGCCTAACGGGACAGCAATTCAATTTCGTGAGAAGTTTCCATTTTTCTTTGATTCGGGATCAGAATGCTCTTTGGTAAAAGAAACAGTCGGCGCGAAGCTGGCTGGTAAAAGAATCCATAACATGGTTGTTTTGAAAGGCATAGGCGACAACGTTGTCAAGAGCAATATGCAAATTCTGTCCACCATACAAGTCTCTAAATTTAATTTTGAACTGTTATTTCACGTAGTAGATAATAAGTGCCTTAAATATGATATGATAATTGTACAAGACATTTTTGAGCTTGGTTTTGAAGTAAATTTGGAAAGAGATAGATTCGATATCTACAGAACTCAAACCGTATTATCTGTAAACAATGATAAAAATGTAAATGCGATGGATCATAAAAGTAATGTTAATGTGGAGTTAAGTAATAGTGATAAGTTAATATTAAACGACATATTGGCCAAATATTCCAAATTTCTTATTGATGGCATTCCAAACAGACGAGTAACTACAGGTTCCTTAGAAATACGTTTAGTAGACGTAAACAAAACGGTACAGAGACGACCATATTGTCTTAGCGAGGGTAAGAAAGAAATAGTGAGAGAGAAGATTCAGCTAATGCTAGAATCCAACGTAATTCGACCAAGTAGCTCCCCTTTCTCTAGTCCAATGTTACTAGTAAAAAAGAAGGAGGGCAGCGATAGACTATGCATAGATTATCGAGAAGTCAACGCAAATACTGTCAGATAGATACCCCTTGCCATTAATATCAGACCAAATAGATCGCCTGCGAGGCGGTAAATATTTCTCTAGTCTAGACATGGCCAGCGGCTTCTATCATGTGCCAATTCACCCCGATTCGGTCGAGCGAACTGCATTCGTGACCCCAGAGGGTCAATATGAATTTTTAGCCATGCCCTTCGGCCTCAAAAACGCTTCTTCTGTGTTTCAACGTGCCATAGTTCGAGCTTAAGGGGACTTGGTTAATAAATACGCAGTAGTCTACATTGATGACGTATTAATTGTTTCTAGTACTATAGAGGAAGCATTTGACAGATTGGAAACAGTACGAAGCGTATTATCAAAGTCAGGCTTTTCCTTTAACATTAAAAAGTGCAAATTTCTGCAAACAGAGATAGAGTACTTAGGTTTTCTTATAAGAGATGGTGAGCTAAAACCCAATCCCCGAAAAATACAAGCACTAACCCAAATGCCCAAACCAGAATCAGTCACACAAACTAGACAGTTCATAGGTTTAGCATCTTACTTTAGGAAATTTGTCCCACATTTCTCAGAAGTAATGAAGCCTCTATATTTGCTAACATCAAAGATGAACGAATTTGACTGGAAAGAAAAGCATGAGGAAATTCGTAAAAAGATTATAAAGGTGCTAATTAGTGACCCCGTGTTGACCATATTCGATCCCAACTTACCAATAGAGCTGCATACGGATGCTAGCGCCAATGGGTATGGCGCTATGCTATTACACATGGTAGATGGTCAGCGCCGTGTAATTGAGTACTACAGTAAATGCACCACAATACCTGAATCAAAATATCACTCGTATGAACTCGAGACATTGGCGGTGTACAACGCGGTCAGAAATTTCCGACATTATTTAAGCGGGAGCGAATATAAGGGGAAAGCGGATATAAGGGGAGCCAAATGGCTTACGTTGACAGCTTGTCTAGGAATCCCGTCACTATAGTAGAGCAGGAAAGTTTGAGTAAGGTAGCAGAGGTACGAGTTGACTTGGCAACTATAACCCACAACTGGCTTATATCCGAACAGAAGCGTGATCAAGACATATCGCAAATAATGACCGATTTAAATAGTGATGAAATGCAGAAAGAAATAGCAAATTCTTATGAAATTAGGAATAGTTTGCTGCATCGTAAAATTCAAAGAAATGGGAAAACACGATGTTTGCCAGTCGTACCCAGGGCATTCAGGTGGTCAGTTGTTAATCATGTTCATGAAGCTATAATGCACTTGGGGTGGCAAAAAACCCTAGATAAGATTTACGAGCAATACTGGTTCGATGGAATGAAGACGTACGAAGATTTGTAGAAAATTGTGTGACATGTAAATTGTCAAAATCAGTGTCAGGTAAAATACAATCGGAGTTACATCCCATTACCAAGATAGAGATACCGTGGCATACGGTACACATAGATATCAGTGGGAAATTAAGCGGGAAAAAGGACGAGAAGGAATATGTGATCGTTCAAATTGATGCCTTCACCAAGTTTGTTTACCTGTACCACACCTGGAACTTGGACACGGTGAACTGCATACAGTCAGTAAAGTCTGCGATATCAGTATTTGGTGTTCCTAACAGAATAATAGCGGACCAAGGCAGATGCTTTACAAGTAGCGAGTTTCGAAAATTCTGTTCCAATAACAAAATTGACCTCCATGTAGTAGCAACGGGTGCCAGTAGAGCAAATGGCCAGGTGGAGTGTGTCATGAGTGTGCCATGAAAGGGCATGCTAATGGCTGTAGAGACGAGTGAACGAACATGGCAAGAGGCATTAGGCGAAGTACAATTGGCAATAAACTGTACCATGAACCGTGTAACTAACCATAGTCCATTAGAATTGATGATTGGAAAAGAAGCGAGGCCCCTGGGAATGCTAACTGTAAATGAGGAAGAGCGAGTAGACCTTAATAAGGCTAGAAAGGCGGCTAAGGAAGGAATAAGTAAGAATGCTCAGTATGATAAGGCAAGAGTGGATAAAAAGCATGCGCAGGTAGTAAGGCATAAAATTGGCGATCATGTATTACTGAAAAGCGAAGAGCTGCACCAAACGAAGTTGGATCCAAAATTTAAGGGACCATTCGAAATTGTACAATTGCTAGATGGTGACCGATACTTGTTAAAATCATTGACAACTAAACGACTGTACAAATATCCACACGATAGTGTGCGTAGTGTGACCCAAGAGGGGTGCAGAGAAATTTTTATGCAGAAGAGAACGTAGTATTCTGACTTATGTGTGAGAAGCCTGCTAAAATGATACTTTGATGATAATTGAATTGATAACCAGAGGATTGAGCTTGAGCGGAAAAGAGCGCGTACTCTAGAACATGTAAAAGAGAAGAAAGTTATCCTGCTAAGCTAATCTCTGATGGACATCCAAGTGGTTGGGTTTGAACGAAAGAGAGCTTGTACTCTAAAGAATTTGAGAAGTGTTATCCCGTCAAACTAACGATTGAATTCACAAGAGGTGCAATTAAATTTGTTTTAAAGAATAATTGAGTTTTGTAATCGTAGAAATAAGATGAGTAATATAGGATATTGATAATGATGTGTTATGATAAGTCTTGTCTATGCAGAGCAACACGAGGACGTGTTATAGTCAGGAAGGCCGTGTTGGAGATAAGTTAGATTTAATTTCAAATACCATATTTACTGATTAATTATAAGTCAAGAGCATAGTCTAAGAGGAAATAAATAAGCATTGCAAATGACGAGAGACAAGCTTTGTAAATGAGAGCGCGATGGGGAGAGAGAGTAAAGCCCTGCTGAGCGTGGCGCAATGACAAAAGGCGTACCTGCATTCTCGCAAAATATGGTTCTAATCTCTTCTTGTTACCAAATTTACCAAAAAGTAACGCGGAAATGCGGAGTAAGGAGGCCCAAGTCCGCTAGAATACTTCCTAATAGGAATCATGATTGTGCGATTATCAGTTTTAAGCTATTCAAATGTAGTGGCCTAGACGGCATCTTTTCATCTCATCTAACCAAAGACGAGGTCTGCATATTACAACATATTGCCATGCTCACTAATTGATGCGCTGACGAGACTAAGAGTAAAAAAAACCATCCTAATGTCAGATCTTGCTTAAAAGGACTGTCGAGACGACAGTAAGAGAAACTATTCACGAATTGCGCCTGGTGGATGTTGCGCCATTATGGAAAAAATCAATTCCCCAACATTTGTTGGTAATCAAGACACACTATGCATCTCCTAAGGTAGTTAAGCAGCACAGAGTGCACTTTCAAGTCTAGAAAAGTAAATGATTAGCAGATGGTAAACCGCCGCTAGACCTTGATCATAAAGGAAATTGCTGACGTTAGCTAGCGCGGAAACAAGTTGGCATCACTTTAGCATATGTAGACTAAAATGCATTTAGTACCCGGACCTGATAGCCTAAGAAAATAAATCCATAAATATTCTTTCCGCCAATTTGTTCTAAGAAAATATCCATGAAATTTATTTCCCTTAATATGCCAGACTGCAGTCTAGAAATGAGGGCAATCACAGGACGCTGGCTGATAGGTCCGAATGTTTCCGGATTATCAGTGCTTCATATGTTTCCGTGTCATCAGTGACCCGGTTGTGCACCTTGTAAAATTCGACCATAGTTCTCTTTGGTCTTTAAATAAAATGATGTTAAAACTTTTAGACTTTTAAAGATTCTAAGTGACTGATTGTGAGTCCAAATGTAATCCCGATAAAATTGAAACATTTAAGTATGGGAGTGGGCTAGAACAAAAGCACTAACAATTCCTTTGTGTTACTTACTCCAGTTACTTACTCCACAGAAAACTGCGGAGCCGAGCCTATTCTGTATTACAATACGCATTGGTACGAATGATAATGGCTCCGGAATATTTTGATGAAATAAGCATATAAATAAAATTAATATAACCGCGCAATCAACTTTCGTGAACTGAAAAACTATGCCCATTGGTAATGTCAAAGTTAATGTACTCCCGAATGAACCTAATGTACTCCCAATGTACCTAAATTTATTCGAGCGATTATGACGAAAGGGTTCGCGTAATCTAATAAATAAAAAAAAAAATGTTATTAATCATTTAATTTATCCAAATCGACATTTATAAGAAAATAATTTTAAAATATTTAAGCAAAATCAGCTTTAAGATATTAAAACTATTTGAATAAAACCTTAAATATATAAAGTGAATGAAGTATAGTTTATAGATTATTTTTTCTTACTTGTGCAGATTATATCATTGTATTCTTTCTTACATTTTTTATTAAATTAAAAAAAAAAATGTAGGCCAGCGCGAGAAAGATTAGATGTCTTTCGACTTTTTTACAAGTTTGTATCCCTCTTACTTCTTTTGGTCACTTTGGAAGGTAAAAGTTTTAAAAATGATATCTGAATGAAATCACTTCATTAATCTGATGCGCCAGAGAATGCCTGATGATACATTTTTTTTCTAACTGATCCTTCATTCAAGACAAGCTGCCGTATATATGAAGCTAGTTTTTGGTGGACTCAGAGCATTGTATCCGGGTAATATGTATCACCCTGTATCTTAATCTGCCGTGTTGTAGTAACTCCTGAAATCCCCTGTTCGGCGGAGTGATAAGAACCTGTTTATAAAATAGACAAACGAATATCTTCATATTGTCATTAATATATACAATATATACGTTTTCATACTTTTGGGCAAAATCGTTATACTCTGTGCAATACAATAAAAAGTTAATAAAATTCTTTGGTAATCATTATTAAAAAATTATTAAATAAATTTTCTGCAAAACTGCGAGTTGTTGAGCTTGGTTTTTTTTTGGCACTGGGCTTATGTTAACTCCAGTCTCCAATTAAGGTGTGTCCACTGATGGGACTTTGGATGTCTGTTATTCCTATAATAGTTGGTATTGAACTGGAAATAATGTTACTATTTTGAGCGGGTGTAGCAATGGTAATGGCCGAGTTTCCACCAAAGACTAATGGTGGAGCCAAGTTCATAAGATTTATAGACATTAAATGATTAAATAGCATAAGATTGATAATATCCACTGGGTTAATGGTGTTTGGTATTGCATTTGGTTTTATTACTTTTTGTAAGAAAGTCTGGTTATAATATATTCGAAAGAAGCTAAAAGTGGTGAGAAGAATTCTCCCTCTGCTGGAGGAAAAGTTTCTGGATAAAGGCCAATAGAATCTGAGTTAATACACTATTGCTGTTTAAGGAAGGATGTCAATGTAGCAAAGTGTAGCAACACGTGACTGAGTTTCAAGAGTACTTGGACTAAATGGTAAAGCGGTCAATTCCTTACTAACTTGTGACTTTAGCTGGAGGTGAGAAATAGAAGGTCCAGAGATATCAGATTCAGATTCAGATCAGATATTAGACTCTGTAAATAAAAAAGTTCCTTATTTTATTCTTGTGCATTCTTTTGTAGAATTTTGTACAAAGAAAAATTCAATTTCCCCTTTTCTCATATTAACGGGCTCTCCTGAAAAAGGTTTGTCTATTTCTTCAGTGTTAGGCTTCAGTTTTTCCCGAGTCTTAAAAGCTAGCGAACATTGCTTGGGACGATATTTATCAAAGTGCCATTCTGAGATTACTAAGCTTATATGCGAGTCTTGATAATGGCTTATCATGGACGGCTTGAAGTGCGGCTGTGTTTGTTGGTATAATTTTTAAATCTTCATTGTCTGCACTAGGGTGCACAGTTTCAATGTAAGCTACCATGTCCATTTTAGATTGTACGAAACATTCGCATATATTGCATTTGAATACTGTTGTCGGTATGCTCAGAGATACATCTATTTCATAATCATTAGCATTTTGCAACTTAGGAAGACTTTTCACCTAGATTTTTCACCTGAAATAGAGTAATTTGAAGGAGAAGGCGGACCGAAGAAGCTTCCATCTGCAGCGGTCGTTGGCGTTGTTGCAGATCCTTATGCCATGGAACTGACCTCTATTACTGTGGCGCTTGCTGCGGTTCTAGCCAAGTCTATTTCAGGTTTAAAGTTAATATCTGTAATAGTATCTGTGTATAAATGTATATATATACATATGAGGGTAAGGTAGATCCTCCATCAATCAGTTTACTTTTATAATAATATAATAAGCCAAAGTTTTCAAGTAAACCAGTATCATAATCCAATTACAACTTCGTATTTAAAATAAATGAAAACAGTTTGTCGACAAATCAACGTGATCTCTGTGTTTCTGCAGCTTTTGTCTCCGTTTCTATAAAGAATATACATATATTCTTGATCAGGATCACCTTCTGAGTCGATATAAGCATGTCCGTCTGTTTGTCCGTTTCTACATGATCTAGTTCATCCGTTTTGAAAATATCGACCTCAAACTTTTCACATATTCTTATTTTCATTGCACGCTATATCCCATAGCTGTTATATAACTGAAGGATCGGAAATGAAACAATGTTGGTTTAAAGTAAGAAGGCAACTCAGCCGATCGAATTTTACAAAGATTGACCGAATATATACTGTAGCTGAAATATAACTGACTGATGGGAAATCATAAAACCCTATGGTTTTAGAAGATAGAAGGTTGAGACATTCTTTTAAATTTGTATTATAAAAAAATTATTTAATAATAAAATTCTCACAAGGATTATGTAGCCTATAGGTTAACTATAGCCGATATTACCGAAATATATCTTAGGAAATGATCTGCCACTTAACTGGGTAATAAAGGTATATCAATTTCGGCTACACCCAAAGTTAGCTTTCCTTGTTTAATTTGACTTCTAAAAGTTTTTCCCTGCCTCTGTAATGCAAAACTTGTTCCTCGAAACGACTTCCTTTCATTGGTGCAAAAAATCAAATGTAAGTGAGTCGCACAGAAAACCAAACGGAAGTAGCTTGTGAAATCAATTGATTAAAATGCCAATTTCAGTGAATCCAGAGACAACCTTTTAAAGAATATAATTTTAATTTTTCTTCATTGACGCCTTTTAAAATGAATAATTTTCAATTATTTGTTTCCCGATTCTTGAAAGCTAGCGAACATTGCTTGGGACGATATTTATCAAAGTGCCATTCTGAGATTACTAAGCGAGTCTTGATAATGGCTTATCAAGGACGAAAAGATTCTAAGCCTCATTTGGGCAAGGACGGATGATATGGTTTGCCGCAAGGCAAAGGCTGGTTCTGTTGAGCATGCTGAAGCATGCTTAAATGGGGCTGATCAATGCTGACAGGAAAGACTTTAAATTCCTGTGGACTTACTTAACATTTTTTTAATCTTGGTTTCAGAATTCATTTTTGTATTTTCTACAACGTTGCTGTTGAATGTTGCTTTTCTAACTTAAAAAACAACGAAGTTTTGCCATTTCCGATCGATCAGTTATATGGCAGCTATAGGATATAGTCGACCGATCCCGGCCGTTCCGACTTATATACTGCCTGCAAAGGAAGAAGGGTGTATGCAAAGTTTGAAGACGATAGCTTTAAAAATGAGAGTCTAGTTTGTATAGAAAAAGACAGACGGACAGACGGATTTTCATTCTTATGGAGCTTTCAAACAAGTCTGTAACACAAACCGGTAGGAAAGCACAATAAAAAGTTTATAACGCTTCTCAAATCAAGAGAATATTTTTTTAAATACATATATTGAAAAGACCCGTTAGAATAGTTCGGTATCAAAACATTACTTAAATATTTTTTGAACTGTCGCTTCAGGTTCTGAAGATCAGACGTATCGCTTTTTTAGAAAAAGAGGTTTGCAAAATTTGGCACAAGTTTGCGTTGCGTTAAAAAATATATTGCAACAGAAAATCTGATTTTTTCTGGCCATTTGACTAAGTTTTTTTCTAGATACAATTAAGAGTCTGTAGTAATAAAGATGGGAAATCGGGAGTGACTCGAGCGTCAATAAGTCCTATTGGATTTCGCAGCTTAGATGATAAGAAGGTAAAAAATTAATTATTATTTGATACCATACATGTAACATGACAGTTTCCATGATGGTGTAGTCGTATAAACTATCGTAGCGCACCGAGCGCATCTGATATTCTTAGGGCATGTTAAGTTAAGTTAACCGAATGAACCCAATGTACTCCCAATGTACTTAAATGTATTCGAGCGATTATGACGAAAGGGCTCGCGTAATCTAATAGATAAAAAAAAATTGTTATTAATCATTTAATTTATCCAAATCGACATTTATAAGAAAATAATTTTAAAATATTTAAGCAAAATCAGCTTTAAGATATTAAAACTATTTGAATAAAACCTTAAATATATAAAGTGAATGAAGTATAGTTTATGGATTATTTTTTCTTACTTGTGCAGATTATATCATTGTCGTCTTTCTTACATTTTTTATTAAATTAAAAAAAAAAATGTAGGCCAGCGCGAGAAAGATTAGATGTCTTTCGACTTTTTTACAAGTTTGTATCCCTCTTACTTCTTTTGGTCACTTTGGAAGGTAAAAGTTTTAAAAATGATATCTGAATGAAATCACTTCATTAATCTGATGCGCCAGAGAATGCCTGATGATACATTTTTTTCTAACTGATCCTTCATTCAAGACAAGCTGCCGTATATATGAAGCTAGTTTTTGGTGGACTCAGAGCATTGTATCCGGGTAATATGTATCACCCTGTATCTTAATCTGCCGTGTTGTAGTAACTCCTGAAATCCCCTGTTCGGCGGAGTGATAAGAACCTGTTTATAAAATAGACAAACGAATATCTTCATATTGTCATTAATATATACAATATATACGTTTTCATACTTTTGGGCAAAATCGTTATACTCTGTGCAATACAATAAAAAGTTAATAAAATTCTTTGGTAATCATTATTAAAAAATTATTAAATAAATTTTCTGCAAAACTGCGAGTTGTTGAGCTTGGTTTTTTTGGCACTGGGCTTATGTTAACTCCAGTCTCCAATTAAGGTGTGTCCACTGATGGGACTTTGGATGTCTGTTATTCCTATAATAGTTGGTATTGAACTGGAAATAATGTTACTATTTTGAGCGGGTGTAGCAATGGTAATGGCCGAGTTTCCACCAAAGACTAATGGTGGAGCCAAGTTCATAAGATTTATAGACATTAAATGATTAAATAGCATAAGATTGATAATATCCACTGGGTTAATGGTGTTTGGTATTGCATTTGGTTTTATTACTTTTTGTAAGAAAGTCTGGTTATAATATATTCGAAAGAAGCTAAAAGTGGTGAGAAGAATTCTCCCTCTGCTGGAGGAAAAGTTTCTGGATAAAGGCCAATAGAATCTGAGTTAATACACTATTGCTGTTTAAGGAAGGATGTCAATGTAGCAAAGTGTAGCAACACGTGACTGAGTTTCAAGAGTACTTGGACTAAATGGTAAAGCGGTCAATTCCTTACTAACTTGTGACTTTAGCTGGAGGTGAGAAATAGAAGGTCCAGAGATATTAGATTCAGATTCAGATCAGATATTAGACTCTGTAAATAAAAAAGTTCCTTACTTTATTCTTGTGCATTCTTTTGTAGAATTTTGTACAAAGAAAAATTCAATTTCCCCTTTTCTCATATTAACGGGCTCTCCTGAAAAAGGTTTGTCTATTTCTTCTGTGTTAGGCTTCAGTTTTTCCCGAGTCTTAAAAGCTAGCGAACATTGCTTGGGACGATATTTATCAAAGTGCCATTCTGAGATTACTAAGCTTATATGCGAGTCTTGATAATGGCTTATCATGGACGGCTTGAAGTGCGGCTGTGTTTGTTGGTATAATTATGAAATCTTCATTGTCTGCACTAGGGTGCACAGTTTCAATGTGAGCTACCATGTCCATTTTAGATTGTACGAAACATTCGCATATATTGCATTTGAATACTGTTGTCGGTATGCTCAGAGATACATCTATTTCATAATCATTAGCATTTTGCAACTTAGGAAGACTTTTCACCTAGATTTTTCACCTGAAATAGAGTAATTTGAAGGAGAAGGCGGACCGAAGAAGCTTCCATCTGCAGCGGTCGTTGGCGTTGTTGCAGATCCTTATGCCATGGAACTGACCTCTATTACTGTGGCGCTTGCTGCGGTTCTAGCCAAGTCTATTTCAGGTTTAAAGTTAATATCTGTAATAATATCTGTGTATAAATGTATATATATACATATGAGGGTAAGGTAGATCCTCCATCAATCAGTTTACTTTTATAATAATATAATGAGCCAAAGTTTTCAAGTAAACCAGTATCATAATCCAATTACAACTTCGTATTTAAAATAAATGAAAACAGTTTGTCGACAAATCAACGTGATCTCTGTGTTTCTGCAGCTTTTGTCTCCGTTTCTATAAAGAATATACATATATTCTTGATCAGGATCACCTTCTGAGTCGATATAAGCATGTCCGTCTGTTTGTCCGTTTCTACATGATCTAGTTCATCCGTTTTGAAAATATCGACCTCAAACTTTTCACATATTCTTATTTTCATTGCACGCTATATCCCATAGCTGTTATATAACTGAAGGATCGGAAATGAAACAATGTTGGTTTAAAGTAAGAAGGCAACTCAGCCGATCGAATTTTACAAAGATTGACCGAATATATACTGTAGCTGAAATATAACTGACTGATGGGAAATCATAAAACTCTATGGTTTTAGAAGATAGAAGGTTGAGACATTCTTTTAAATTTGTATTATAAAAAAATTATTTAATAATAAAATTCTCACAAGGATTATGTAGCCTATAGGTTAACTATAGCCGATATTACCGAAATATATCTTAGGAAATGATCTGCCACTTAACTGGGTAATAAAGGTATATCAATTTCGGCTACACCCAAAGTTAGCTTTCCTTGTTTAATTTGACTTCTAAAAGTTTTTCCCTGCCTCTGTAATGCAAAACTTGTTCCTCGAAACGACTTCCTTTCATTGGTGCAAAAAATCAAATGTAAGTGAGTCGCACAGAAAACCAAACGGAAGTAGCTTGTGAAATCAATTGATTAAAATGCCAATTTCAGTGAATCCAGAGACAACCTTTTAAAGAATTTAATTTTAATTTTTCTTCATTGACGCCTTTTAAAATGAATAATTTTTCAATTATCTGTTAACTAAACAACTTGTTCGCTGTTTTTCCAATTTTACTTCCATTATTAGACACCTATAAACGAGATTTTGTAGAAGGACTGCAACTATGTCAAATGTATTCCATGACAGTAGTAAACTAGTCAGTATTTTTTAGAGATATCTAAAAAACTTAATTCAAGAACTTTAAAACTGGTCCAACGAGCAGCTGAATGTCATACCGAATAAAACGAAATATAATCCAACCCCATTGGCTCCATGATGACACCATTTTAAACTGCACGGATATTAACAATACTGAATCATATACTTCACAAAGAACTCAATCGTCTGGAGTTATAAAATTAAGAATTTCATTATAGAATTTTTTTTTTCCAGCCAAAAAAATAAATTGAGCTCTCAGAATCAGTTAGAATATCAGTATCAGTAAGCCAATTTCAACGGCATACCTCATACGTACCTCATGCTAGTAGCCATTCAAATCCACAATTCAATCCATTATTACATATTACTAAATCAGGACTTTGGAACTGTCGGATTAAATATGCAGTCCAAAGAAAAATTAAAAAAAAAACCCCCTGATAAGAAATTAAAAATAAAAAATTTAAAAAATTCGTTTGATTCATCTTCTAATAACACAATACTTACGGAGACTTTAACAACTGGCATCAATGCTAGGGCTCTATAATAGCTCTAATACATAACCTAATAACTATAAAAATGACAAGACTATATTTGAATACATTACACAAAGCAATCTAATATTTCTTAATAATGGAACTACTACCCACTTTTCTACCCACACACTCATCTACATAAGTCAGCTTTGACTTTGTTGATTCATCTTGAAAAACCGCTATGGAATTGATAACAACCCTATCGAAAACGAAACAACACGAAAAAATAACTGCCCACCTAAATTTAGCTAGATTTAAGTAAAACTTAAGTTTAATTTGCAGAGAAATAATACATAGACACACGAATAAGTAATTAAGTCAAGCAGAAACTCCTTATTTACATAAAATTATCTGTTAATACGTTAACATTTTAATATCACAAACTAATCTTATATTTAATAAGAATCATACAGTCCCATGGTGGAATAGAAAACTGGAAAAACTAAGAACTAACAAGATCAAATAATAAAAATCAAATAAAACATGAAGGGAAAGCTATCTTCGGGTGGAGCCGAAGATGATATATCCTTGCAGTTAAGTTGCAGCTTATATTATTATCCATGTATCGGATCGTATATAGGGGGCTTCCTTATAAGATCCTTATAAGAATTTCAATTTCAAATAAATTTTCTAATAAAAATGTTGGAAACAGCCCCAACCATCACTAAAATCACTGACGACTCTATTATATAGTCCTTCGAACCTTATAAAATTTGGCAGATCGGATAGACTTGCGCAAAATTGAATTCATAGAAAGTCCCATCTTTCTAACAACAAAGTTATTGCATTTCCGATCAATCAGTTATATGACAGCTATAGGATATAGTCGGCCCTATGAAATTTGACAAATCAGACTAGTTTGCCCAAATCGAATCCATAGAAACTCCTGTCCTGCTAATTTGAAAAACAACAAAGTTTTGGCATTTCCGATCAATCAGTTATATGACAACTATAGGATATAGTCAGCCGGTCTTTATGAAATTTGACAAATCTGATCAGTGATTATGGATAGTGAAAAACGTTATCGATTTTATCGAAAACAAAATATGTGTATCTGTTCTACTTGAAGATACCTATTAAAAAAAAATTTGAACCGTAAATATTAAAAAATAAAATTTTAAAAGTGATCCACTTGACATGGCGCGACCCATGTGCCTCGTGCGTCTTGTGAGGCATCGCTACACATTTTTTTTTGTTTGAAAGGTAGTTTTAGTTTCCTTCCCGTTCATATTTTAACCACCTCCGAAACGCACACGAACACACACTTGTACATGTAGACACATGTTTTTCAACAAATTTTGAGTCGCATCCTAAAAATATCAAATGTCGATCTTGTTCTGATTAAGGATAAAATGAAAAGTGAAAATTACTTATATAGGTGATATGCATGTATATACGTGTTCTAGATGAGTCTTAATTCTGTGTGGCGTACATGCAACATGATTTCACGGCATTCTTTATTGCCGAAAAAATATGAAATAATTCGAATAAGATTTTCAAGACTAACTGAAAGCTTCTATACTAAAAATAATCAGATAAAAAATTTTTCGCGATGAAAATGGGTTAAAAACAACGAAGTTGTGAAATTTCCGATCAATCAGGTTTATGAGGGCTATACTTGTATACTGCCTGCAAAGAAAGAAAGAATTTTTGCAAATAGTGAAGTCAATAGCTTTAAAAATGAGAGACTAGTTTTGTAGAAACAGACAGATAGACAGACGGACATGCTTATATCGACTCAGGAGATGATCCTGATCAAGAATATATATACTTTATTGGAGATGTCTCCTTCCCTCCGTTGCACACTTTTGACCAATATTATAATACCCTGTGCTAGGGTATAAATATCTTCTATGGTAGGAAACTCAATCATGGAACTAGCTGCAACTGCCTATGGCAATATAATAACGGAAGCATTTGTGTCCTATAGGTCAGAAATCTCTTGTCCTGAGTAGTTTTGATTATGTTAAGTCTCCCCTGAACCAAAGTCCAAAAGAAACATAACATCGACCGATGTTAATAGCCGACCTAAAGAGATTCTTAGTTGGTTGATTTGACCTAGCGACGTTTTAAATTTTAAATTTAAATTTTTGTTTAATTTAAATTTTTGTTTTAAATTTCAGCCTTAACTCAACCGTAGTTACATCAAATGTTTGGAAAGGGATAAAGACGTTCATTTTCCAATATTTGACCAAGAGAGTTCTGGTAAATTAAAGTCATCGAGAATCACATGAACCGACTGAAAAGCAGTAGGCGGGTCGTTTGTCGGTGAAATATATATACAGGTAATAAACTAATGAGCGGAAAATTGACTTGACGCTAAGAAATTCATAATCATCTTATTCACATTCGAGTCGAGTCATCGATGAACACATCTCCGACGATAAAGAGGCGGAGATCACAATGGAAGAGTGTGAACTGTAAGATGTCGTTACGGATTCTGCGCGACATCATAATTCTCGGAGATTTCCAGGGAACGAAATGCGTGTAAATCTGAGACCCGACGATAAGATTGGAAGCTCTGCAGCTTTCCCACCATACTGAGGCGAGGATTGTACCCCACGATTGTTGCAAAACCCGAGTGAAACTCAGACCACTTCGAATACCCGCCGCTGAAAGTAGGGAGAGGAAGAAAAGTCAGCTTGGAAGCTCCGACCCAGCGTTGCGACCGCCTGAAAGTTGGAAACTCCATTAGCAAGGGTGAAATGGGTTGCAATTCGAGCAGAGAGCATCAACGTTTTAGAATGCATCGTCGCTACAAACTCAGACACGGTCAATTGCAAGTCGCTGATGATCTCTGCAATATCCAATTCTTTAAGCTTTCCATGGATGGTATTGAAATTCTCGTATATGGCGACCAACTGGCTATGACGCTCGTTGAGCACACCTTGGATCCTCTTCAAGTCCTGGAGGATACAGTTTGCCTAAGATTTTAAAATAGTACTCCGAGCCAGAGTGGGTGCATCTGTGACTGCGCCGCTATAAGTCGCCACAATAATTGAACTACGATCAACCGAAATAAAGAAACACCGTAAATTATTAGGTGCGCAACTTAGTTCCCGTTGTTTGTCGATAAATGGCTCTAGAAGTTAGTGGTGATCAATTTTGATATATCGAAAACAAGATAAACTTAACCTAGACATTTGAAAAAGAAACTGGGTTTTCATATTAGTGACTTTGTTTATGTGTCATGTACTTTTGGTTGTGCGAATATGTCCGATTTTGTGCCAAATAATCGTCATTTGCGGAATAAATTGATTTTCTTCTTTCATTCAAAGAAATCGGCAGCTGAAGCACATCGAGAACTCCAAAAAGTTTACGGAGGTGTTGCCCCAAGTGAAACAACGTACCGTGCAACGAACACGATTTATCCCATTGCGCGCCCATATACACTGAGTTGTGGAATGTATATATATATATGACTGTTTATGCGCGACATACTCATTTGCAAATGGAACGTATGTATGTAAGTTATTAACAGCGGACCGGATAATAACTGACTCAGTTATTATTTTATGTTTACAAATATATATATAATAATATCAAAAATTAATTAAAGATAAAACTGCTTGCTTTCTAGCCACTGATGCACTGTATGTCTTTTATTCAAAAATGTACATTGTTTATACACTACGCAAATCAGTACCAAATATATTCGAACTGGTTCTACTTTATGTTCGTGAAATTGTTAATTTTATTAATTAGATCCCGTCATGGTCACCAATATTTGGTCATTAAGATTGTTCGATGACGTTCCAAATTAAAAGTCGAAATTGTGCATTTTAAAACATAAGAATTTGTACAGATATAAAATGCAGAAAAAAATAGTTTATCCAATTTGCGTATGCAATGATATGAGAGGCGAGAGTAAGAGCCCGCCTTAGAAAATAAACTCAGCGAAAGCTCTCTAGCTTAATGCTAAAATAATGCCAGTTGAAGCCGAATGCCGAGAAGAGTCTCTATGTCATATTTATTGGAAGTCATGGAAAGTTTTTCCTTTCATCTAAAATAGCTGCGAGTATTCGCTTAAAGAAGTATTCGTACCCTATAGCCATTGAGCTCCTGGCCCGGGAACCAGGCCCCCCCTCTAGTCTGCAAAGACGTGGGATGGTTTCAGGCCAGCGTTAAAGTGATGACGAGAGGTCCGCTCTCTTCACAGGACAGCGGTAGATGAGCTGAAAGAGGTATATGAGGGCGTGAAGATTGTTCGTTGAGCTAGCGAGACATTTCTTGTAGGCCCTGAGCAAGGATCTCCATCCCGGCCTCCATAAAGGACCCAAGCCTGATCCTTACCATGTTGCAGAGGAGTAACCCACCCCTTCCCACGTTGGACTGGCATGTGGCGAAGGTGGAAGAGATGGAAGGGCCGACGAACCAGGTGGTCCTTATCATAAATAAGAAAAGTCTAGCTCCCATAGAGTCACGGGGAGCTAAACTTCGGCTTGAGCTCCGTAAATAACCATAAAGGAGTACAAGTCGGACTGGGGTGATGTTGCGAAACAAGCCACAACACAGGATGAACTGGCCTCATAGTTAAATGGCTCAGACATCGAGGACGCCTACAACACGTATGCATCGCTGCTGCACAGGATGGCTTCGAGTCGAGTCATCGATGAAAACATCTTCGACGATAAAGAGGTGGAGATCACAATGTCTTTACGGATTCTGCAGATACACCTCCACCATTATAAAGCATCCTCAGATACACTGCTGCTTCATCTGGCTGAGCATGGAACCATGGAACCATAGATAGCAGTAGGTAGGGTTTCTGGACCAGCGACCAAGGGGTACAAGCTACAAGTAGCTAACACTGAACCCTAACACTAACACTTAAAAGCACCTAAGCATATTTTTGCTCCATAATTACAGCAAAGAATACAAAGCCGCAGCTACCGTGAAACCACAAACGACTCCAGCCCGGATACTGTCGTCCTACATGGTCTATTAGAGGCCGAAACCCCCCCGACGACCTTGTAGAAAAGCTAGTACAGAACCCCGAAACGCTCAACTTAGGCCACTTATAGGATATGATTTCAACGCTTTCCACTCACAATGGGCGAGTTCCAACACAAACGACCTGCAATAGGGGGAAATGACCCCACCTTCAGTATTGCAAATTGCAGGGAATCCATTATTCTCACGCTTATATTGAAACAGATACTTCGCCACGTAACCCTTTAGAAGGTCCTAGAGAAACACTCTTTCTCCGACGACAGGTATATAGAAACATCCGTTAACACCAAAATGAACCCAAAATATTTCAGACCCATCAGTCTCTCATTCTTCCTCCTTAAGACTGTAGAAAGAGTCATAGGTCTATAATTAGAATCAACTCTTAGCCCCACCCAAATGTCTGATGCATAGCATGCTTACTAAGTGGCTAAATCCACAAAGACTGCCCTCAACGCGCTCATTTCCAAAATAGAGAAAGACTTTTCTCAGAAGGAATTCGCCCTGGTAGCCTTTCTGGACATAGAAGGATCCTTCAACAACGTTCTCCCAAATACAATAACCAGCACCTTGAGTACTCTTGTGATAGATGATCACCTGGTGGGACTGATTGATCGTTTGCTAACCTGCAGAACAGTGACGTTTTCACTAGGCACATCTTTCCTAACAAGGGTCGTCAGCAAAGGCACGACGCAGGCGGAGTTCTCTCCCCTCTCCTATGAAACATAGCTATCAACTCGATTCTGTGAAAGATAGAAGAGAGACTCTACAGGACAGTGATTTCGCGGACGACGTCGCAATCCTGTTCACAGGCAAAATCCCACAGACGTTCTGTGATCTCATGAGCGCAAAATTGTAAGCCCTAGCCGCATGGACAAGCAGTAATGGCTTTGAAGTAAATGCGCAGAAAACAGAGCTAGTTCTGTTCAGTAGGAAACATAGGCCCCCGCCCCTCGTCATACCAAGACTAAATAACCAAAGGCCCTCCTTCAGCAATTGTGCCAAATACCTAAGATAGGAAGACATTGGAATTCTGGATAGGAAGACTTTGAAGAAAGGTCTAAAAAGGCTGCTGTAGCCCTTATTATCTGCCACCTAGCCCTCTTTTCCAAAAAAGCCATAGAGATAAAATAGGACATATCCCCCTATATTGTAAGCTGGATCTACACCGCCATAGTCAGACCCACACTACTGTATGGAGAGCTGGTATGGTGGCCAGCCATCAAAAGGCCCCAAAAATGCCCTTGAACCTTGAAAAAATTTAACGAGCACAAGAAGCCCTAAATGCCATACTCAACTTTCCAAATCCAAGACTAGCAGGTTTTGAACAAGTGAAAGTAGCGGCTATCAGGCTAAGGGAAACCCAGCAATGAAGCCAACTTAATAGGGGCCACTCCACCAATCAACTAAACGACCCTGTCATTCCCAGCAGTAAAGACTACTGTACTCCCTGGGAGTATCCACAAACACCTTTCCAGACCCTCTTTCCAGATAGAGAGGAGTGGGAGGCCCAGAGAACGCACAAAGCTTCAGCTATATGGCTCCAAACTAAACAATATAGTAGGAGGAGGAATATACTCCGAACAACTAATCATTAAAGCCTTTTTTAGACCACTGCAGCATTTTTCAAGCTGAGGTGATAGCTATAAGGGAAGTACTAAAATGTCTCAACATACAAACCTTCACACTAAAAGGAGTCGATATATACCAAGCGGCTATAAAATCGATCTGCTCGATCACCAGCAACTTCAAAAGCGCTCAGAATGCATTTATTATTTCTGCGCTCGGGCAGTCACGTCGGATATATAAGTTCGGTGAAACGACCCACAAGCTCTGTGAGCTACCTGCGCCTGTTGCGAGCGTAAACAAGCAAAACAGTTCGTTACAAAATACTTCCTCCACGAATAAAGGTTAAATAGATCCGGATAAAGTCTGTTTAAGTGTGCCAGACGTCTATCCTAACCTAACGCAAGAGTTTCGATAAGAAAAATGGAGAATTGAAACGTTGAATAAAGTACACTTTTTCGACTTATAAATTTAACAATTATAACAAATAGTTTTTTAAAAAGAGATAAAATAATCTCATCAAACATCGCTATTACTCGATGTTCGAATTTTCATGTGGGCTCACGAGCACTTGTGTAGGAAGTCAGCAGTCAGATAGTATGGTCATGCAAAGTTATGCTAAGTACAAAATCTGACAACCAGAAAAATATGCTCAAAGCCATTAAGCTGCTAAAGGATGATACCTCAGAGAAATATTTTAATCATGGCGAACGGCGAATAAGTTATTGAATTGATTAAATATCATTTGCGCAAGTTTTTTGATGGGCGGCGCATAAACTACGACAAAAAGTTAGTATGTCCTCAAATGAGTAGAGCTATCCGCACTGTAAAATATATGTTATTCCTTATATCTTGGCACCGCATGCCATGATAACGCTTCACACCTAGTAATATGAATTTAACTAATTGAATAATAATTTGATGCCGATCGACTGACCCAGTAATAAGTACAGACGGCGATCGACTGACACAGTACTGAGTACAGACGGCGCCACCAGCAAGCAGCATTGTCAACACCAGCGGAATCATGAAATATGAAACTCATGACCAAGTGGTCTGAGTCAGCAGTCAGAGTCAGCAGTTGACCGGGTTAACCGTTACGGAAGCACGTCGATAGCATTGACCTACTAACCCTAGACTTAGGCATACTTCAATCAGTAACTTCAGTTCAATAACACCTTTAGATATTCATATTATTACAGATTCATATAACATTTTTCATATTTTCAGATTCATATTTACATTTTAAGTCGGAACGGCCGGGTCGTTTTTTTAGTTACGAGGATTACACTATATCCTATAGCTGCCATATAACTCATTGATCGGGAATGCCATAACTTCGTTGTTTTTTAAAGTTAGAAGAATGGGATTTTCTATGGATTCTACCAAGTTTCTGCCAAGTTTCAAAAGGATCGGGTGACTACATACGATCCGAAATATATCTAATAATATAGGATGCGTGTCGCCACCTAGCGGACTGCCACTCAACTGCAAGGGTATATCAACTTCGGCTCCGTCCGATGTTAGCTTTCCTTTCTTGTTTATTTTAATACCCTTGCAGAGGGTATTATAATTTTGGTCAAAAGTGTGCAACGCAGTGAAGGAGACATCTCCGACCCTATACAGTATATACATTCTTAATCAAGATAACCTCCTGAGTCGGTATAAGCATGTCTTCTTTCCTTTGCAGCAAGTATATAAGTCGGAATGGCCGGGATCGCTCGACTATATCTTATAACTGCCATATAACTGATTGATCGGAAATGGCATATCTTTGGCAAAACTTTTTGCTTCCATTATTTTTCGTTGTGCTAGGTAGCAGATTATCTAACAGAGTTTGCCACAGAAGATCTTTGTGGGTTTGTTTTAAACTGCGCCAGCAACTGTTACCAAAAAGCTTTATACCCTCATTCGACCGTCCGATGAATATGAATTATTACTCAAAATGCAATAATCAATTACATATATTGTTATGCGGCCACTAAAGTCGACCTTGAACTCACGGGAGTAACGAAAGGTCTTGGAGTCGTAGTCAAACCTATAGAACGTCTGACTAAAACCCAAACTCAATGGTTTGGACTGTATTACATTTGCACTTGAAAAGAGGTTGACACTCAGTACGCTGTATATTTGTATAACAACAAAGTGTTGTGACTTCGGCTAACAAAGTGTTGCCGCTAAATATTTATGTTTTGCAACTCAAATATTATGATATTTGAAGTTATCTATTCAAAGATATCTTCCCACGGTGCCACTTTGAGTTGACTGGTTTTATTTATACCGGCTTGCAGTTCAAGCCTTTGAAAAATGGACCTAAGTCTAGGATTTCATTGGAATATAAATCGCTAACATCGTATCTTGCAGAAATTTTTCTACCATTGTTTATGTTTATATTCCGCGCGTATTTTCTGGCTATTCTGATATTTTTTAGTGACTTAATTGATATTGCCAGTTATATTTTGTAGGTCATTGATGGTTATTCTTGATAACGCATCTGCTACATGATTGTCTTTTCCCCATCAAGTATTCAACTGAGAAATCGTATTCCTCCAATTCGATCCTCATTCGTGTCAGTTGGGGAGTTGATGATGACAACTGGGGTTGATCATTGAAAATAGGTTCGTTAAAGGTCTATGATCAGATTTTATTACGAAATGCTTAGCATATATATATGGTCTGAAATTCAATACTGTCCAGTGTATCGCAGCCAATTCCTGCTCAGTAGTACACATATTACTTTCTCCTTTAGTGAAAGATCTAGATGCATAAGCAATGGGAGTTGGAGACCGCTTGCTCGCATCCGTAATTATACAGAATATAATTATATAATTATTATTCTTTATTAAAGTCGGTGTATTGTAAAAATATTGGTTCCATTAATTTGGTTTTTAAATATTGCAACGCGTTTTGGCATTTAACTGTCCATTCAAAGGGAACATTCCTTTAACATAATCTTGTTATGTGCCGGGAATATTTGGTGAAGTTTTCAATGAATCGTCTATAAAAATTAAAAAAAGCTACAAAAGATTGTATTCCCTGCATTTCTCAAAAACATCTATTAAGTTTTTAAGCATATGGTTTTCGGAACAACCAATAACTATTAAGCCATCCATATAAAGGAATGCTTGTGAAAGTTTTAATCCAGAGAATGCAATAGTCATCATCCTCTGAAATGAATTAGGTGCTATTTTTTAACCAAAAGGTAAACGCGTGAAACGATATGAGCCATTGCTCGTTGAAAATGACGTTATATACAAATTTTAATTGAATTTTATTGATAACTTGGGATCTTGCTGGCTAATGTATAGAGTTGTTGCCAGAACTGTATGTTATTGGTACATAAATTGGAATTTTGAGGTTATTTTGAGGTTAGATGGATTGAAGCCTAATTGACAGTTATATTTCTTTATGAAGTCGATTCCTTATATGCCATCACATGGAATAGCAAAATTTAAATTCACGATATGAAAGTCGTGTGGGATTATATATTTAGTTGTCTGTATCTCAATAGAGGCCAACCCTTTTGATTTGTTAACCTCCTGACTTATTCCTTTTATATCTATTATATTGTTAGTGTTTATGTCATGATAGACATCAGAATCTTCTTTAACTATTGAATTGTCTGCACCCGTGTCCACTAGAAACACCAGTTCTTTTCCTGTGGACATGTTAGTAAAAGTAACAAATATACTGAGATTAACTGCATTAACTGCATGAACGTTCTCTATTGCTGAGTACTTAAAGGGCCTTGATAGTTTCCCGTTGTATTTTGGGCTACTCTCACATTAAAATTGTGGACTCGGTTTGAGTTACCACGTCCTCGATTGTTTCCTCTGTACTGACTTCTTCCATATTATTATAATTGGTACTGTTGTGGTTGTTGTTATTATTACGACCATGATAGCTACCTCTGAAACTTCCACGTCCGCGGTTCCCACCACGCTGCGGATTGTTTTTATAGTAAAGAACAGTATTTTGTTGTCCAATTGCATCCGTTCAACTATTTACGAATTTGGATATGGCATCATTCATAGTGTTGAAGATACCAGCATGCATGATAAGTTTTACCTTATCAATTGCGAAATTCTTTATCATTGCCTTAACTACAGACTATGTAGAATAATCTCTAGTTAACGCAATGTCAAGGTCACGGTAGGTCATCCGTTATTTACGCACTTTCTAGAGCTTTTGTTATCTGCTCAACCTCTGATGTTAAGGTTAGTAGTTTTACCTTCAACCGTTGTAAATTCATCAGTTTAGCTGATAATACTTCTACGGTTTCGGCTTTGACATTACTTTTTAGTCCGGAAATGACTTGATAATACTTATCAAGTCTTGATAATACTTCTACGGTTTCGGCTTTGACATTACTTTTTAGTCCGGAAATGACTTCTTCTATAGTTTTTTCATTTTCTACTAGGTTTCTGGCGACACCTTTTAGCTTTGTTTTTATTAACGAAATAGAAAATTTTTCTTGTTCGCCTTTTATTGATTCTATTATTTCTAATGCATCGAGAAAACTTGCCAAATTTATATATATAAGCTATATATAAGGTATAAGCTTTGATATAGTGTTGACAAAATCAATATTTGACTGTGCCATTGTAATAAATTTCTTTCACGCTCGGGCTAATATCTGAATCTGTAGAATTGTCCAAATCAGACATTAATATAGCATTAATTTTTCCTTTTCCAAATTCTTTTGGTCAGTATTAATAACTTCTTTTGATTCCGATTCTTCACCAGTTTCAACTTTTGCTGGGGTTTTAAGAATGTTAGGTATTGATTTTGACATTTAACTAATATTTCTACATGTTTCCTGACTGTGGTTTTCCGTATTGGTCTATTTTGTGTTAGTGATTTATGTGATTTGTCGAATTCTGTTCTTGTCTTCAATAATTCTTTTGAAAATTCTTTCCATTCCATTATCTTATGTATGGCATGACAATTAATTTTGTCTGTATTAGGAATTTCTAACAGGGGTTGTAAATGCTGACTATGGGTCCCTTTCATATATTTTAGTTAGTTTGTATTTACATACCGGAGTATACATACATATATTTATATATGTATATTTCTATTTTGCTTAAAATTTCCTTTATTTTATTTCATTTCCTTTTTTATTTAATTTTTGTGCTTAGCCTTTATATATATATGTGTATTTTTAAATTTTTATGTACTATTTTGGATTTTTTTTTTATTTTGCCCAGTCATTTGCTCGGCTCATATACCTTTCTTTAAACATTTGTAATGTATTTTGTACAGTTTAAAAAAACGTTCCGCTCAATTTTACAAAAAGTCGTTTATAATTATTAAGTAACGCAGTACATTAATAATGCAAAGCAGTGCATAAAAAAAATAGGGTTTATTGTTGTGCGTTCTTTGTAGCGCTGTCGGTTCACTGTTCCGGGTCTGACTTGGTACGCTAGATGGTGCCGGTGCTGGCTGCACAGGCTGCTCCTAGTTTTCTGGTTCTCGTTGGGACACCGGTGCTGGTTCTTGCACAGGTTTCGAACAGGTTGATTCGCAAAATGGACTCTCCAATGGTCCTGGCCAATCCTTGGGCCATTCTTTTCTTCTTTTTGGCAGCTGTTTTGCAATTGGAGGTGTTATTTTTTTCCGTTTATTTGTTTAAATACTGAGTGAGCTGGAGCCCTGGGCTTTAATTTTACAAGGCTTGATTTAAGAAAGTCAAGTTCTTCTTGAAATTTTTGGGCTATTGCTCAGGGGAGTGGCGCACTTAATGTGCGCTATTCTTTTATTTATTTTATTCTTGACGCCCCCTCTTTTTGCCATGGCTCCATCTCTACTCACTCAGATTTATTCGCTCCATTTTGCAGTCTTCCGTTTCGCTTTATATCCTTATGCCATGAAGTATCCTTTAGGTCCAGATACTAACAGGTATATCTGTCACGGTCGCCATGTAAGATTACACATATAGTCACAAAACAACGTAGCGTTTTGGGTGTTGCTCGTAGACCTGTCTTTATTAGAATATCCTTTGTTCTCTTAAGCTGAGGCTTTCTAGCTGTCGGCACAGCGGCAGAGTAGCCGTCTTATGTATCATAGATGTATAAGTAGAGTAATAATATGGGAAGTAGACAGAGAGCGAGTTATGTATGCACATATGTATAAAGCGGTCAGCATGGGAATCATGCTGACTTTGCTCTAATCGGTGAATGGTCTGAGTGCGCATCATATTATATTTCCACTTGAAAAGAGTTTGGCACTCAGTACGCTGTTGATTTGTATAACATCAAAGTATTGTGACTTCGGCTAACAAAGTGTTGCCGCTCAATATTTATGAACTCATATGTGCGTACACTACAACCGAAACAATAGTCAATGATATTATTGAAGTATAGAATAACAAGGACTTCCAAGTGAACTGGTTTTGAACATAATGAATAAAAACAAAATACGTCAACCAATATTTAAAGAAGAGCTGGAGCCCGGAAGCATACAGCAAAAGAAAACAGCTTTGAAATCATGCTATTTACCTCTTAGCAAAGTCTCACGTATTTTATGTCATTCGTGAGGACAACTATAAGAGACTTAATGGGTAATCAAAATTGTCTGATACAAAGGCTAGTTACCCAGCAATGAAAACCATCAGTGCCTTCTCTACGAATCCACTTGGAATGCTAATGGCGTTTCGCTAAATAAGCACGATTTATCTCAATTTCTGTTTGACATTAACATCGATGTAATGCTCCTTTCAGAATTGCACCTTACAAACCAAAATAATTTGATTCTCAAGGACTATACATTTAACGGAACGAATAATTACAACGATTGTGGTAAGATACCCTATCAAAACCTTCCACACTCCATGATTTCCGACAACAAGCTTACCACGAGCAATTTTACTAGAGTTATATTTAGCGTTCAAGAGTTCCAAATCACTTCATCAGGACACAATATCAATATTTTATGTAATAACTAGAAATATCGATAACGCTATCGACATCCCCACCTCCGTGAAGAACACCTTCAATTAAATCCAAATCCGTAAACTCTAAAGTGGAGTGCATTATCCAGCGAGCCTTATCTTCATCCATAATTTTAACACTGGCTCGTATGATCTCTCCCATCACTCCAGCAAAACTTTCCTCGGCACCAATATCGACGCGGTACAGCGAGGCGAGGTAGCTACCCCTTGGGCAGATCATTCGGCTTTAGATAGGCTTTCTGGTCCGCAATCATTGGAAAATGGGATGAGAATTAGCAACATTCTATGCCTCTATCAGGAAACCCTTCAAGACAAGCTCCTTTGGTGCCACTTCCTACAATCCTTCCTTCTTCACGCACTGCACCATTCGATCCCAGTCTCCGCCTACTGATAGATTCGTTTGGATATTAAAGATCCATTCAATGCCCTTACTTGAAAGCTCCATCTGGATCCTCAGGGATTCCAAGACCTCTGCAGATTCCTTGGTCTTCCTGTCCGCTTCAACGAAGGCCGTCTCGTTGTCGGAAACCCTCGATGGCAGATTAAATTCCTGTTCACAATTATGCAAAAATCCGTGCACAGGTTTTGCGCCCGTGCCAATTGCGCACTGTCCATTGCACCATTTCGTTTCAAGTCTGCGCCTCCAATTGTGAAATCATCATAGTTCGTATTTTTTTCACTAGCACTTCGCCGTCCTCATACGTGCTCCTCCCATAGATCACTGCCGGTGGCGCCACCTTCACACCAAAGTGAAACTAGCAGAAAAATAGTCTCGTTTTCAATTGCAGTCCTAAATGCTCATGGTCCAATCCAATAAGCAGCTTCGGTACTACATTCTCGTAGGGCTTCATCAGTAGTCGAGCGTCCTTGTTCACGCTCCTCACATCTCTTCGATGCAGGCTCTTTATTCAAATGGCATACACGATTCTCCACACATGTGGGAAGGACTTGCCTGCTCCATCAATGAACAGACCTACCACATTAGTAGGCTCTCTTGTGGATCTTCCTCCGAACCATTGCATATATAGCTGACGTCGCCGAAGAACCTTCATCCAGAAGCGCGTATGTATCCACCAGCTTCCCACATCCGTATAGCGTCACAGGCAATACACGGAACAGTAATAGTTCTCTGTCTTTTTTGACACAGCTGAAATTCCTTTTTAGCGTCGCCGGAACACCCACAGATAACGATGCTCTCTACTTCATTCAATCACTTCACATTCACCCTTGGTCCAACTGCCTATCGGGCCCGGTTTTAGCTGCTCCAATTGCCACCTCGCTATAGCGGTCACATCAAACCTTTATTGCTTGCTTTATGAAAGAAACTGTGATGCTTCTTTTTGCTTCCATTCACGGTACATTCCCTTGACACAGCGCACAATCGAGTCATACGCCTTATAACAAACATAAGCGATATTTTCTGGCGAGCCTTTATTTCTGTTGATGTGACTTTAATGGTTGGCAGTCCCAAACTGCATATTTTCCTTATCCGAGTTCGATATATAACGTAACCCTTCAAGGGCCGTAACTGGGTACACTCCTGGTAGTGCGACCATACAAAATTATTATCTGAAAAGTATTGAAGAAGTATGTATAGTATGTATATGTAATTTTTTTTTTTTTATTTTTTTTTTAACGTTGCCGTTATTTTTTTGAAATTTCTCTTTGCGAGACTAACAAAAGGTGTTCCAAATCTTGAATTTTTAACTTAACTAACAGTCATATTGACTGATACAGAGTTAGACGACTCTAAAAGTCGATTGCTGGGTAAGAAGGTCGTTGCGTCGCAAGCGGGATCCGCTAGAAACTCGAGTCAATCCCCGAGCATGGAGATTTGGGTGCGAAGATAGTTTTTTTTTTGTAGGACTCTTTAAGCTTCTGGATTTCGTCTTTCACTGCGAGGATGCCCAGATCTCGGTAGATGTTTTAGTTGCAAACATACCAAGGAGCCCCGGTGATAGTTCTCACTATTTTTGATTGTGCGCGCTGTATGATGTTCTTGCATTCGATGTGCTTACGCCAGCATAGTCGTCTATCAAGATGGACGCCAACGTACGTTACTTGGTTAGCTTGAGGGATCTGCATACCGTTTAGTGAAAGCAAAGGGCATGTTTGTCTATTAAGAGTAAACGTCTCATGTTTACACTTTTGTTAATTTATAATACGCCAGTCGGATAGCCACCTTTCCACTATTAGATAATTAGGCAGTTGGTTTGTGGCTTGCGTTGGGCATATGGAGCGACCAAGGCAAGCGGTATCGTCGGCGAACGTTGACGATGTTAGTTGTGCGTTCGTAGGAATATCCGCAGAATACAAAACATATAGACTCGGGCCGAGTGCGCTTCCTTTTGGAACTCCAGCTTCGATGATGTAGACGCTCGACCCTATTGTAGAGGTATGATTCTTGTGCTGCTTGAGTTGCTTGTGGGTGTATGTTGGCAAATACGTTTCAATTTTGTGCATGAGTTCATTAATCCAAATTCGGTTGAATGCTTGAGATAGTTCGAGCTACAGTATTCTCGCTGTTCGAAGGCTAAGCGTATTTCGGATGTTAATCTGTTCACTTGCTCGATGGTTCTGTGGTTTCTTTGGAAGCCAAATTGGTGTGCCGGGATAATATTGCAAGCTTCCAGATGTGGTATTTTGCGAGTAAGCAAGCATTTATCAAACAATTTAAACAAACAAGATATAAGGCTTTTCCAGGCTTCGGTATCATTATACAGGTGGATCTCTTCCACTTTTTTGGGAAATAGCCAAGATTAATGATCCCATTAAATAGTTTGCAGACGTCCTCTGTAGCGCATTTCGGAAGTTCGATCAGCATCTTTGGCGTCAGTAGGTCACCACCGGGGGCCCTTTTTGGTTTTAGCGTTCTTATGACTTTTTCGAATTGATTGGCCGGAATGAAGGTTAAGTTGGCTGGTTAAGGTTAAGTTGAAAGATATTTCAAATGCCATCCCAGAGTTTAATGGCCAAAAGCTAAATCTTCAAAGATTTATCACAGCCTTGAACTTAACAAAAGGAACATGTGAACATATAGCGGTTGAAGTAATCAAATCCAAAATTGTAGGATCAACCCTTTATAAAGTAAAGAGTGAGACCACTATAAACGGAATAATTACAAAACATAAGGACACTATAATCGGAGGTCAAAGCAAAAATGTCAAAATCCACTCAAAAAGGTAAAACGGCTGAAAAGTTCACAACCGAAATCGAAAAAATGCGAAAGCTCCTTCAAGCATCGTATATCGATGAGGGATTGCCAGCCGAACATGCTGATAAATTCAGCACAAAAGAGGCCATAAAAACAATGACTAAAAATTGTGAACATGGACGACTTTAAACAGTACTAGAAGCAGGCAACTTTTCAACAATGAACAAAGCCATCACAGGCAATCCTGGAACAATCCTATATAACCGAAGAGGACAACCTTATCATAATAACAACTTCCGAGGAAATTACCGCGGTAGAGGTTATGGAAGAGGTTATTACAATATTAATTACCACCTAAACAACAGTTATAACCAACATAGTGGACATAACCAAAACTATAGTAACCACACCAATAATTATAGAGGTCGTGGAATAATATTCGTGGTGGAAATAACGGCAACAATAACAACAGCTACGCGAGTGGAATTATTGAATCCCAATCGGAAAACTAAAAACATCTCTTAAGAAAAATCCACAAAAAATGAAACTGTATAAAATAAACCTCAGCCTTAATATCTATGTAACCATTAAAAACTAAGTTACGAAAACACCCTTAACCCTTTTAATAGATACAGGCTCAGACATTAGCATTTTAAAAATAAATTCAGATCAGTATAGTAAAGAAGATTCAACAAAAACTATAACAATGTCTGGTATAGGAGAAGGTACTATCCAATCTCAAGGTTTAACCTTTGTAGAAATATAAACAGGAAAATATATATTACCATTCTACTTTCATTTAGTAAACAACGATTTCCCAATACCATGTGATGGCGATGGCATATTGGGAATGGATTTCATAAAAAAATTTAATTGTCAACTAAATTTTCAAATAGATCAGGATTGGTTAATAACACGACCATTAGATTTCAATCAAGAAATAGACATCCCAATTACACATTTAATTAATAAGGAATGTACCGAAAAGAAACTGCACACTTTCTTTCTACTATAACTTTCATGTTTTTGATTCGATTTTAATTTTTCTTTTTGTTCTTTTTATAGCAAAACTTAAACTTTCAATTTTTATAAACAGAATTAAAAAAAAAAGTAAATTCTTATTTTTAAGCGAAGTTTTCGCTTAACTCCTCTCATCAGGTTCTGCACACCCTCCTTGGTGACCTTGCCGGCTGCACGCATCCAGTTTTTTTTCATTTCTTTGTTATTTTGGGAGAGACTACCATTTTTTATTAAACTTCGCTTAACGATGGCCCAATATCTCTCAGTGGGACCACTAACCATACAGCATATAGACTACTCATTTCATACAACGAAAATGGACGCAAAAATTTCTTGCGACGGGCCCCAGCAGGCCCCAAAGAAAATCTTACTCTCATTCTTACGCTCTTTCTTACGCTCATATTCTCAAAAAAATTTTTTGGTTCTTCAGTCGCGGAAATTCATCTTTATATGTATGCGTGCTCACATATTCACATACACGGTTTCATGTGTTCTTGTTCGTTTTGAATCCAACCAAAATTTTAGATTTTTGTAACTTTTCAGGATTGCTACCCTAAAAATGGGGGCTACTCATTGTTGGGTTCATGACGAAAAAATTGTATTATGTTATATTATATTTTTAAATATTTCAGCATTCATTTTATAAATGTTTAGAAAAACGATTAAGTGGTAGCAGAAAAATTTTTATATATAAAATATTTAAAAAATAATGGAAATCCTTTTACTATGATTGGAACAGGGTATCTTTCAGTCGGTTTTGCTTAAAACCCAAATTTTTTTCTATGTTGATATTTTTTAAACGGATGGTGCTTGCATACCCTACTGATGCCCACAAAAACTAAAAATCAGCTGTTGTTGTTTATGCTCACTCCCTTAAAAATCATTTATCAAAAGGGTATGCTAGCACTATCCGCTTGCAGAAAATAAAACAACTTAAATTAAATCGGGGTTTTAAGTGATACCGACTCAAATGTACCCTCTTTCTATTATAGTATAAAGATTTTTATTCATTCGTAATAATTATATATGAAAATCATTTTACTGCTACCACTGCATTGTATTCCCAAACAAAAAAACAATTTATTCTGAAATATTAATAAATAAAATATATATTCTATCATCATCATTAACTCGATAATGCATACCCCAATTTTCTTAGGGTATCAAGCCTGAAAAGTTACAAAAATATAAAATTTTGGTTGGATTCAAAACGAAAAAGAACGCACACACATGAAACCGTGTATGTGAATATGTGAGCACGCATACATATAAAGATGAATTTAGCCGCGGATCAACCATCTTGATGAAGGGCCTCTCCGCGACTGAAGAACCAAAAAATTTTTTTGAGAATATGAGGGTTACAAAGAGCGTAAGAATGAGAGTAAGATTTTCTCTGGGGCCTGCTGGGGCCTGTCGCAAGAAATTTTTGCGTCCATTTTCGTTGTATGAAATGAGTAGTCTATATGCTGTATGGTTAGTGGTGGGACGCAGCTCTGGGCAATTTGTTGGGTTCTCCTCTTTTGGAACAAACTTGATGCTCTCCGCCTCAAGGAGCGCCAATGTTGACCGGGCATAGTGCGCTGACGCTAAGTCTGGCCAAAATATTGTCGACACGTTGTGCTTTCTATAAAACGATATTAAACGTTTTTTAATTCACTCTTTTTTAATTCAAACCTCTGCGTTTATTGTGCCATTTGTGAAAAATGGGCTGGTTTTTAGGCCACATGTGCAAATTGCCTGCCATATCAGGACTTTCTCCCCAAATTTGTCCACTTCTATTTTGGTGACCGAGTCGCTAATTGTTTCACCTTTAGCTTTTGTGTAAAATTGGGGGCCTGGTAATGTTTTTGAGTCCAATTTTACATATGTTTCGTCGTCCATTACGACGCATTCCACTGCATCAGTGAGCAAGCGATCATAAAGCTTGCGTACTCTCGTTTTGCCGACTTCTTCTTGGCGCAAACTTTTTTTTGGCACTTTTTGTTTTTTATAAGTCTTTAGGCTATGCCGTTGTTTTATGCGCTGCACCATACTTTCGCTCGTTCGCGCTTTTTTGGCCAAATCTCGAACTGACGTCGTGGGATTTTTCTCAATTAAAGCTAGCACCTTCTTATCGACGCTGGCATCCCTTGGACCTTTTTTTCTGCCAGTTTTTGGCAAATGTTTTAGAGAACATGTCTTCCCAAATTTTATAATAATATTCTTAACACTATTAACGCTTACTTTATAGCGTTTGGCTAAGTTTCGGTACGAAACACCGTTTTCTGTGCAGTAATTGTGCACAATTTTTTGACGGACGTGTTCTTCAATACGAGGCATTGCGAAATGTGCAAAACAAATAGTGAAAAGAGAACATGCGAACAACGCAGAATTAATAGAGCTTTCTAACGGTGCACCGCATGGCATGATCGAAAGCTCCCACAGAGAGCTTTTCACAATTGAAAGTGTGCAGTTTCTTTTCGGTACATTCCTTAATAAATTAATTATCCCAGCACGAACTGAAGTTGTGAGACAAATTCATATAACAACATCTCACAAATAAGTCCTTATTAAAAATCAGTGTATAGATGAAGGCATCGTTATAGCCAGCACTATAACTGGTTCAAGCAACTCATTTCTCCGAATATTAAATATAACCGAAAAAATAAAATTATAAACATTTCCAAAATAGAGTACCAATAATTAGAAAATTATAAAATCGTCCGAAACAAAGAAAATACAACTAGAAAACAAGATGTCCTCTCCAAACTAACGAAAAACTTTCCTAAAATGTATAAAAGTACCCTCACCAAACTATGTACCGAATTTACAGATATATTCGGATTAGAAACAGAACCAATTTCAGCAAACAATTTCTATAAACATAAGCGGAGATTAAAAGATTATACACCAGTTTACATTAAAAACTATAGAGCACCTCAAAGCAAAAGAATCCAGAGATATTACTTCCTTCTCAACAAGCACTGGGTCATACAGATTCAAAAGACTACCTTATGGAGTTAAAATAGCCCCAAATTCATTCCAAAGAATGATGACATTAGCATTTTCGGGATTAGAACCATCCCAAGCTTTCCTTTACATGGACGACTTAGTAGTTATAGGTTGTTCCGAAAATCATATAATAAAAAATCTAACTAATGTATTCAATCTATGCAGAAAACACAACTTTAAGTTACACCCAGAAAAATGCTCTTTATGCATGAAATCACATTTTTGGGACACAAATGCACAAATAAAGGAATTTTGCCTGATGATAAAAAATTTAATGTAATAACAAACTATCCTGTTCGGTCCGATGCAGACGAATCAAGAAGATTCGTAGCCTTTGGCAATTATTACAGACGATTCATACGAAATTTCTGAAATTATTCAAACCCATTTGTGCAAGAAAAATGTAAAATTCAACTGGACTACTGAGTGTCAAAAAGCTTTTGAATATCTTAAGAACGCACTAGTGAAACCCACATTATTAAAATACCCACATTTTAATAAAAAATTTTGTATAACAACAGATGCTAACCCAATCAAATGATGGGAAAGACCTCCCGGTAGCATACGCCTCAAGAACATTTACAAAAGGCGAAAGTATTAAGTCCACAACTGAACAGGAATTGACAGCTATACATTGGGCAGTTAACTATTTTACCATACATACATATATGGTAAAAACTTCACTATAAAAACAGACCACAAACCATTAACATACCTATTTTCAATGAAAAACCCGACTTTCAAGTTAACAAGAATTAGATTAGATTTAGAAGAATACCAATTTATTGCAGTATACCTTAAGGGAAAAAACAATTATGTGGCAGATGCCTTATCAAGAATAAGAATCGACGAACTAAAAGATATAAATAGACAAATACTAAAAGTCACTACTAGGTCCACTTCGGACTTGCAAAAGCAACCGACAGCTTCTAAGCCCAAAATATCTGACGTCATTCATAACGAAGATGTTAAAGAAGTAGTGACCTTGCATCTAACAATATCTAAGTGTTTTCTTAAGAAGGGAAAACAGATATATGCCAATGGAATATTCGATTTAGATCAATTTTTCCAAAGGCTTGAAAAAATAGCCGGTATAAACAAGATTAGACAACTTAAAATGGCACCGAAAAAAAAAATCTTTGAATTCGTTTCAATAGATAAATTTAAAAATAAGTGCAATGAAATATTATTAAATTTAAGAGTAGCGCTACTCCAGCCGTTATCCATAGTAGAAAATAAAAAAAAGAGAAACTATTCTGTTTACACTACATGACGATCCATTACAAGGCGATCACACAGGCATAACAAAAATGCTAGCAAAAGTAAAAAGACATTATTATTGGAAAAACATGACAGGTGACGTTGTAAACCACGTAAAGAAATGTCTTTAATGCCAAAAATCAAAGACGACGAACCATACAAAAACCCCATTGACGATAACGGAAACACCATTAAAAGCGTTTGCTACAGTGTTAGTGGATACGATCGGTCCATTACCTAAATCAGACGAAGGTAACGAATATGCAGTTACTCTAATCTGCGATTTAACCAAATACTTCGTTACAATCCCTATAAAAGACAAAAGTGCAAAAACAATAGCGAAAGCTATATTCGAATCTTTTAATCTAAAGTACGGTCCAATAAAGACGTTCATTACGGACATGGGAACTGAATATAAGAATTCAATTATTAATGATTTATGCAAATATCTTAAAATCAATAATATAACATCAACCGCACATCATCACCAAACTTTAGGGACAATAGAAAGAAGCCATAGAACATTTAACGAATACGTTAGATCATATATCTCATCAAATAAAACAGACTGGGATGTTTGGCTTATATACTTTACATATTGTTTTACATGGATACTGTCCATATGAACTTGTATTTAGTAAAACTCCAACCTTGAACATGACATTCAATAGCAGTGAATACATTGCACCACTAAATTTAATATAGAATAATAAGAAAAATAAATAAAATAACTATTTTTTCTAGTAAAATTTAGCGCAGCTACGAGCCTCCGATGAAATATAGAATAAGATTTCATTAGGAAAAATACCTTCAAGAAATAAACTACTCACTAAGAGTAAATTTAAAATCGTTTCTTATTTAAAATACACTGGTAAGGAGAACCCACCAAGGACGAAGGACACTCCATAATTAAACTTGATTAAAATATGCTCAGTTGCTCAATCAATCTATTAAAATAAATATTATTATAAAATTATTGCTAACTTACAATTTCTGTGTACATAAAACAAAAGAGGAGAGCCGGTCTCTGACGATTAGATTCGAAAGGGCTAAAATAGCCAATGAGGAAGGCGTGGCCTACCTTGAAGAGCCTAATACTCGGGCTCGTGAGTACAAGTATAGGCATTTGAGGGTAAAAAAAGGACGAGTGGCGCTCTTTCACAGTACGCAATAAACACGATACTTGGGGAATGGTTGAAGGCTAATAAATTAAACACTTCAATGGCTGACAACCTAGAAGGACTATGGGGAATTCTTATTGCCCAAATTTTTTCAGGCCTAGTGTGATGAGTGTTTTTGTAGTGCCTTTTGGGCCTCATGTGATTCGTAAGTGTCTGGATGTTCATTCCAGACCCCTAAAAACAATTGAAAGGAAAGTGTGTGAGGAAAGGGATCTTTCCAAGTCCATGGAAATGCACGAAGTGAATGTGCTCGTAAAGTCCTTCCATTAGTGTTAGTTGCGGGGTGAACGAGGTTGTCTGAAGGGATGTTGCTCGTGCTTGCCTACAAGTTTCCATCTGCGGTGGCAGCTAGAGCAGGACGTATGCGGACGACTTTCCCATCATGGTTGAGGGCCAGTCACGTTCTAAAATTTAATCAAGCGTCTCAATTGAGGTATGTGAATGTGATAAACTATAATGTCTCGGCTCCTAAAAATCATGTGTGTAAGAGAACCTGCGCTGTAGCCCTGTTGCAGGAATCGTACATCCGTTGTTTTGCGCCGAGTTTTGAGTAGTGAATGGGGCCTGAGCAGGAGAGCTGTCCGCACCATATGCAGTGATCATTTTGTTGCATGCGCAATCAGCACCTGTGTGAAGTGAGGCAGTCTTGAGTTTCGGGCACAATAAGAATCACTAATGTGCAGTGGGTGATTTTAGGATAGGATGCGAGTGTGAATGGGCGGGTCAATTATGAGTTCATGTTTTAATCGCAATTCTAGATTGCTGTTGACTGGCCATATAGTACTAAATACATTCTTGCATAGTCGGTACCTGGCAATCAATCCGGAATGGACAGTGAGGCTCAGAAGACGAGTTCTGGAAACATTTTCTCATTGAGCGGATTGGGTGTGGTTCATGTAGAATGGGACTTTGACTTTAGTCAAGTGCTCTCCATGAGCGATAGGATAAATAGTTTGAAAGTATTTGCGAAAGCCGTTTTCAGTTAGCCGTTTTTCAAAAAGCCGTTTTTCAAAAATTAACAAATGCGTTAATTTTTGGATACCGGGATGTGTTTAGGGTGAATTCTGTGCTTCTTTTTCCAACCGGATATGCACTTTTTTTCCAGGGCCACCGACCCGTGCCTGTTCTGGAACTAAGATCGGTAGGATCCTTGTTGGAATGGCCTCTGACCGGGAGCTCTTATAATTTCTGGTTCTACGGGTGGCAGCTCCCACGAAACTTATTCTTTCCTGCCTATGGTTGAGGTTACTTAAGGAGCTACGTGGTGGTTTATCACCCAAATGCGGGTGGAGCCCGAAGACTAGACCTGGAGCTGCGTTAGACAACGTGGACCAAGGATTGATTCTTGAACAGATTGATTTAAAGTCATGAACAGACTGAATGACGCATAGTTTCAAATCCCAAGCCCAGGGGGTCTGGGGGATGATCATTTAATACTAATTACAAAAAACTATAAGGTCAAAGCCCAATTAAGAACGATGATCTAAAGTAACCAAGCACTACATGTCCAAGATGCCCAGCATGAACATGTTTGTTCCAATTTAATGCAATGGCAAAATATTCTAGCACAACACAATTTTTAAATTTTTATTTGTTACCGGTTTTACCGGCTTGCAATTATGTAGATATATTGATTTTTTTATATGAATAAAGTCAGTCTCAGACAAACCTATTCTGAACTCATTTCTTTCTCTAAGTCCAATGTATTCAAGTGCAAGTTACGGCAATAAGCTATCAATAGTTTTATGTATTCTTTGCTTAAACTTAATCATAAAAGATTAACATTTTGGTGACCCCGACGTACTCCACCTATATGACTAGGATGACCAATGGAACAAAAAACAGAAAGAAACGAAAAGTGTTTTCTATCACTCCCCAATACAAAATTCAACAAGACTCCTACTAAAGCATTAGTATCTTCACAATAGTGTGACGCTGTTCCTCTAATCGGTTGATTAAGGGCACCATACTTCCAAATACCTTAGAAAAAAAGGGTTCCTCTTCCTCTCGTTATCTAAAAGCGAACGGACGTGTTTTTTTTGTGCGCTCTGCGTATATTAACTTTGTATATAAACTTTAAAAAATCCGGTGTTTATTTTTATTTATTTATATTTTTAAAATTAAACTTTTACATATCAATCATCCGTATCGCTTCGCGTGTGCAGGGGTATATTTGGAGGTAAAATAATAACTTTATTAATTTTCATCCAAACATAGCTCTGCTCTGCTTCTTCTTCTTCTCTTACGGTGTTGCTTCTATTACTGCTCAGTAGAGATTCTTATCTCTTTTCTTTGCTGTTCTCTAATCCACACTAATCGCTCTCTTTGATCTCCCCTCTTTCGTTCCCCTGCCACAGTAGTTCAAGGTACGTCAATAATAAAAACAAAAATATTAATAAATAATTTATCATGGAATTTAAACTTGTCTGTGCTTTGAGGTCTTGTAATAAGACAATCTCCTCATCCCAGCCTACCATCCACTGCTGGCTCTGTGAAAACGTTTTGCACGCTAAGTGTGCCGGGTTCACGGCCTCAGTATCGGATGCCATTTCACGTAGGTCTGGCCTCCATTTCTGCTGTGATAGCTGTCGTGCTGTTCAGGACGAAATGAGATCGTTCATGAGACAGACTAAAAGTGGATTTAAACAGTTGATTAGCGATTTTCGTAAAATCAATGACCAACTCTGTGCGCTCGATACACAGTTTAGTAGTCTTCAACTACTAAATGAGTCTCCAAAGAGTAAGAAATCCGCTATTAGTGATGTGCTTGTTGCGAATAAACTTCAGCCTACTCAGCCGACAATATCTCTTATATCTCTGGCCACCTCAAGGGCTGGAACTGGGAAAAATTCGGCTTCCGAATTTCTCAGTATTAATGAGCAATTGTCCGATTTGTCCTCTGTGGCATCACTCCAAGTGATACCACCAGACCCAATAACTCAAACCCCCTTAAGAGTCACCGAACAGGGTGTTCAACCGTCCGGACCCCCGGTACGAATTGATGCTGCAGTATTAGTTACTGCGGCTCCATAACCCTTGCAGGTGATCCCGCCATCGAAACACATATTTGTTTCTCGGCTTGCCCCTGACACTTCTGAGTTAGATATCTCGGCTTATATCAAAGCCAAAACAAAAGCCGATATTAAGGTGGCAGATATTACAAAATTTAAATATTTATATACCAGTCACACGTCATCTTTCAAAATACGTGTGCCAGTGCAGATGTTCAAGGCGATCTGTTCCGCCAGCTTTTGGCCAGAGAACATTTTCGTCCAAGAACATCAGCCAAGTACGATGAAGAAAAAATTACCAAGCCTGTGGGAGTGAAACTCCCACATGTTAGAGCCACTGACCAACCTTCCACCTCATCTTCCTCACCCTCAAAAAACTAATTTCTTCACTAACACTTACCTATCAGAATACTAGAGGGCTACGTAGTGAACTTCCCAAACTGTATTCTGATAGTTCTTCCTTTGCATGTCACAATATAGTCTTTACAGAAACTTGGTTAAAGCTGGAGATTTTAAGCTCCGAAGTTTTTCCAAATAAGTACACCACTTTTAGACGTGATAGAACACTTCGAAGGGGAGGAGGAGTCCTTACTTCTGTAGACTCCAAATTCGCTTCTGAAGAGGTAAAATCACAAGAGCTTGGTGACATAGAATTTCTTTGCGTTAAAATCATTCTGTCCGGTCCATCTTTATACGTTACCTATTCTTACATATCACCTTCGTCGGAACCGCCCACATACTGGCAACATTTGTCCGCTATTCGTCTCGTTTCGGATCGTTTGTCTGACGGGGACCAGTTGGTAGCTCTGGGGGACTTCAATATACCAGATCTAACATTGGATCTGTGGTCCAATGTTGAGAATTCACCGTCCTTAATACTTAACTCGCACCACGACTTCCCTGCGGGTATGTTCGACATGTCACTCGGGAAAATTAACAACGTTAGAAATTCCTTAGGTCGGCTGATAGACTTGTGTTTCGTTTCTGATCCTGATGGAATTGCTCTTTCCAGAACTTTGCCCCTTTTCTAACCCTGAGGATCCGAATCATCCCACTTTTGAAGTTTTAATTGAAAACAATAGCTTAATTGACCTTAAGTCTAAACCTAAATCTCAAAAAGTTCGTTTCTTACGTAAGGCTGACTTTTCGAAACTCAACAAGTTAATTCTTGAATTTGATTGGTCCGATTTACTGGCATGTGAAGCAGTTCCGAGAATTATTTTTGCAACATTTTTCTGGAACGGAGACTTTGGCCGCCACCGTTATGAATTTGCTAAGCGGACGCCCAAATGAAGCACTCTCCGCTTGTCGTTGTATGGGAGCAGAATGGACACTTCCCTTATGGCCCGCTGGAAGTTGCTTAGCGTCGAGCAGATTGCAGTATCATTTACATTGGCACATGCAGCTGGGATGGATAAACGATTGAGCCGTTTGATTTTTACCACGGATATCCAAACCAGAAACGAGCTGCATCAAGAACTCAAAGCCTTTTCGTTTGACTCCAGAGAGAGCCAACAGGGAGACAACGTACCAGTACCACAAGCAAAAAGAATCAAGGCCTCACATCACGTGTCACAATTGTGGCAAGCCCAGTTACCTGGGGCTTCACAAGAAGGCTGAATGACGCTTTAACAAAGAGACAACTAAACGTCAGTAGCCCCGTAATCAACAATCTGGATATACTGGAGGAAGAGATCGATCATCCATCATCTGTTACAAATGTGAAAGAGTTGGACATCTACGTCTGCCCGAAACGTCAGGAGCGTTCTCCAATAAAAAGCAACACCATCAAAAATGTGAATATATGTACTGTACTTGAGCCCTTAGGAACGATTCTGTCCCGTCGGTTTCCCTTAGGTTCCAATTTTTCTTCGACTCCGGAGCCGAATGCTCACTCATTAAAGAGACTGCATCGCTGAGGTTATCAAGCACTAGAATAAACAACGTAGTGACATTAAGGGGTATAGGCGGTAACTCCGTTTGTAGCACTTTACAGATTATGGCAAATGTTTTAATTTGTGAGTGTCTCTTGAAATCTTATTTCACTTAGTTCTAGATAATCATATTAAGTACAAAGCTTTGATTGGATGCAAAATTTTGAGCCAGGGCATCGGCGTGACAATTACATCCTAGCGCGCTTAGATTGTTTAGTGGAAAGTCTTTATTACCAGTCGTAGTCTTCGAATGTACTCCTGACCTTGCCGATGTTGTTTCCGATTTGCATGGACCAGATAAAGACAGACTGCTATCAATATTACAAAAATTCTCAAATTCGATCATAAACGGTATTCCACAGAACCGCGTGATTACGGGACAGCTAGAAATTCGCTTGATTGATCAAAATAAGACGGTTTAGAGACGCCCCCGTTTAAGTGAGGAGGAAAAAGAAAAGGTTTGACATTCTATTCAAGAGCTGTTAGATGCGAACATAATAAGACCCAGTTCATCTCCTTTTGCGAGTCCGATGTTACTTGTCCGAAAGAAAACTGGTACAGACCGTCTCTGTGTTGACTTTTGGCCTAATTCCGATACTGTTTGCAACAAGTATCCGTTGCCACTTATATCCGACCAGATAGCTAGGTTGAGTGGGGCTAGGTTTTTCACGTGTATTGATATGACCAGTGGCTTCCATCAGATCCCAATACATGGAAACTCTATTGAATGGACGGCCTTCCGTATTCCAAAGGGCTATTTATCAAGCCTTAAGTGATATGACTTAAAAATATGTCATTGTTTACCCGGACGATGAAATGAAAGTCGCACGGTCAAATGAGGAAGCTTTTGAGAGATTACAAATCACCCTAAAAAAACTAGCCGAAGCAGGATTTTCTTTTAACATAAAGCAATGTTCCTTTCTAAAATCTTGTGTCGAATACTAAGGTTTTAAAGTTAGAACAGGTAAAATTCGACCAACTCCTAGAAAAACACAAGCTTTAGTAGACTTACCGCCCCAGCAATCCGTCACTCAACTCAAACAATTTATTGGACTGGTCTCGTATATTCGTCAGTTTGTACTTCAAAAAGTATGTAATTTTTATGGAAATTAGAGCATGAGTAACTGTCGTATAAAGTGTATCCTGACAAGTGAACCTGTTCTGACTATCTTTGTTCCCCAATTCCCTATTGAACTCCATACAGATGCGAGTGCTGATGGCTATGGCGCAATTTTATTGCATAAAATCGAACACAAGCCACGAGCTATCGAATACTAATCGCGTTACCATTCATACGATCTGGAAACACTTGCAGTTTACAATTCTATGAAGTATTTTCGCCATTACCTACATGGTCGACAAATCATCGTGTTTACTGACTGCAATTCGCTCAAAGCCTCTCGCACAAAAGGAGAACTAACTCCGAGAGTCCATATGTGGTGGTCATACATGCAATCTTTTCAGTTTTATATTCAGTATAGGCCAGGTGAAAGAATGGCACACATACATTTTCTGTCCCGAAATTCTATATCAAAAGATCGCATCAAGTCAAAAGGTACAGTGGAAAAACATATAGATTTGGCAGAGATCACTGTTAATTGGTTGTTAGCTGAGCAGCTACGCGACGAGGCAACGTCGTCTATTGTTTCTAAATTGCGTAACGATGATCTTGCAGGGAATTTGGCTAAAACGTATGAATTAAGGGGAGGAACACTGTATAAAAAAAAATTCAAAGGTATGGGAAAACTCCTTGTCTCTCTCTAATCCCAAAGCCATTTCGGTGGTCGCCCCTTGGGTGGGAGAAACCCTTGAGAAAATCTACGAGTATTATTGGTTCGAAAAGATGTCAAAGTACGTTCGCAAATTTGTTGACAACTGTATTACATACAGACTGTCAAAATCCCTTTCTGGCAAGGTACAAGCCGAATTCCATCCAATACCGAAGATTGACATCCCGTGGCATACAGTCCACATGGGAAGCTTAGTGGAAAAAATTATCAGGAGGAATATATAATCGTGTCAATAGACGCGGTCACGAAGTTTGTTTCTTTGTCCCACACAGTGAGGCTGGATACAGAGAGTTGTATTAAGGCTTTAAGTCGCTAATATCATTGTTCGGCATCCCTTCTCGTCTCATTACAGATCAGGGACGTAGTTCCTCGCAGAAACTGCGACCTATTTATGATGGCCGGTTTGCCTGAATATTAGCTGTGGGATAAATTAACACACCTATTGACTGGCCAGTTTGTCTTATGGATGACTGTGTGCTAGTTGTTGGCATGTTTTTTGTAAACTAATGAAGGATATGATCGCTATATGGAAGAAAACGATGAATGATTGAAATTGTTAGAATATAAGTTTGTGGTAATCCGGATTTCATGGCAAAAGTTGTATGAAGATAAGACATAAACGAATAAGAGTCACTTTGAAATAATTTTATATGATTCTGAATTATTAAAATATTAAACCCTTGCAGGTGATCCCGCCATCGAAACACATATTAGTTTCTCGACTTGCCCCTGATACTTCTGAGATAGATATCACGGCTTGTATCAAAGCAAAACAAAAGCCGACATTAAGGTGGAAAATATTACAAAATTTATTCCAGGCACACGTCATCTTTCAAAATACGTGTGCCCGTGCAGATGTTCAAGCCGCCAGCTTTTGGCCAGAGAACATTTTCGTCCAAGAATATCAGCCAAGTACGAAGAAAAAAAAAATAACCAAGCCTGTGGGAGTGAAACTCCCACATGTTAGAGTTTCACTCCCCTATGTAGTTCAGTAATATCCCCGTGCCAACATGGCGTTATGAAGCGCCGCTCCACCACCACCAACTTATTGGAGCTAACATCTTTTGTCACGGATGAGTTCCGCAATGGCTTTCAGACAGACGTCATTTACACTGACTACAGTAAAGCATTTGACTCTGTTAACCATTCGCTTCATATATGTTAACCCAGACGAAGAACCCAACGCGTCTTATTTAAAGATGTTACCTCGCGTTTAGTCCGCGTCACATCTGGGGTGGCTCAAGGAAGAAATCTTGGACCATTACTTTTTACACTGCTTATTAACGTCTTGCCCCTTGTCTTAACTGATTCACTTGTACTTATGTATACTGATGACGTAAAGCTTTGTCTTCAGTATAGATTCAGCGCCCAATCTAAACTTCAATCCCATTTGAATAATTGTCAAAATTGGTGTTTAGCAAATAACCTAAAGCTTAACGAATCGAAATGTAAACTCATGTCATTTTATCGATTAATGGGAACGATCTATATCTCTATGGGAACGCTTTAGAAAGTTTAACTCAGGTTAACGATCCGGGAGTGTTATTAGATTTGAAACTTAAATTTACCGACCATATATCCACCATGGTTAATAAAGCTATGGGTGTGCTTGATTTTATTAAAAGATGGTCAAAAGAATTCAACGACCCTAACATTATTAAAACTTTATACACATCATTGGTCCGTCCGATTCTTGAGTATGGATCGTGTGTCTGGAGTTCAATACACCGGAATACACCGAGACCACATAGAATCTGTGCATAAAAAAACTTCCCTATATTTGTACTTAGGGGACTTAATTGTGATGCAAGTCTTCACCTTCTCTCCTATCATAGTAGACTTTCTATTTAATTTTTTTTAATGGTAATGTAGACAGTCAGCATTTACTAACACGCTTAAATTTTAACGTTCCTAGTAGAAGGACTAGAAACTTTCGTCCTCTACTCCTTAGCCCTTGTAGTTCGACGTATGCCCAACACGGTCCGCTCTGGGTACAATGTTCGGACTACAATGGTCTCTACCACATTTTGGCACTTTGCTCTACTACCAATCTTAAATCCTATATTCTAAACGCCTTATCTCTGCAACACTCTTCCTCGTGATTTCATACTCTTATTCTTCCCATTTACTTTCTCGGATCTATCCCCGCGACTTACCGTACGTTATGCGGCAGCGTGCCTCGGTCGGTCGGACGGGAGGTGGGCTGTACGTATGCGCGGGAACCGCGCAAAAATAAAAACAAAAATAAATAAATTATTTAACTCCCCTCGTTTATTGTGGCAGCCCCACTGCACTGTACATGGGTTATCATAAACAAGCATCCACTGTAGCCATAAGAATATTGTATAGCCAGTATACATACATATACATTCATCAAATAAAAACCATTAAGGCCCAAACCAAATCAAAAAGCAACTCTTACTTCGAATATCAAAAACATCTAATAACAAATACGTAACTTATTACAACAACAAACCTAATTATTACATGACAGCGACCGTGACAGTTATTTGCAACCTTCGGAAAGATGTGAAATAAATTTCTGTTCACAAGGATCCGCTGTGAAAAATATTTATTTATATAAATTAATAAGCAAAAAACGATGCATGAAAGGCAGGCCGCTGTCATGACAACGAGGGAAAAAAGGAGATGAGCAACATAAAATAGAATACTATTCTAATCAACTAATGACATAAAAAAATATATATATTATATATGATAATAAAAAAATAAAATCAACCAATTTGCAAAGCTGGATTCGGAAAAACAGCTTCTGTCGAGCAAAGGGATGCACCAAGGCTAAAATAGGCATTATAGGTATGTTCATATGATAGACCACACCCCCACAGAATAGGTGAGTACAGGGCACGACAGAAAAATAACAATTTAAAATAAAAAACAAGAAAGGAAAGCTAACTTCGAACGGAGCCAAAGTTGATATACCCCTGCAAATGAGTGGCAGTCCGCTAGGTGGCGACACGCATCTTATATTATTAGATATATATTGGTTCGTATATAGTCGGCCGATCCTTATGATATTTGCGAATCGGATTAGTTCGCCCAAAGTAGAATCCATAGAAAATCCCATCCTTCTAACTGAAGAAGTGAAGGTGAAGTGAGAATTCACCGTCCTTAATGCTTAACTCGCACCACGACTTCCCTGCGGGTATGTTAAATCTCAAAAAGTACGTTTCTTCCGTAAGGCTGACTTTAATAAACTAAACGAGTTAATTCTTGAATTTGATTGGTCCGATTTACTGGCATGTGAAGATATTAATATTGCCTTAAATAAATTTTATCACACTTTGTATTTATTTTTCGACGCTTGCGTGCCATGGAAATATCCGTCTGGTTCAATTATTAAATTTAAAGAACGTTATGAATAGACTTTTAAATAAACATAAATTATCTGGCTGTACAGTTAGTTATTCAAGATACTTAGTAGCTCGGTCTAATTTCACCGTGCATAACGCCGAATGTTATAGGAGTTATATTCGCCGCTGCCGGATTCAGTTTACTCAGAACCCGAAGCAGTTTTATAACTTTGTAAACACTAAGCGCAAATCTGTATCTTTTCCGTCTCTGCTTACGTTTGAGAACTCTTCTGCGAACACTGATCTGGCAATGGCCGATCTCTTTGCAAAGTTTTTTCAAACAACGTATTCACATAGCACCACTCCAGCTCAGCCTTACACTTATAATATCCAATCAGCCAACCTTATTTTTTGCCCATCTTTTGATCAAAGTGGTGTGTTATCGGATCTTCTTAGGGTTAAGCACGTGTATTCGCCAGGCCCCGATGGAGTACCTGGCTGTGTGCTGAGGAACTGCGCCGTGGCCCTGTGCAAACCGCTTCTTAAACTTTTTAATTTATCGCTGAAGACCTCGATTTTTCCCCTTATGTGGAAGGAATCTTACATTATCCCTCTGCATAAAAAAGGGAAAAAATCTGATGCTTCAAATTATAGAGGCATTTCTAAATTGTCAGCAATTCCAAAGCTTTTCGAAAAACTTATTACTCCACATTTGCAACACCTATGTAGTTCAATAATATCCCCGTGCCAACATGGCTTTATGAAGCGCCGCTCCACCACCACCAACTTATTGGAGCTAACATCTTTTGTCACGGATGGGTTCCGGAATGGCTTACAAACAGACGTCATTTACACTGACTTCAGTAAAGCATTTGATTCTGTTAACCATTCGCTTCTTATAAGTAAACTCAGTCTTTTGGTATTCCCAACTGATCTCCTTATCTGGATTTCGAGCTACTTATCTGGAAGAACCCAACGTGTCTTCTTTAAAGATGTTACCTCGCGTACAGTCCGCGTCACATCTGGGGTGCCTCAAGGAAGCTATCTTGGACCCTTACTTTTTACTTTGTTTATTTATGACTTGCCCCTTGCCTTAACTGACTCACTAGTACTTATGTACGCTGACGATGTTAAGCTATGTCTTCAATATAGATCTACTAGCGCCCAATCTAGACTTCAATCCGATTTTGATAAATTTCAAAATTGGTGCTTAGCAAATGACCTAAAGCTTAATGGATCGAATTGTAAACTCATGTCATTTTATCGATCTAGCCCTCACCAGGCTACGTACTTTCTCTATGGGATCGCCTTAGAACGTTTAACTCAGGTTAACGATCTGGGAGTCCTATTAGATTTGAAACTTAAATTTACCGACCATATATCCACAATGGTTAATAAAGCTATGGGTGTGCTTGGTTTTATTAAAAGATGGTCAAAAGAATTCAACGACCCATACATTACAAAAACTTTATATACATCATTGGTCCGTCCGATTCTTGAGTATGGATCGTGTGTCTGGAGTTCACAATACGGAGTGCACCAAGATCACATAGAATCCGTACAAAAAAACTTTCTTATTTTCGCACTTAGGGGACTAAATTGGGATGTAAGCCTTCACCTTCCCTCCTATCATAGTAGACTTTTATTAATCAACTTACCACCATTAACAAACCGTAGAACGATGCTGGGTGTCATGTTTCTATTTAATCTTGTTAATGGTAATGTAGACAGCCAGCATTTATTAACACGCTTAAATTTCAACGTTCTTAGTAGAAGGACTCGAAACTTTCGTCTTCTTAGCCATTGTAGCTCGACATATGCCCAACACGATCCGTTCAGGGTTTTATGTTCGGACTACAATGGTCTCTACCACGTTTTGTCCCTTTGCTCTACTAACAATCTTAAATCCATTATACTAAACACCTTATCTTTGCAACACTTTTCCTCGTGATTTCATACTCCTATTCCTCTCTTTTACTCTCTCGGATCTATCCCAGCGATTCGAGCCGTACGTTATGCGGCAGCGTCCCTCGGTCGGTTGGACGGGAGGTGGGCTGTACGTATGCGGGGAACCGCGCAAAAAAAAAAACAAAAATACTTAAATACTTCTGCAAAGGAAAGAAGGGTGTGTGCAAAGTTTGAAGACGATAGCTTTAAAACTGAGAGACTAGTTTGCGTAGAAACAGACAGACGGACAGACGGACATGCTTATATCGACTCAGGAGGTGATCCTGATCAAGAATATATATAGTTTATAGGGTCGGAGATGTCTCCTTCACTGCGTTGCACACTTTTGGCCAAAATTATAATACCCTTTGCAAGGGTATAAAAATAACTATGTGATTAATGCCTTATCATGAATAAGCATCGACGAACTAAAAGAAAAAAACATACAAATATTAAAATCACTACTAGATATCAAAGTAGACCGAAATCCAGCACAGGAAACAATCTATAGCAATCTATAGAATACATAAAAAAATGGCAAAAGGGCCAAAAGTCTAAAACGACTAAACATACAAAGACCTCACTTACAATAACTGAATTTCCAGAAACATCTTTTGACTTGGTAATTGTGGATACGATCGGTCCGCTACCAAAATCTAATCTGTGACTTAACAAAATACCTTGTGGCGATTCTAATCAAAAACAAATGTGTAAAAATAGTTTCAAAAGCTATATTTGAAAATTTAAATTTAAAGTACGGTCCAATGAAGACGTTCATTACGGACATGGGAACAGAGTAAAAAAATTCAATAATAGAAGATTTATGCAAAAATTTAAATGAGTTTTTTTTCGGCAAAACACCGACTTTGTCAAAAAAAACTTTTAAAAACATAGAACCCATATACAACATAGATGATTATGCTAGAGACAGTAGGTACCAATTAGAAATAGCCTGTAAAAGAGCTAGAATTATGTTAAAAAAGTAAAAACAGATATAATGAGTTGTATGACCTTACAAATACAAATAGATATAGAGAACAAATAGATATATCAATTTAAATATACGGATGCTCCATATAAGGTGGAAACTATAAAAGAAAATGGAAACATAATAATAAGGACAGGCGCAAAATTTATTATTCATAATTTATAGTACGGCTATATTAAACAACAAACAAATAAAAAAAACAAAAAAAAAAAAAACAAGTTTAAGTTAATAAGAAAAATAAATAAAGTAACTATTAATTATCTATTATTAACTATTTTTACTGAAAAACAAAAAAATTTCTGTTATAATAATATCAACAGAATAACAATATATAATATAACGTTTTATAAAATTCTAGGTTTTAAATCATAAAATACACATTTTAAATACACTACTAACATTTAAAATACTATAAATACATTAAGAAAAAGGATAAAGAAGGAGTTTTTACATTTTTAAAAAGGAGGGAGATTTTGTATACATAGGCCATTGTCGGGTCAAGAAGCTGCCAGAAAGTCTGGCCGGCAATAATTTATTGAACTCGTGACGTCACTCTCTTCTATCTTTACGTCCCTATTCGCGTCGCTCGCTCTCGTGCATTCGATCGTCCACCTGCATCGGCCGTCATGCGCTATCGTGGTCTCGGTCTCTCGTGGTATCTCTCGACCGCTCCGCAGCATCAAGCGTTAAGCCGCACTCCCGTGTCACTTACTTATCAAACTGATCAGATTTGTACATGAAAAAATAATACCGAAAAAAAAAATGGGGGTATATATATAAATCAAACAGATCTTGTTATTTATTAATGGCTGGTTTCTGAACATTAATTAGCTTGGAAAACTAATTAGCTGAATTATTTTTCATTGAAAATTTGAGCTGGGCGGCTTCAAATATAAAATAAATTAAAGCATTAAAAAAACATTATTCGGTTTGTGATTTGTGCTCGAAATGTAAGCATCTATTGACATACATACGCATATGCTACAATCGCTCATACATATATTACACCGTTATATAGCAGTTGAACAGTGTCGTGAGCTGCCAATAAATTAACGAACTAAATTAAATTTTTTTGAGGGAGGCACGATTCATACTGGACCAGGAGATTATGCGGCGCTCCAGTTTGTTGCCGGCGAGCTCGACACTGATCAACGCTACTTCAGCCGCCTATTTTGATGCGTCGTTCGGCAGAACTTTCCCGGCTTTGCCGCCACTGCCGCTTCTCATTTTTAGTGGAGGCTATGCGGAGTGGCTTGAATTCCGGTCACTGTTCTCGACCATGGTGGACAATTTATGGACCCATTTATATGTCGTTTGGAGGAGCTTCAGCGGTTGCGATCCTGCCTTCGTGAGTCTGCCTTGGAGACTGTGCGGTCGTTGGAGCTGACGAACAAAAACTATGACGTCGCTTTACAGCTGCTAAACAAAAGGTTTAGTAATTGCAGGCTTTATTTCAAGCTCATGTTAATGAGATACTGCATCTGAGGGCCGTAGAACCCGCATCAGCGACGAGGCTTCGTGAGCTTTCTTTTAAATTTAATTCGCATGTGCGAGTCCTGGCAAGCATGGGCACAACGGAGCAGATTGCTAGCCAAGTGCTGTTGCAAAAGGTTTATGAGTCTAAGTGGAAGAAAATGCAAGCAGACTCGGATTCCTTGGATTCCATTCCAACGATTGAGTCCATCGCCAGGTGTCTTGAGCAGATATGCCGTATTTTGGAGAGCATGGGTTTGCCGAAAACATCATATTCTGCGCTAGGACGACGTAGACCCTTTCATCCAGGTAACTCTGTATTTTTGGTTAAAAATTCGTACGCATGCATGGTCTGTGATGGTCATTCTCACATCATAGGCTCATTCAGACATTTAAGTTTATCGCCTGAGGATCGTTTAGGCGAAGTTAGGCGATTGGATTTATGCCTCAAGTGACATGGATTTGGTCACCAATCTCGGCATTGCATTGCTTCAAGCTGCGGTGGGTGTGGACGCCGGCATCATAGCTCACAACTCTCTAGCTGGTATTCAAGGCCAACACCCCTCTCCCAAGGTTTCGCATCTAGTGACGCTATTTTTCGTTCAGGGTCCGCTGCCGTCAATTCTTTTGTCGCTAAGGATCGTTTTGGATATGTGGTGCTGCTAGCCACAGCCAATATTCTAGTCCGCAACCGCTCCGGAGTTCTACTGCCCTGCCGTGCGCTCGAAACTGGCTCGCAGGTACACCTTGTCACTTCAAGGCTGGCGAACCAGCTGCAGTTTCGGAAGATAAGGTCCCCGGTGTCTGTCTCCGGGTACTCTGCAGATGGCTTTTCTGTGCACGTCAGCTGGAAATCCCAATGATCTTATTACTCGGTGCAATTAACTGCGATCGTAGCCTCCAACATCACTGATCTTCCGCCCAATTTTCCATTGGAGTCTGCTCTTGGAAAATTTCCGCCAATGTACAGTTAATGGATCCTCATTTTCACCAGCCTCAGCTTATTGGAGCTGGATTATTTTACGAGCTGCTTTGTATGGGGGAAATTCATCTGTCTCCGGGTTTGCCCTCAATCCAAAAAACTCGGCTCGGTTGGGTTGTTTGTGGAGGCGGAGGACCTGACAATGGCAATGTTCTCATGGCAGCTGAGCGGTCGGAACTGATCTGCCCAAAGGGGCCTTTGGATGAGCGGCTCAATCCTGCACCGATTTGACTGTAAAGGAAACAAAGGAAGAACTTGATTGCGAGAGTCATTTTGTTAAGAACCTGTGCGGTTAGATGGTGTTGCCTATGCAGTCAGGTTGCCAATTTAACATACCTTTGGTGTATTGAGCGACTCGCACTCACAGGCTCTACGTCGTTTCCAGTCGTTGGAGAAGAAACTGTCTCATTAGCCCGAAATGCGCGCTCAGTATTCGGCATTTATAAAGGAGTATCTTATCCTTGGTCAAATATCCCTGGTTCCTGGTTCCTGGAGTTGCATCGAGATTGCAAATATTTCTTTCCGCATCACTGTGTGCTCAAAGAGGACAGCACCACGAAGGGCTGGGACTGTCATCTAACCAAAGCTTTTTCACATCCTGCTAAGATTTCGTTCCCATCCGGAAGAGCTGACTGGGGACATTTGTAAGATGTATCGTTTTGTGAGGATGGCTTCGCCCGACAGCCACATGCAGTGCATTTTGTGGCGAGATTCCTCTCTGGAGGAGCTGCAAACATATAAATTGGAATCTGTTGCATATAGAACACAGCCTATTTCCTATCTATCTGTGCGAGCGATGCACCAATTGGCTAAGGACAAGGTTAAAAACTTTCCAGTGGAATTCGAAATCTTGCTTCGAGATTTTTACTTTCCCGAACTTTCCCGAGGATCGGGAGTCATATTTAACCTTTGATGACGGCAGAAACTTCACGAAAACGTTAGGATTGGGATCCTTCCACTGATCAGCTCCTGCTTTGTTTTCTGCTCTTCAGTCCACATCGTGGATGCTCTTTGTCCACGATGTCGCTCTTTGCGACATGCAAATACGTTAACTCTTTTCCAGTTCTTCAGCGTATGTTTGCGTACGTCTATAAGTTTGGCAGACGGGGGGTCCCCCATAAAGGGGGAATTGTATGCTTTTGTAGGCAGTTCAGCGCGCTTATTTGGGTTATGAAATAAGGACGTTGCAGACAAAAGGAATGGCTTCGTCCAGCTCGCTGCCTTCGTTATCCCCATTTTTGGATCAATTTGGATTGCTTCGAGTAGGCGGGCGTCTTAAGAACTCATCTTTGGACTACGATGGTCGTCACCCAGTAATTTTTCCCAGAAGCCATCCGGTAACCCAAGCATAATCCTTATGTTTCATGAGCAGAACCGGCTCACTGGACCTCGATCGTTATTCGCGATGATACGTTCTCAGTATTGGCCGATTGGAGGGAGAAAGACTGTACTCAAGGCGAAAAATAAATGCGTAAGATGTTTTCGGCAATTTTCCAAAGGAGAGAGTGGATTTTTGCGGTCCTTTCTTCTATAAGTCGGAGGTTCGCAACAAGGCTCCCATAAAATGTTAAATTAGCGTCTTCATTTGTTTCACGATAAAGGCCGCCCATTTAGAGCTGGTGAGGGATCTGTCCACCGCCGCCTTTCTGCATGCTCTGAGGAGGTTTATTTCTATCAGGAAGAAGCCTCGACAGATCTGGTCCGACATCGCCACCAATTGGTGGAGCCAACAATCAATTGAGCGAATTAAAGAGATTATTTCTAAGCGACGAGCATCAGAAAGCAGTCCTGGAGTTTTGCCTTCCAGACTCCATTGAATGGAAGTTCTTCCCACCCCATTCTCCCCATCTTGGTGGCTTGTGGAAAGCTGCTGTTAAGACCGCCAAGTATCATTTTTACAGGGTCGTGGTCTCGGCTGCACTAAAGGCCGACGAGTTGCAGACGCTTGTGCAGTAATTAATTCGAGACTGTTAGTCCCTCTCTCTAAGAACCCCGCTGATCTGGACGTCCTGACTCCCAATCATTTTTTATACGAAAGGCCTCCTTCTAATTTCAGTGAGCCAGACCTGACAAAACTCAACATAAACCGGCTAGATGCCTGGCAACGCGTCGTCTTTCTTCAGCAATGTTTCTGGTCCATATGGAAGGAAGAGTATCTAACCCTGTTGCAGCAACGATCTAAATGGCGTGTCTCTGGTCAAGGCATAGCTGTGAATAACATCGTGCTGGTGAAGGACGAAAACTTGCCTCCAATGAAGTGGCCTCTGGCGAGGGTGACGGGAATGGTCGTCGAAGATGACGGAGTGTGTGGCGCTGCTGCTCGTCCGGAGCTACAAGGAGGGCAGTCAACAAATTGTGCCTGCTGCCCCTTCATAATGCTGTTGAAAGGTCATCTTCCAACGGAGGCAGTATGTCGGGTCAAGCAGCCGCTAGAAAGTCTGGCAGGCAATAATTTATTGAACTCGTGACGTCACTCTCTTCTATCTTTATGTCTCTATTTGCGTCGCTCGCTCTCATGCATTCGATCGACCACCTGCATCTGCCACCGTGCGCTATCTTGGTCTCGCTCTCGCGGTATCTCTTGGTCGCTTCGCAGCATCAAGCGTTGAGCCGTGCTCCCGCGTCACTTACTTATCAGACCGGTATTCAAACCTACGAACAGTTCCTATATTTGTAAATTAACAACAAAATCATAAAACCGATATAATAAACAAATTGGCCCAATAATTCGGTCCCTGTCGAAGGAGAATAGTCACCGTACACAGCATCCAAGCACTCTTTGATTTCGCTGTGCGATTTCCCTTCCAAAAACAAGAATCGAATCACAGACCGATATTGCTTTTTCTTCATTTTCTAATATCCGCGGAATAAATAAACGACAGTAAATTTCTCTTGCGATAGTGCCGCCATCGGGCGGTGAGGCTAAGTACGGACTGCCCTCGTAGTGTCTCCTCGCGCGCACTAATGCATGCGGTTCGTCATCCCTAGAACTGCCGTCCACATCGATTTCTGTATTCAGTTTTAATTAAATAAAGTGAGTGAGCACTACTTCTCATTAATATGATATACTATAGCTTAACTCCCCTCGTTTATTGTGGCAGCCCCACTGCACTGTACATGGGTCATCATAAACAAGCATCCACTGTATCCATAATAATATTGTACTACAGTGTTCTTACATACACATAATGCCCCGGCCAATTAGCACATATATGCCCACTTATGGGACATGCATTCTACAGCCTTTCGCCCACGCTGCTACCAGCCTTATATATGAGCATAGATATAGATGTATATGAATCACTGCCTGATCACTGCCGAGCTTTTGTACGCAGCGCAGCCGCGAGCTATCAAATGTTAAGACAGACCCGAAGACACATCCATCAAATAAAGACCGTTAAGGCCCAAACCAAATCAAAAGGCAACTCTTACTTCAAATATCAAAAACTACTAATAACAATTAACTAAATTATTACAACAACAAACTTCAATTTTAGAGCACATTGCAATTCGTTTTACTATAAAATAAACGTTATATAGTTTATATGCATTATAGGACCGTAGATGATTTCTACAATGCATTAAAAATTTGCATGATAAAATTAATATTCGCTGCAAGGTTTAAAAAATTCATGATCGAAAAACAAATTTAAGCTCTTCCACACATGAAATGTTATTGATTTATACGTTGGCCTTTAATTTAAGTCATTATTCTCCGGTAATTCGGTGTCGTAGACATTTAAATGTAGTGTCACAATTCGCGTATTTATTGGGCGAATCGATCTGTGCTATTTTTACGTCGGAAAATTAAGATTTTCTTGTGAAAAACAGTGTTTTTCGTATTGCACGTATTTGAACGTGGTGGAAATGCTGCAGGAGCCATACATTGGTAGCGGGACGAGTGATGTGCTGCCGAAAGGAATGAGGCAGGCAACAAGGCAGCCATCCTCATGGATCACTAGAATCCACTTCTCACTGGCTATGGCGTATGCGTGAGCGTTAAAGGGAGTTTAGGCTCAATCTTCCTTTGCTCCGTATATTGCCAGTTCGACACCGAGTTACAGCCGTACCTCAGGTACATGGATGCGGTCCTGCTGCAGGCCAGCAGAACCTCCGCAATCCTGGGACTCGACGCGAAAGCAGCGTCTCCCCTGTAATTTAGCAACCGCAACGGGGGTGAGCTGCTGTCTGAGTGGATGCTGGAGAATGGAGCCGTTGCCCTCAGCTAGCCTAGCCCGGTGTTCACGTTTAATACCTACCGTGCGCGTAGCGATATCGACGTGACAATCGCCAACGATGCTGCATCGATGTGGGCCATATTCGAGTGGAGAGTGGGAGTTGAGTGATCATAAAATGATCACTGTTGTGGCAACACCAACGACCACGCGAACAGTTTAGAGTTTAGCTCCTGTGCCGTCCTAGAACATCTCCAATGCTCGCTGGCGGTTGTTCGAACAGGAGATGGTGAGTCGGGCAGCCGATATTCCGGAAGACTTCTCCAAGTTTCCGCAAGCTTCGACCCTGCTGCATGGTCAACGATGTGTGTGACCTTGCGCTGGGAAGAAGGACACCGAGATCGCCTAGGAGAAGGAAGCCAGGCTGGTGGATCGCCTGAACACGTTGAGATGCGAAGCCCTAAGACTTCGCCGCCGGCTTCAAAACGGTCGTCGTCGATAAGACGGCGATGCGGCTGAGCTGCTTGCGGTCGAGCTGAGGCAGGCCTACCTCAGTATCTGACGGCGCTATATTCCCGTTGCATCCAGTCGGGTTACTTCCCCCGATAGTGGAAGTGTCCCCGTGAAGTGTCCCTAATCATGGAGAGTGACAAGGATAGGTGCGAGCCCTCGTCGTACCGTGGGATATGCCTGTTGCCGGTATTTGACAAGGTGCTCGAGGCCATCATGGTTGGATATGGCAGTTCGGATTTCACCAAGGACGATGTGTCGACGACGCTTGGATGCACGTGCAGAGCAGTGTCGCCGCCAGCTCCGGTGCGATACGTGCTCGAGATCTTCGTCGACTTCAAGGAAGCGTTTAACAACGTCGAATGGAGTGCTGCACTGCGCCTGCTCGTCGACTTGGGACCTGCTGATGGATCCTGCTTCTTCTTGTCGAAGGAAATTTCCGAGCCGCGCTGGAGAATAAAGGAGCGCAACTGATGTCCATCGTTGAAGCATGGGGTATTATCGGTGTTCGGTGTTACTGTTTCCACCAGCAAGACGGTGTTTATGCTGCTGGAGGGTGCGCTCGCGCTCACCCCTTTGGTGAGATCTGCTGGAGCAAATATCCCATATGTTCGCAGCTGACGGTACCTTGGTAGCACGGTCAGCGAGCGCATGAACTTTTTCATGCACATCGCATCGCTGCGTCAGTGAATGCCCTAAGTTGTGGGAGCATTGGCGCGTGTGCTGCGAGTCTGCTGGGGATTCAGTTCTCGGGCCAGGTGGACCATCTATGCACTCATGGTGCCTTGTGCACTGTTTGTGGCCTTGGCAAGTTGTAACTAGGAGGTGACTACTTGCCTGCCAGAGGCTAATCCTTTTATGATGCCTCCCAGTATACCGCACAGTGTCAACCCTGGTACTGCAGGTGCTTGCTGGAGCCCTGCCTCTTGACTCGTCTGCTATGAAAATAGCAGTCAAGTGCAAGTTTATGCATGGATACCCGTTGGAGGGGTACGACTGGCCCTATGGCGAGGACGTTTCAGGTCTGAGCTGGACGCTACGAGTCTCTCGGGTAGACGAATGCCTTTTGTCGGAATGGCAGAGCAGGTTGTTGGTGATTCGCCCGGTCGGGTGAGTCGCAAATTCATCCCAGATGCAGGATTCGACTTTCGGAATCCGGATTTCGGCTTTTCGATGCGCGCGGAATTCTTGCTGTCAGGACACGATTCGTTTAATGCATAAAAGAGTCCTTAGTGATACTGCCGCATGCTCATGTGGCGATTTACGAGGAATGGGAGAACATTTAATTTGCTTGGCCCCTGTCCACCTCGATGGACTTGGTCTGTAGCACATTGGCAGATCCTGGACATTTGGAAGTTTGCTGAGGAGGTGTTTCGGAGGAGGAAGGGATTCTAAAGCCCATTTTTTCGTGCCAAGTTGTTAGCGGGATTGAATACTGCCACAGTTCGCCTTAGCTTGTCGTAACAGGCGGCTAACATGGCCAGGCGCCCCATCCGAGCTTGTCGGAGCTAAAGGGGTGGGTCACAGAGTCCACAAGCTTCTGTACTCCAGCTTGTGGTACCGAAGTTTATCGGAGGTTTACCGAGCCCACATGCTTCGGTACTCCAACCCGTTGTACCGAAGTTTGTGGTCTTGGTGACCCACCGAGTGTGCAAGTACTTCCAGTGCGGTAGGCCCCCTAGGGGAGTATCGTGGTGGCTGTGGTTGATACTCAAAACGAGGGTAGATTCTTCGGGTTCGACGTTGAGTTGCGTTATGAAATTCGGGTGCTGTGACTCATAGATCAGTAGAGGTGAGAGATACACTTCGCCTCCTATCCAGAGGAAATATCCCGGCAAGCACATATTCGAAAGTTACCAGGCTGGTTGCTATGTATATAGCTATAGCTTCTTATCTGGGGCGCTGGCATGCGTATCATCCTTGCCCATGCACAATATGCCTACTTGTAGGTATATTGTCAAAATCAATGCCGAAAATCAAGGCCGCCCCAATCAATGCCGAATATACAAGTGCCAACAAAATGCTTGGCACAGAACTCTTCCAACGCTCCCAAAAGTGCATGCGCTACAAATAACAATAAAGCGCATGCAAACCTGGAAGACAAACAGACAAGAATAAATGCTGATAACAAGCCACTGCAGCTAAACAAAATATGATTATTTTAAACGGTTTTGTTGGGGGCTGCTTGCCCCAACGATAACAAACAGCGATTTGGAACAAACAGAACAATTAAACTCAGATCAAGACAAACAGCACTCGGCTGAAAGAAGTTTTAAAATGTAATAAAAGAGACCCGTAAACCGTTAAATCAGTTTAACACTGGTTAACAGCAACTGTTATTTACAACGGGGAGGTATAAAACACATTATTCAGCACTGTGGACAGCAGTTCACGAGGTGATAAACTGCATGCAAGGCTTGCGCGGGGAAACTCTATAAATAGCCGAAAAATTAAAAAATGGTTATTGGAGGTACCTTCTCAAACCATTTGGTGCGCCTGGGTAATACGGGCTGTTACTCTTTAATCCATTATTGCCAAAAGCGGTGGGTTGAATTAACCACTTTATGCCGTCAAATCTTATCGTGCTCGATATTTTTTAGCTCTTCGCGCACGGCTTTTCCGTGGCGGTGAAGTTCGTACCATTGTCTGAGAAAATTTTCTTCGGTGTTCCTCAAAGGACCATCAAATTGGCTATCTCAGATAAAGCTCAAAATATAGGCGATCTCAAAATGCACCGCGCGCAACGTGAGGCAGGTGAACCGAGCTACCCATCTTTTCTCTTTGCTCCTGCCAACGTTCACCAATGACGGGCCCTTCTGTTTCCTTTGAGGAACGCCGCTCCCACGGATATCGTTTTCATCTCTTTAGCGAAGGCGATGGCTTGAAATTGCATATTATTGCGTATTATCTTCGCTTTGCTTACATAAGCCATTGTCATGGCTGTTGGCATGTCTTGCTTGGCACATTTCGTTCGTAACCGATCGACGAACAGGAGTATTAGCGCCGTTGCACTATATAATCGCCGCCAGTTTGAGAAATAGTGCCCATTGATCGTAACCGCTGATCTTTCATGTGTCGTCATTACATGCTTTCATATTTCTGAAGTATCGATGTTTCTCCCCTGCTCTATCGATATTGGCCAAGTACTGGATTCAGCTTTTAAGAACCCGGGGTCGGTATTCACGTCTTTTTCTGGGTATGGTCGGTGATCTTCGTAGCTCCGTCTGCTAAGTTCAGCTTCGAGGGGACCCACCGCCATTAATCGACCTGCGTTGTTTCCAGAATTTGGCGACTCTGTGAACTGATGAAAGTTACGGGAGTCCATAGTTAGCCACTGCAATACTGTTATACTGAAATGTAATACTGAAACTTAAACACATCCTTATGTGGGTTCCAGTTCATACCAAGTATCTTTTCAGTCGAACAAATAGCTTTTGGCTACAAAATCTATGGCTTATCTGGTGGCCACCTGATCTTTTCTCATGCTATCGAAGTAGTTATCGACGTAGTGCGCTGTTTGGATGGCGTCTAAGGCCAATAGGAAATTTTGGTGAGCTTCAAAATTTAAATCTGTGCGTAACTGATCCCAAAAGTCATAGCCCGCATAACATAGGTGCCTATTTTATCGCTGCTTCTGTCATAACACAAAAATCGTTGCGCTTGCATATCCTCCTCGCGGATGTTGATCCTGTGAAACATTTCTGCAATGTCACCGCAAATCGCAGTCTTGTTGAGACGAAAACCATTCAGCGCACATTCGTGTGCTTTGGGGGCTGCATCCGATACTATCTTACTCGGCTTATTGGGATTTCGCGCTATGATTATCGGCAGATACCATGTACCGCTGTTCTCACGTCAGGTTTCCTCCTTGGATGGCTTTGACGCGTATTCTTTGTCTAGAAGGTTCCTGACTTGGTCGTCAATCTTCTGGTACATAATTGGTTCCTGAGAGACCGTTTTCATCATGCAAGTAAGGCGCTTCAAAAAACCGAGTTCGTCGTTATGAAGCACCTGCCAAGCGTAGTTACAAAGATGCATAACAATAGATCGTTGTTCGATGCTATCGGTTCGTTTCATTTCCTTTCTCGGATCCTGCGGGTGACTGTTCACTGTAAACATATTGGCGCAGCTTTGCCTTGTATTCCTAATCTTTGGAATATAGATGTTCACGGATGATCCTTCGTCTAGGAATGCATAGATTTCGATCATCCTGCTGCCATAGCGTAGCTTAATTGGAATGACGCGAAAGAATTGGCTTCCTTTGTTGTCGTCTCGATGCGTACTCACGTGATTTTGTGCTCTACCCTGTTCCATGTAAAGTAGCTCATAATGCCTCCTTGTACAGCTCCTAACTCCACAGTTGTCGGTTCGGCATTTTTGGCGATGTACTTTGAGGCAGCAGAAACAGGCTTTACTCGCTCTGATTATCATCCACCTGTGCTCTGTGTCGAGGATTAAGAGCACCTGGCATTGTGATAAGTGGTGACTTATGTCGCTACATGCTACACACCCCAATTGGACTTGCTGCTGAGCTGCTTTCATCTGGCTCGCGTTCGATCGTGTTTGGCCCCGCGATGGGCTAGGCTCGTACGCTAAGTCTCGAGTGCTAACTGCGCCCGATTTGTAAATCCTTTGGGATTTGCACCCCTTCGGGAGCCTTTCCTGGAAGCGACTTTGGCAGACGTAGCTTGTTTTCCACGTTAGTATATCCGGATGCTGTGGTGCTGTGTTCGAACGTGCTGATAAATAACGACCACTCCTCTGGATCCCCACTGAATGTTGGAAGATTCTTGGGTATATCTTGCCGGGCCGTTATGTGGTGAATCTATAGATCAAACCATCCCGGCTTCCCGTACATCAGCAGGGTTCATCTGCATTAGAAGATGGCATATCGATTAGAGTATCGACAGCTAGCGCGTTGTCGTTCGGTTCGGGGGTGACCATTCCGCCTTCACGTTTTTGAGGCTGTACCGGTGCTCTTTGCATACTGCCGTACGGTGCTATTTGGCGGTAACCCGCAAGGCAGAAATCACAACTCACAATTCCTTATCTCAAATTGGTACCACCTTCCACAAACGTCACACTGAACTCATTTCTCTGATGCTGTCTCGTTCTTGTTCTCGCAAATTTGGCACACTTCTATGTTCTTGCACCACTCCAACTTTCGTGCGTTGCTTGACGCATCTGCATGTATACGTGTGCTTATTCGTTCGATATGTGTGCGTACACTACCTAGCTTTTCTTTGCAGGGCTACGACGCCTCTATCTCCTATAAAGTTTTATATGCTTATTATTACGGTGGCAACATTAATAATCAATGATGATATTAAAACGTGCTTTAGGCTATTGAAAAGGTATTTGAAATATAAAGACCAAACGTCTTACTAGTATAAAAAAATACAATCAAAAGAAATTTTTTATAATAAAAAACATATGAAAAAAATTTAAATATGGTCTCATTTAATCTTATTTATATTCCATATGGAGATAGCCCTTAAAATGACGCAACTGTAAATGTATCGCTTATATCTGAACAATTTCGTTAACTCAAGATTTGGTTTGTAAATGGCGCTCCCAATTTTGTGCAGCCACCTGTCAAGCTTAGCGTTACGTACCCATGTGTGTGTATTTTATTGGCAATTTTACTTTTTGGAGTCTGTGTATATATTTTTGAAATACCCTAGAAAATATCGAGTTTATTTTTTTAGCTTTTAGCTTATTAAAATAAATAAAATCCAAAAAAAAACCTTAAATTAAAAAAAAAATAATTGACTCAACACACATTCGGCTAACCGCGAACTTTGTTTCTTGATGGCAAATTTTTATGTAATTTTTCTTAGTTTTTCAGTGTCCCATGTCTTAAGCATTTTATAAGCATATGAGCATATAATGCATATAAATGAAACGCTGCCCATAAGAACACATTTTACTTGAAATTTAAAAAAAAAAATCAATGATCAAAAGCTAAATAAACTAGGCGAACAAAATGTGTATTATGAGATAGATATTCTTTTTAATTTTATTTATTTTGTAATATCGCAGTTTATATACAATATGTTATGTTCAAAAAATTTTATACTCTTACTTTATTATAACTTTGATAGGTATATTAAAATACATCTTCGACCCTATAAGAAATATATATTCTTGATCAGGATCACCTCCTGAGTCGATATAAGCATGTCCGTCTGCCCGCCTGTCTGTTGCTACGCAAACTAGTCTCCCAGTTTTAAATGTATCCTCATCCTTCGTTCCTTTGCAGGAAATATATAAGTCGGATCGGCCATCATCGATCGACTATATATTATAAAACTTTATTCTTTGAAGATAGAATGTTGGGTCGGTCATAAACAGCTTCTACTTGGATAAGTGGCTACTTTACTGCAACTGTATACCCACTACGGCTTCGCCCGAAATTAGCTTTCCATTCTTATAAAAAATGAAAATTATCGTTCTGTGCTGCATTTGATCATCGCTAGTGTCATATATATACGATATACTATCGCTGAGTTTGGGAATTTGCTATAAAAAATTTTTTTCTTACATGATCCGACTTTTTTAAATTTTTGCAGGAATTCAAGTTACCAAATTCAGTAATAAATTTGAACATTTTTCGTAAGTTATTTCATATGCGCTACTCAGAATCGCAATTCAGAACTGCGTTTTAAGTGCTTTTTCTCCAAAAAAGTTTCTGAAACGAAAATAATTTTCGATTTAATGAAACATAAAACGAAAATATTGCAGAATGTTCGTTTTAAATTCGGCCGCCCAAGAAAATTTGCCGCTCTATGCATAACCCATCGAACACGTAGTATTAATCCAGGCTTTTTTATACTGTAAAGTTACAAATTCTTACATTTAAAAACATTTAACAAAAATAGATGATTATTTAATAACGCAAAAGAAATTAAAAACCAAAAATTTATTTTTCAGAATAACTGCCAACTGTTAAGCCACCAGTCCGAAATTCACCAAAATTGTGTATTTAATGTATAAATCGAAAACATTTCAACTGTGGGAGATTTTGAATTTGTTGTGCGATTATTACTTTTTTGATCCTTGCAGCGAATATTAATTTTATCTTGCAAGTTTTTAATGCATTGTAGGGATCATCCCGGTCCTATAAAGAAAATAAATTATATAACGATTATTTTATAATAAAATGAATTGCAATGTGCTGTAATAACTAGGTTTGTTGTTGTAAGAATTTAGATAGTTGTTGTACCCCTGCAGACGGTATTATAATTTTGGTCAAAAGTGTGCAACGCAGTGATGGAGACATCTCCGACCCTATAAAGTATATATATTCTTGATCAGGATCACCACCTCAGGAGTCGATATAAGCATGTCCGTCTGTCCGTCTATCTGTCTGTTTCTACGCAAACTAGTCTCTCAGTTTTAAAGCTATCGTCTCCAAACTTTGCACACACCCTTCTTTCCTTTGCAGGCAGTATATAAGTCGGATAAGTCCTCCTCTCGGATGTTGATCCTGTGAAGCATTTCCGCAATGTCACCGCAAATCGCAGTCTTGTTGAGACGAAAATCATTCAGTGCACATTCGTGTGCTTTGGGGGCTGCATCCGATACTATCTTACTCGGCTTATTGGGATTATCGGCAGATACCATGTACCGCTGTTCTCACGTCAGGTTTCCTCCTTGGATGGCTTTGACGCGTATTCTTTGTTTAGAAGGTTCCTGACTTGATCGTCAATCTTCTAGTACATAATTGGTTCCTAAGAGACCGTTTTCTTCATGCAGGTAAGGCGCTTCAAAAAACCGAGTTCGTCGTTATGAAGCACCTGCCAATCGTATTGCATAACAATGGAGCGTTGTTCGATGCTATCGTTTCGTTTAATTTCCTTTCTCGGATCCTGCGGTTGACTGTTAGTTTTCATTTATTCGACCTGATTAGCAATGTCGGGCAGAGTTTCTCCTTTGTTGTCGTCTCGATGCGTACTCACGTGATTTTGTGCTCTACCCTGTTCCATGTAAAGTAGCTCATAATGCCTCCTTGTACAGCTCCTAACTCCACAGTTGTCGGTTCGGCATCTTTGGCGATGTACTTTGAGGCAGCAGAAACAGGCTTTACTCGCTCTGATTATCATTCACCTGTGCTCTGTGTCGAGGATTAAGAGCACCTGGCATTGTGATGAGTGGTGACTTATGTCGCTACATGCTACACACCCCAATTGGACTTGCTGCTGAGCTGCTTTCATCTGGCTCGCGTTCGATCGTGTTTGGCCCCGCGATGGGCTAGGCTCGTACGCTAAGTCTCGAGTGCTAACTGCGCCCGATTTGTAAATCCTTTGGGATTTGCACCCCTTCGGGAGCCTTTCCTGGAAGCGACTTTGGCAGACGTAGCTTGTTTTCCACGTTAGTATATCCGGATGCTGTGGTGCTGTGTTCGAACGTGCTGATAAATAACGACCACTCCTCTGGATCCCCACTGAATGTTGGAAGATTCTTGGGTATATCTTGCCGGGCCGTTATGTGGTGAATCTATAGATCAAACCATCCCGGCTTCCCGTACATCAGCAGGGTTCATCTGCATTAGAAGATGGCATATCGATTAGAGTATCGACAGCTAGCGCGTTGTCGTTCGGTTCGGGGGTGACCATTCCGCCTTCACGTTTTTGAGGCTGTACCGGTGCTCTTTGCATACTGCCGTACGGTGCTATTTGGCGGTAACCCGCAAGGCAGAAATCACAACTCACAATTCCTTATCTCAAATTGGTACCACCTTCCACAAACGTCACACTGAACTCATTTCTCTGACGCTGTCTCGTTCTTGTTCTCGCAAATTTGGCACACTTCTATGTTCTTGCACCACTCCAACTTTCGTGCGTTGCTTGACGCATCTGCATGTATACGTGTGCTTATTCGTTCGATATGTGTGCGTACACTACCTAGCTTTTCTTTGAAGGGCTACGACGCCTCTATCTCCTATAAAGTTTTATATGCTTATTATTACGGTGGCAACATTAATAATCAATGATGATATTAAAACGTGCTTTAGGCTATTGAAAAGGTATTTGAAATATAAAGACCAAACGTCTTACTAGTATAAAAAAATACACTCAAAAGAAATTTTTTATAATAAAAAACATATGAAAAAAATTTAAATATGGTCTCATTTAATCTTATTTATATTCCATATGGAGATAGCCCTTAAAATGACGCAACTGTAAATGTATCGCTTATATCTGAACAATTTCGTTAACTCAAGATTTGGTTTGTAAATGGCGCTCCCAATTTTGTGCAGCCACCTGTCAAGCTTAGCGTTACGTACCCATGTGTGTGTATTTTATTGGCAATTTTACTTTTTGGAGTCTGTGTATATATTTTTGAAATAGCCTAGAAAATATCGAGTTTATTTTTTTAGCTTTTAGCTTATTAAAATAAATAAAATCCAAAAAAAAACCTTAAATTAAAAAAGAAATAATTGACTCAACACACATTCGGCTAACCGCGAACTTTGTTTCTTGATGGCAAATTTTTATGTAATTTTTCTTAGTTTTTCAGTGTCCCATGTCTTAAGCATTTTATAAGCATATGAGCATATAATGCATATAAATGAAACGCTGCCCATAAGAACACATTTTACTTGAAATTTAAAAAAAAAATCAATGATCAAAAGCTAAATAAACTAGGCGAACAAAATGTGTATTATGAGATAGATATTCTTTTTAATTTTATTTATTTTGTAATATCGCAGTTTATATACAATATGTTATGTTCAAAAAATTTTATACTCTTACTTTATTATAACTTTGATAGGTATATTAAAATACATCTTCGACCCTATAAAGAATATATATTCTTGATCAGGATCACCTCCTGAGTCGATATAAGCATGTCCGTCTGCCCGCCTGTCTGTTGCTACGCAAACTAGTCTCCCAGTTTTAAATGTATCCTCATCCTTCGTTCCTTTGCAGGAAATATATAAGTCGGATCGGCCGTCATCGATCGACTATATATTATAAAACTTTATTCTTTGAAGATAGAATGTTGGGTCGGTCATAAACAGCTTCTACTTGGATAAGTGGCTACTTTACTGCAACTGTATACCCACTACGGCTTCGCCCGAAATTAGCTTTCCATTCTTATAAAAAATGAAAATTATCGTTCTGTGCTGCATTTGATCATCGCTAGTGTCATATATATACGATATACTATCGCTGAGTTTGGGAATTTGCTATAAAAAAATTTTTTCTTACATGATCCGACTTTTTTAAATTTTTGCAGGAATTCAAGTTACCAAATTCAGTAATAAATTTGAAAATTTTTCGTAAGTTATTTCATATGCGCTACTCAGAATCGCAATTCAGAACTGCGTTTTAAGTGCTTTTTCTCCAAAAAAGTTTCTGAAACGAAAATAATTTTCGATTTAATGAAACATAAAACGAAAATATTGCAGAATGTTCGTTTTAAATTCGGCCGCCCAAGAAAATTTGCCGCTCTATGCATAACCCATCGAACACGTAGTATTAATCCAGGCTTTTTTATACTGTAAAGTTACAAATTCTTACATTTAAAAACATTTAACAAAAATAGATGATTATTTAATAACGCAAAAGAAATTAAAAACCAAAAATTTATTTTTCAGAATAACTGCCAACTGTTAAGCCACCAGTCCGAAATTCACCAAAATTGTGTATTTAATGTATAAATCGAAAACATTTCAACTGTGGGAGATTTTGAATTTGTTGTGCGATTATTACTTTTTTGATCCTTGCAGCGAATATTAATTTTATCTTGCAAGTTTTTAATGCATTGTAGGGATCATCCCGGTCCTATAAAGAAAATAAATTATATAACGATTATTTTATAATAAAATGAATTGCAATGTGCTGTAATAACTAGGTTTGTTGTTGTAAGAATTTAGATAGTTGTTGTACCCCTGCAGACGGTATTATAATTTTGGTCAAAAGTGTGCAACGCAGTGATGGAGACATCTCCGACCCTATAAAGTATATATATTCTTGATCAGGATCACCACCTCAGGAGTCGATATAAGCATGTCCGTCTGTCCGTCTATCTGTCTGTTTCTACGCAAACTAGTCTCTCAGTTTTAAAGCTATCGTCTCCAAACTTTGCACACACCCTTCTTTCCTTTGCAGGCAGTATATAAGTCGGATAAGTCCTCCTCTCGGATGTTGATCCTGTGAAGCATTTCCGCAATGTCACCGCAAATCGCAGTCTTGTTGAGACGAAAATCATTCAGTGCACGTTCGTGTGCTTTGGGGGCTGCATCCGATACTATCTTACTCGGCTTATTGGGATTATCGGCAGATACCATGTACCGCTGTTCTCACGTCAGGTTTCCTCCTTGGATGGCTTTGACGCGTATTCTTTGTCTAGAAGGTTCCTGACTTGATCGTCAATCTTCTGGTACATAATTGGTTCCTAAGAGACCGTTTTCTTCATGCAGGTAAGGCGCTTCAAAAAACCGAGTTCGTCGTTATGAAGCACCTGCCAATCGTATTGCATAACAATGGAGCGTTGTTCGATGCTATCGTTTCGTTTAATTTCCTTTCTCGGATCCTGCCGTTGACTGTTAGTTTTCATTTATTCGACCTGATTAGCAATGTCGGGCAGAGTTTCTCCTTTGTTGTCGTCTCGATGCGTACTCACGTGATTTTGTGCTCTACCCTGTTCCATGTAAAGTAGCTCATAATGCCTCCTTGTACAGCTCCTAACTCCACAGTTGTCGGTTCGGCATTTTTGGCGATGTACTTTGAGGCAGCAGAAACAGGCTTTACTCGCTCTGATTATCATCCACCTGTGCTCTGTGTCGAGGATTAAGAGCACCTGGCATTGTGATAAGTGGTGACTTATTTCGCTACATGCTACACACCCCAATTGGACTTGCTGCTGAGCTGCTTTCATCTGGCTCGCGTTCGATCGTGTTTGGCCCCGCGATGGGCTAGGCTCGTACGCTAAGTCTCGAGTGCTAACTGCGCCCGATTTGTAAATCCTTCGGGATTTGCACCCCTTCGGGAGCCTTTCCTGGAAGCGACTTTGGCAGACGTAGCTTGTTTTCCACGTTAGTATATCCGGATGCTGTGGTGCTGTGTTCGAACGTGCTGATAAATAACGACCACTCCTCTGGATCCCCACTGAATGTTGGAAGATTCTTGGGTATATCTTGCCGGGCCGTTATGTGGTGAATCTATAGATCAAACCATCCCGGCTTCCCGTACATCAGCAGGGTTCATCTGCATTAGAAGATGGCATATCGATTAGAGTATCGACAGCTAGCGCGTTGTCGTTCGGTTCGGGGGTGACCATTCCGCCTTCACGTTTTTGAGGCTGTACCGGTGCTCTTTGCATACTGCCGTACGGTGCTATTTGGCGGTAACCCGCAAGGCAGAAATCACAACTCACAATTCCTTATCTCAAATTGGTACCACCTTCCACAAACGTCACACTGAACTCATTTCTCTGACGCTGTCTCGTTCTTGTTCTCGCAAATTTGGCACACTTCTATGTTCTTGCACCACTCCAACTTTCGTGCGTTGCTTGACGCATCTGCATGTATACGTGTGCTTATTCGTTCGATATGTGTGCGTACACTACCTAGCTTTTCTTTGAAGGGCTACGACGCCTCTATCTCCTATAAAGTTTTATATGCTTATTATTACGGTGGCAACATTAATAATCAATGATGATATTAAAACGTGCTTTAGGCTATTGAAAAGGTATTTGAAATATAAAGACCAAACGTCTTACTAGTATAAAAAAATACACTCAAAAGAAATTTTTTATAATAAAAAACATATGAAAAAAATTTAAATATGGTCTCATTTAATCTTATTTATATTCCATATGGAGATAGCCCTTAAAATGACGCAACTGTAAATGTATCGCTTATATCTGAACAATTTCGTTAACTCAAGATTTGGTTTGTAAATGGCGCTCCCAATTTTGTGCAGCCACCTGTCAAGCTTAGCGTTACGTACCCATGTGTGTGTATTTTATTGGCAATTTTACTTTTTGGAGTCTGTGTATATATTTTTGAAATACCCTAGAAAAATCGAGTTTATTTTTTTAGCTTTTAGCTTATTAAAATAAATATAATCCAAAAAAAAACCTTAAATTAAAAAAGAAATAATTGACTCAACACACAACGCTCTCCATTCGGCTAACCGCGAACTTTGTTTCTTGATGGCAAATTTTTATGTAATTTTTCTTAGTTTTTCAGTGTCCCATGTCTTAAGCATTTTATAAGCATATGAGCATATAATGCATATAAATGAAACACTGCCCATAAGAACACATTTTACTTGAAATTTAAAAAAAAAAATCAATGATCAAAAGCTAAATAAACTAGGCGAACAAAATGTGTATTATGAGATAGATATTCTTTTTAATTTTATTTATTTTGTAATATCGCAGTTTATATACAATATGTTATGTTCAAAAAATTTTATACTCTTACTTTATTATAACTTTGATAGGTATATTAAAATACATCTTCGACCCTATAAAGAATATATATTCTTGATCAGGATCACCTCCTGAGTCGATATAAGCATGTCCGTCTGCCCGCCTGTCTGTTGCTACGCAAACTAGTCTCCCAGTTTTAAATGTATCCTCATCCTTCGTTCCTTTGCAGGAAATATATAAGTCGGATCGGCCGTCATCGATCGACTATATATTATAAAACTTTATTCTTTGAAGATAGAATGTTGGGTCGGTCATAAACAGCTTCTACTTGGATAAGTGGCTACTTTACTGCAACTGTATACCCACTACGGCTTCGCCCGAAATTAGCTTTCCATTCTTATAAAAAATGAAAATTATCGTTCTGTGCTGCATTTGATCATCGCTAGTGTCATATATATACGATATACTATCGCTGAGTTTGGAAATTTGCTATAAAAAAATTTTTTCTTACATGATCCGACTTTTTTAAATTTTTGCAGGAATTCAAGTTACCAAATTCAGTAATAAATTTGAAAATTTTTCGTGAGTTATTTCATATGCGCTACTCAGAATCGCAATTCAGAACTGCGTTTCAAGTGCTTTTTCTCCAAAAAAGTTTCTGAAACGAAAATAATTTTCGATTTAATGAAACATAAAACGAAAATATTGCAGAATGTTCGTTTTAAATTCGGCCGCCCAAGAAAATTTTCCGCTCTATGCATAACCCATCGAACACATAGTATTAATCCAGGCTTGTTTATACTGTAAAGTTACAAATTCTTACATTTAAAAACATTTAACAAAAATAGATGATTGTTTAATAACGCAAAAGAAAAAAAAACCTAAAATTTATTTTTCAGAATAACTGCCAACTGGTAAACCACCAGTCCGAAATTCACCTAAATTGTGTATTTAATGTATAAATCGAAAGCATTTCAACTGTGGGAGAGTTTGAATTTGTTGTGCGATCATTACTTTGTTGATCCTTGCAGAGAATATTAATTTTATCTTGCAAGTTTTTAATGCATTGTAGGGATCATCCCGGTCCTATAAAGAAAATAAATTATATAACGATTATTTTATAATAAAATGAATTGCAATGTGCTGTAATAATGAAGTTTGTTGTTATAATAATTTAGATAGTGTGTGCAAACTTTGCACACACCCTTCTTTCCTTTGCAGGCAGTATATAAGTCGCAACGGCCGGGATCGGTCGACTATATCCTATAGCTGCCATATAACTGATTGATCGGAAATGGCATAACATCGTTGTTTTTTAAGTTAGAAGGATGGGACTTTGCATGGATTCTACTTTGGGCAAACTAATCCGATCTGCCAAATTTCTAAAGAATTGGCCGACTATATACGAACCGATATATGTATGTGCAGCCGTTTTGTGGATTTTATCTCACCTTCCCATTGGCCACCGAAGGATGGTGCTAGTGGGGGAGTGAATTTAAAGTCTATTTCTCTTTTGTTGCAATGCTGAACTATGGTGTCTCTCGCATTGGTTGCGTAAATTGTGCTTTCGAGCTGTTTTTATTTATTGTTGGCTCCAATCAAATTTGTAGCATTATCGCAATGGATCGTCTGGCACTTACCTCGACGTCCAAGAAATCCACGGAGAGCGGCCAAAAAGGCGTCTGTTGTGAGATCGATTACCAACTCCAAATTAAATGCTTTCGTGGAGAAACAACAGAACACTGCGATATAGGTTTTGTCATGTCGTTTGCCTTTAATCTTGTGATGAATCCATATGGGGCCGCAGTAGTTTGAAATGTAATTGTTGCAATTGTGGGCTGTGATATATTTTTTTATCTTATTTTGTATATCTATGTTTGTATATGGTATATAATTAATTATTGTGGTATCATTGAAGGTTATTAGATATGACCCTTGTAAGTAAGAATCATTTACAATATTGTTACCATTTACTAAAATGGCACCTTCTTGAAATATATCTAATTATTTTTAATTTTTTGCTCTTATTTTATTACAAACTGATTTTTCGCCGTTTAAAAGACGAGTAACACAGTATTTTTCCTTGCTTAAGATACAATAGATGTTAAATAATTTCTTTTTAAAATTATTTATTTCATAATATGTGTTTTCGCATTTAGCAACTTGATTTCTTTAAATTAATTTTCCATCGTTTTGCGAAATGGCTCCAGCATAATATATGTTGCATCTATTTTTTATAATCGGGTATTTTATATAAATTAAAAATAATTCTTTATGTTGTGCAATTTTAAATTCAGAAATGTCCATTAAATCCGTGATTACTAGCGATTTTAATTCGTTTTTATATATTTCCTGCATATTATTATTGTTAAGAATTGTTGTATTAAATACATCGATTTTTGCCAAAGTTATTGTGTCAATTATTTAATTTTGTAAATCATAAGTATTAATGTTTAAGCGATGTTTTCTTTAAGGTAATTCTTGGCTTGAAAAAACTAATTTAAAATTTGTTGTTAACATTTTTATTTCTTTAAACAATTTGAAATTAATTATTTTTTGTTTTTTATTATTTTCAATTAAATCGTTAATTTTTTTTTATATTTTTACGAGATTATCATGGTCCAGCTAACCCTTTTAAAATTGTTCCTAATTCATTAATACCTCTTCTAGTTCTTGTTGGACGTTATTGTGATTAAATTAATTAAATAGTTTTTAAATTGTTAGAGATTTCCCAATATAATTCATCATTGTTAGTATTCTTTATATGGTCGTATTCGGTATCAACGATTTCCTTATAGAAGCTAATGTTTGTGACATGAAACAATTAGCATAAGAATCGTTGGTCAGAACATTATTTTTTGGTTTTACTTTTTTAGTATATTTGCTTTAGTTTATTTCTCTCCCCATATTTTTTTCGTGTATGATTTCTCCTACTATTGTATGTTTTACCTTTTTTATTTTTGTTATGTGTGTTAAGCATGTTAGTTTGCGGTTGTTGGAGTATAACTGGATTTTATGATTTTTTATGAATTTATTTTATTATACAATATATCCGATGGTTTTTCATTAGTGACCGAGTGGATACTTAGATTATACTTCTGTGCTGCTCTTATAATTATTTCAGAATAATTTTATAAAACAGATTATATTCATCTTTGATACACCAAGCAATTTATGTAAGTGTTGAAGGTGCCCTTTCAATTTGGCCATTAGATGTGCTGTGTCTTGGATCAGCAAAAAGTATTATTAGACCACTTCTGCTTATTAATGATCTAAATTCTGCTGATGTGGAACTTGCTTCGTTGTCTGATATAATTATCTTTGCTAAGGGATAATGTTGTAGGATTTCTAGGACTTTGTTTTCAATGTTAGATTTATTTTTAATTTTTTTCACTGTTAGAAACTTTGAATATGCGTCGATGAAGGTAAGAAACATTTTTTTATCTGCGTAAAATATATCTATATGAAGATTTTCACCTTCATTAAATGGTATAGATGCTTCGCCTATAGGTATTTCTATCGGATGTCTTTGATATTTGTTTTGGTTGCATATTGTGCAATTCTTTATATATTCTTTATGTTTTATGAATAATTTTGGACAATAATACAATCTGTTTATTTGCTTGTGTATTTCATCTAATCCTCTGTGGGCGCGACAATGAGTTTCCTCAATAATTAAAGCATTATCGTCTTGGACAAAAATTCTTGTAAAAAGGAATTTGTTTATGAAATTGTCTTTTAGAGAATTCTGTAAAATATAAAGATCTTCTAAAGTACAGTGAAGACCAACCGTTATGTTTGGTTGGATAAATTCTCTCATAATTGTTATTAAATTTTCTGGCGTGTCATACTCAATAATATGTGTTGTGTTGTTGAAAACATTTATTGCTTCGTGAATTGTATACCTTCTAGTTGTGATCAGGACTTCAATTTTATTTCAGAGTCAGTTAAATTGTTGATCTGGATTCTAGAAAGAGCGTCAGCCACAACATTTGTTGTTCCCGGTTGATATTTGATAACTGGTGTAAAACTTTGTATAAATGAATACCATCGTTTCATTTGGGACACTATATTTGAGTTTTTGTCGGATTTAGAATAAGCTAATGGCTGATGATCAGTATGGATTTCCATTCCTCGGGGTTTTTGATGTGAAAGGTATTTGTTTGCCCTCTTGTGATAATACTGCTCCGAATGCTATGTTTGAAGCATCTGTTGTTAGAACAAATTTTTTATTGTAATCAGTTTTTAACTTAATTTGATTTGAAAAATTTTGTTCAAAATCATAAAAGGCTTTAATGGCTGAATCATTTAATTGTATTGACATTTTTTTGGACATGTTTTTGGATATTTTGCCATTATGGCCTCCAAGATAGGTGTAAGTGGTTTTGCTATATAAGCATAATTGCGGACAAACTTTCTATAGTAACTCGTTAGGCCAAGAAAACTTCTGAGTTCTCTAATGTTTTTTGGGATTGGATATTTTTGGATTGTTGCAATTTTTCTGGGTCCGTTTTAATTTCGTTGTATGAAAGTACATATCCAAGAAAACTTGTTTCTTGTAAAAAAATGTTGATTTTTCTAGAGAGATTTTCATATTTGTATTTAATAAGATGTCGATTATTTTAGAATCATTTAATTGTATTGACATTTTTTTGGACATGTTTTTGGATATTTTGCCATTATGGCCTCCAAGATAGGTGTAAGTGGTTTTGCTATATAAGCATAATTGCGGACAAACTTTCTATAGTAACTCGTTAGGCCAAGAAAACTTCTGAGTTCTCTAATGTTTTTTGGGATTGGATATTTTTGGATTGTTGCAATTTTTCTGGGTCCGTTTTAATTTCGTTGTATGAAAGTACATATCCAAGAAAACTTGTTTCTTGTAAAAAAATGTTGATTTTTCTAGAGAGATTTTCATATTTGTATTTAATAAGATGTCGATTATTTTAGTTAGATCGGTAAAATGATCTTATTGATCTTATTATTATTTATTGTTCTTGTCAGTTCTGCTGTCTAATTGGTACTGGCCAAAATTTACTGATCTGCCATTTGTGGAACGTACATATATATATATGTGTGTGTGTGTATACATGATGTGGAGTCTAAAGCTAATGAATACAGAAAATACAGAGATGACAATATGGGCTAAATTATAAGTTAGGTTTCGATAGTTCCTAAACATCCCGGGCCACCCTGAAACACGGTTTCTGAACGGGGTAGTTCTGCAATTTTTGTTATTAGCCGGGTCAATTCTCCCGCTGCCATCTTGAGCCTGACTGCTCGAACCATGTTGTCCTTTCCTTGATATGTGTCGATCACCTTCGCTAGATGCCATGATGCTGGTGGTGTGTTGGACTCCTTGACGAGCACAACACTGCCGATTGAAATGTTGGGTGTTGTCGTGGTCCACTTAGGACGCTGCCGCAGACTTGTCAAATACTCCTGGTGCCATTGTTCCAGAAGCCTTGGTACATAGATTGGATACTCTGCCAGTAGCCCAACCGGCCAACAGGAATGTGGCCAAGATCCGCCTCTGGGATCGTCGTGAATGGTCTGCCAATAAGAAAATGGGCTGGTGATAGATAGTTGTCATCTGTATCTGAGGTGTAGCATAAGGGTCGTCAGTTGACGACAGCACTGATTTGCGCAAGCAAGGTGCGCATTTGTTCATATGTGAGTGTGGTGTTTCCGATTACTCGTCGAAGATGCAATTTTACGCATCGAACTGCTGACTCCCATTTTCCTCCCCAATGAGGGGCACGTGGTGGTATGAATGTCCATTCGTCTGCAAGAGTGTTCACGATGTGATCCTGGTGTTGTGATGAACTTAAGAGTAGCTGCATTTCATCGAGGGATCGCTTCGCTCCGATGAAATTTGTACCGTTGTCGCTGTACATGCGGTTGCATTTGCCTCGTATAGAGAAAAATCTTCGCAATGCCGCCAGAAATGCCTCTGTGGATAGGTCCGTTGCGAGTTCTAGGTGAATCGCCGAAGTGACCATAGAAACGAATAAGCATATATATCCCTTGCCTATTAGTGGTTTGCGCACCTTCGCATCCTTCAGAAGAATGGGTCCTGGGTAGTCGCATCCAGTGTTGACGAATGGAAGTGCCTGCGTGATACGTATGCTGGATAGATCTGCCAAACGTTGATGCATTGTGTGTTGCCTTTGCCGAAAGCAAGCCAGGCAGTTTTGCGGGATTTTGCGTATCAAATTTCGGGCTCCGAAAATCCAATACCTTTGTCGGACCATAACGAAGAGAGATGAGACTCCAGGGTGCAGGTTGAAGCGATGCTCATGGACTATGATCAAATAAGTGATCCGATGATTCTTTGGGAGCAAAATAGGATGTTTTGCCTCTGCTGACAACTGTGAATGTTGTATTCGTCCGCCCACTCTGAGCAGGTTGTCCTTGTCGATGATTGGTGAGAGCTTTACCAATTGAGATTGGTTCCCCAGAGCCTTGTTAGTGCGTAGCAACTGGAGTTCTGGTTGAAAAACTGCTTGTGCGTGTTGCAGCCATCGAATCCTGGCCGCTTTGATTTCATCGAATATCAGAGAAAGCGATGTTCGTTTTGAAGATGGATGTTTCATGCGATGAATGAATCGCAAAACATAACCAAGCGTGTGTATAAGCTTCAGCCAAGATGATATGCGATTATGGAGCTTATCCAAAGGGTTGTCCGTCGTGACAGTCACCTGCGCAGCTAGGCAATTTGTTTTGACTTCGCTTTGTATGCGTTTGTCTGAAAAAGAAGAACAGTTGTGAGGATTATTCAACTTCACCATGAATTCATCCTTGTTCCTCAGCCATGAGGGTCCCTTCCAACATAATTGGAAGTCAATGAGCTCGGATACTCCCAAGCCACGGGATGCGCAATCCGCTGGGTTCGATTTTGAGTCTACATGTCGCCATGCATGCTTCGGAATGGTCTCGAGGATCTCTGATGTGCGGTTACCAACAAACGTCTTAAGTTGGACCGGGGAGTATGATAGCCATGACAGGACTATCGTGGAATCACTCAATGCGTAGATCGTTACGTCTTTGTGCGGTAATCCAGCCTATATGGATTGCAGAAGTTGACTCAGCAGAAGTGCGCCACATAGTTCCAGGCGCGGCAAAGATTGTTGCTTTAAGGGTGCCACTCTTGTTTTTGCTGCAAGTATGGCGACCGAAATGGTTCCATCGTCGTTAACCACTCGGCTGTATACTACCGCTGAATATGCCTTGGTAGATGCATCTGAAAATCTGTGCAGTTCGATCTTCTCTGTGTTGCTATTAACCCAACGTGGTATCTGGATCTTGTGAAGATTGTCTAGATCGGCTCGCCATTTGAGCCAGCTGCCTGCTAGTTTGCTCGGTAGTTCGTCGTCCCAATTCAAATTCATTAGCCAGAGTTTTTGAAATAGTATTTTGAATTGAACTACGACTGGTGACAGTAGACCGAGAGGGTCGAATATGCGTGATACATCCGACAACACTTGCCTCTTGGTGCAGCTAGGGTCTTTTGATAGATTCACATTGTACGACAATTTGTCCTCCCCAGGGTGCCAATGCAGACCTAGGACCTTGACTGATGAGTGTGAGGAATCCGTATTATCCTCCGATTCGATGCGTTTGGTATTCGATACCCATTTCCCGAGCTCAAGTTTAGCACAGGACATCAGATGAACGAGTTCGTCCCGATTGCGTAGCAGCTCATCCTCACAATTTGATCCAGTGAGAACGTCGTCGACATAGAAATCTCCAAACACGATTTTTGCAGCATTCGGAAACTCCTGCTGATGGTCAGCAGCTAGTTGCTCCAATACTCGGACTGCTAGAAATGGTGCACATGATGTTCCATATGACACCGTGCATAGTTGGAAGTGCTTGATAGGATCTGACGGATCCTCTCTCCATACGATTCTCTGGTAGTCTCTATGTTTTTCACTCACCCAGATTTGACAGAACATCTTGACTATATCCGCTGAAAAGACGTATTTGTATATACGGAATCGCAAGCACACAGCAAACAGGTCTCGCTGAATACTCGGTCCGATCGAAAGTGTCGTTCAACGCCATGCCTTTGGCGTTTTGATATGATCCGTCGAAAACTACTCTAAGTTTCCGGCCCAATACAGGATGATGTGGTAAATAGAAATTCCTATCCTTGGGAATTTCGCTCGGTGAGATTTCTCGCATATGGCCTAGCTCCTGATATTCCCTCACGAATTTCACGTAGTCGTTACGTAGCTGTTGATTCTGTGCCAAACGTCGTTCAACTGATCTGAACCTCTGCAGCGCTCCTTGAAGAGTATCTGCGAATTGTGTTTTGGAAGTTTTAAACGGAAGTTCCACGATGTACTTGCCCTGTTCATCTCGAGTGTGTGTTGCAAGAAAGTGTTTCTCGACCTCGTCGTCTTCAGGTTGCACTTCTGCTTTTCGTTGGATGCTCTCCAGTTCCCAGAACCGTCTGAGATAAGCATCGATGTCGATTGTTGTTGTAAGTGCTATAGCGTTACTTGCTTGTGGTGAAATCAGTGACGTAATGACCCATCCCAAAATTGATGATATAGCAACGAGGTTTCCTTTGTTGTCGTAAATCTTTCTCCCAATTATAGCACTCCAAACATGTTCGCTGCCCAAAAGAATGTCAATTGGGGCATTTGTGCTAAATTGTGAATCTGCCAGTTGCAAATCGTTGAATATCTAAAGTGCAGACGCGTCGATGGTCTGCCTTTCCAATGATGATGTAATCCTTCCAAGCACGTGAGCCTGGACTACCAGTTGATATTGTGCAATACGGGATTGGATGCGTAAGGTGCTGCATCCCCTTGTAGTGTCTGCTTTTATCGATGAGATTCCCGTAACCAATATGCGGGATGGCGTACGAGCCAAACCAAGTGTTTGTATACGGCGTTCAGATACATACGACAGTTGTGAACCCGTGTCCAATAGGAGTCGGCATGCTACCAAATCCCCATTTGCATTAAGAACGTTGACCATAGCCGTGGGCAAGGTGCTCCTGTTCCATCCAGCTGCTTGTTTTGAGTATGCTGTGCCTTTTGCACATACAATTGCTGCAGAACCTTCTGCTTGTGCGATGTGACTAGTAGTCGTAGTAGTTGAGTCGCAGTAGTCGTAGTAGACTAGTAGTTGAGATGTGTGCGTTAGGATCCTCCTGATCCTCACCAGTTTGAACGATTGTTCCAATTGCCTGTTGCGTGCCTTGTAGATGCAACAGTGAGTGATGCTGCCCTTTACAGTTCCGGGACTTGAACGTTGACTTGCATTTTCTGACGCCATGACCAGGTTTCAGACAATTGTAGCAGAGCGAATTTTCCTTGGCAAACGAAATCCTCTGTCCTGCTGACAATTCCAAGAATTGTTGGCATCCATACAGACGATGCTCTGTAGAATGACATTTGCTGCACTTGTTTCCTTCAATCACAACTAACGAATGTGTGACCTTCTCCTTAACTTGTAACCGATTGGGGCTGTAGTCTTGCCTCCGCTTGTGTCCCGTTTGCTGAGCTCCAGTTCCTCGCAACGTGCCTCCAAAAATTTGAAGAATTCCTCCAGTGTAGGTGAGTTTGACTCCACACTGCGCTCGATCCACCTGCGTCGAGTGTCTGCATCCAGCTTCTCCAGCGCCAAGTAGATGATCCAACAGTCTCGTCCTGTTTCCTCAATGGCATCCAGACCACGCACTATTTCATTTGCGCCGTCTGACACCTTTCGTAAAATTGTTGTTTCTGACCTTGTTGTTGTTGGCAGCTTCATAAATTGCACCAAATGTGAATTCACGATGTGCCGTGGACGATTATATCTTTCATTGAGTCGCTCCCACGCAGTGTTGTAAGCTGAATCCGTAATCGCTAGATGTCGTACCAGATTCGCAGCTTCGTCAATCAGAAGAGATTTCAAATGATGAAATTTGTGCGTATTTGTCAAATTCGCCTTGTTGTGAATTGTGCTCTCGTAAATGTCTTTGAAAGCTGGCCACTCTGAATAATTGCCAGCAAACCGTTTTATTTGAATTTTAGGCAATTCGCTTTGAGCTGATGCCTCTACCATTTATGCACTACCTGAATTCGCCGCGTTGACGTCTCCTCCTTCAGGTCTGGACATGTTTGCAGTGGCTCGATTTGCCGCCAACTGCTCGAAGAGTTGTTGTTGTTGTTGTAGCAAACTGATTATTGCGTCGATGTTTTGAAGCCCACCGCTGCCGTTTTCACTGTTCACAATAGATGGAGTAGGTCTCGTACCTCCCATCGCCAAAAGTAATGCATGCGCCCTTAGATATTTTTCCTCGTAGAAAATGTTGTCATGCTCTGGATCTACATAGCCATCTACTTCGTCTAGCATAGCTATTTCATCACCAAATCGATTGAAGTCTTTCCATGTAGTGTTGAGATGCTCCAGTCGCGAAGACACTTCTGCCCGTGTGGCGTTCGAATGTTGCGCGTCCTCAGCCCATGCCAAGCTCTGTGTGATATTGGCCTTGAGTCTGGCGCGCCCCCTTTTGTCAATGCTTTTAATTGCTCCATGCTGAGAAACAATTACTATGAGAACCAATGCACAGAAAACTACAAAAACATCCGTCTCGAAGGACCAAAACAATGATCTTAGACGATGGGGCGGTTGAGAGTGGACTGTATATTTTTATTGTTCTTGTCAGTTCTGCTGTCTAATTGGTACTGGCCAAAATTTACTGATCTGCCATTTGTGGAACGTACATATATATATGTGTGTGTCTGTATATACATGATGTGGAGTCTAAAGCTAATGAATACAGAAAATACAGAGATGACAATATGGGCTAAATTATAAGTTAGGTTTCGATAGTTCCTAAACACAATAGTAATTGATAGAATCCTGATTCCAAATCGATTGTTGAACAAATTTTGCTTACCCTAGATTTGCTAATGTAACGCCTGGGTCCTGCATTGGATATCGATCAAGAATTTTATTTTCATTTAGTTTTCTAAAATCGATGACAAGTCTTAATTTAGGACTGCCATCTTCATTATATCCTTTTTTTGGAACTACACTCTTTTACTACTACTCTTTTGATAGGAAAATTGGGACCAGTTTGGAATTGATTACCGGGATTAGAATTTGGACGAATTAAATAAGGACGTTCTTGGTTTGAATAATTTCCTGGACGGAAATTATCTGTTTGCCATTTAGGTCTAATTAAGATTTGAATTAATGGATCTATTTCCATCGGTTCTACATTTTGTTGCCCTTCCATGTTCCTTTGGGGCCAATTTCGATTTTGATGGTTTGTGCATTGATTCACAGCTCTTGTAAGGTTTTGGTTGAGCTGGATTGAACCTTAGGAATTTAGCTTGTTTTCGAGTTTCAGCTTGAAAACCATAATATCTGTTGGCGAATTGTGCTCTGAAGTTGTTAGATTCGAGCTCTTGAACTTTTGCTAAGGCATTTGGAAGATCTGACGGACTTAGTGAGAAGAGAGTTTCAGAAACGGATCCGTTCAGACCGGAGATAGAGCTTCTTAGGGCGTTGTTTCTAATTATTTTATTTGTATCTTTTGTAACTTCACTTTCTTTACCATATGAGATAATAGTTTTATTTATTAACATAGTCATTTTTTTGTTGACTTTGTTATAAAATTCGGTTATAGACAATTTTCCTTGTCTTAGGATGCTTAATTCAGCTTCTAATATATGGATTGCTCTTTTATAATTGTAGATAAAATCCAGTCTAGATAAAATGGCATTAAAATTAACTACAGTGCCATGGTTTGTAAGAGCGACATGAGCTGTTCCCATGATTTTATTTCGCAATATTGTTAATGCGATGAAGTATTGCTCACTATTTATTTTATATAAACTCACTGCTGTTTCAGCTGCTTATCGCCAGCCAACATACGGGGCTTGTTCCTCGTAAAATTTGGGTAATGTTTGTTTTCTAATTTTCAGGTCAAGTCTTTTAATTTTTCATTTACATCGTTTAATTGGACGTTAATTAATCTATTTATTAATTCCATAGTGACCAACAGTAGTATGGTTCCTAACCCGCTACTTGTCATATGAGAGCTAGTTCCACCACCATTTTTAGATTTTCTAATTTTTCTACTATTTCTTCCAGATTGTTGTTTTTGTTAGCTAATCAAAATATTTAATATACCAAGAGATGTTCCTTAATTTATTATTATTATTGTTATATTATATATTTTTTTAAAATTTGTGTTAGTATTTTTTTTGTAATGTACATTAAAGTTTTTCTACAATCTATTTTTTTGACTTTTATAATTTTTATTCTCACGGTGTTTTTTGATGTCTTCAGATCTGGTGTTTGTAGTCCTAGATTTTATTACAGATGTCTTCAGAAAATATGGGTTGATACGGTGGACGATTTTTTCCTTTATTGTATATATTCTTTTTATTTTTGCACTTATTTTTATGGTTTTTTTATTTAGTACGTTTTTTTTTTCCTCCTTTTTTTGAATAATGTAATTTCACTTCTCTGTCAGTTTTTATATTTTTATTTGTGTTATTACAATGTTATATTGATTTCCTTTTGTTAGTAACTTTTCAAGAGTTAAAAAATTCTTTTACTTGATTTCACCTTTAGAGTTATTTTTTCCATGGACATTCCATGGAGGAAACACTTTTTATTTGATTTTGATTAATTTTTAATATATATATAATATTGGGAGTTTTTTTTATGTTTTCGGAAAAGCTTATCGTCGAATTTTTTTGAAATTTTTTGAGTTTTTTTTGCCAGGACGGTATTTCCGTTTTTGTAATTAATTTTTGATTTTAATAATTTTTGTTTTATACCTGGTCCCACGTTGGACGCCAATTAAATTTTTCCCGAAGTTCACTTTTTAAAAAATAATTTTTATTTTTTAATTATTCACAAACTTCTTAAATAGACTGGTTGCTTTTTCCACCTAACGTTACTCCCGTATTATGTATATTTTTTTTATCGATTCCGTTGAATCCCGACTTAAGACTGCCCAATTACAATTATCAATTTACCAACAAACCTCGGCTTAAGAGAGGGCTTGAGCCGTCAAAAGGGCTATTTATGAGTGAAACAATTGGTCTAAGAGATTCTAAGAGAATCGTACAATTGACTGATTGACTCATTGGTGAAATTGATAAGATCGGATGATCGATCATATTCGGACTGGCGGCGGCCAGTTGAATTGTTTATCTATCTGGCTGAGACCGTGGAAAAGTTTTAAGAATGTGTTTACAAGAAGACGGGATGTTTAGTCTGAGAAATCATTTGGTGATTCTCAGAGATGAATGCGTGGAAATTTGGCAAACAGGATATGAGTCATTCAGCAGAGGCTTCTGCGATTGAAAATAATGTTTATATATCGTATGTTATCGATTGGATAACATACATCTTTTCTGACTCTACGCGTCAGTTTTGCGCCTAGGACTGCTGCGCACAACTTTAGTCTGGGCAAGTATTGCTTCGCAGTGGGTTCCACTCTAGACTTGGAACATAGCAGTCTTACCGAGGCTTGCTAAATTTTATACGTTGCTCGTACCTATATTGCTGCGCCATAGGCCCTCTCTGAGGCGTCCACGAAAGTGTGTAGCTCTTGCGTGACTGGAACTTTTCCGTCAAATATATTTCTAGGCATTTGCAAATTATTTATGATTTTGCAGGTCAGAACGATAGTTTCTCCAGTCTGCCTGAAGTTCAAAGGGCAATTCATCATTCCAAGCCATTTTCAATTCCCATTTTCAATTTACGACATCTGGCGCAAACAAAGCTATTGGGTCAAAGATTTGTGACAACTCAGAGCAAACCAATCACTTTGTGATGATCAGAGCTTCGCTTTGCTGCATTCGTCCGCAAAGTTGGTCTAGGTCTAAGGTCTCACCCAATTTTACATCGCTCACGGTATCCTCTTTGGGTATTCCTTGCAGTAGTTTTGTATTAATCAAGCACCACTTTCGTAATTTGAAACCATGTGGTAGTAATATTTTATTCAGTTCACTTTGGATTTGATCTGTCTCGGCATTTAGGCATTTTGCGGCTAAGAATGAAGCTGTTTTGTTTCCATACGTGACGGTTTTAAGTCTATAAAACTTAAGATCTTCAGATGGATCGTTTCTCCAGACTGTAAGCTGATGGAACTGATCATCTGGATTGATCCATACTTGACGGTACATCTTTACTATATCCGCCGTGAACACATATTTGTGATTTTTGGGTACATGTGTTGTTGGAACCAGCTTCATATGTCCCAAGGCTTCATATTCCTTCATGAAGTCGGCATACCCTTTTCGAATATTACCGGTTACTCATCGCTCTAGTGCTATGAACCTTTTGATAGCAATATCTTTCGACTCCCCCAGGGCTGAATGCTGTTCGGCGAACGGTAGTTTCACAATAAATCTTCCGTTCTTCTGCTTTTCTCAGTGTTTCTACAAAGGGTTTCTCACGATGTACCACAGACGGAGAGCGATGTTTCGTTGGGTTGTCTAAATTGTCTAAATTCCAAAACTGTTCAATCAATGCGTCATTTTCTTCACGGACGCCGACACCACAAGCTATGGCTGGCTGAGTTTTGGATTTAATTCTACCTGCTACAATCCAAGCTTCGTGTTCGGTAGCACGACACCATCTCCTCCGACCTTTTGCTTTTTTGGAAGGAGTAGCGAGTAATAGTGATCGGTGCCGATTAGTAGATCTATCCTTCCAGGTTTATCAAACTGAGGTTCTGCTAATGGACACTCATTGGGTATTTTTAATGCACAATGGGTGAGTAGTTGAGCTGGTTGGTCAGCTATGATGTGGGGAAGCACAAAGGCTTCTAGGCTCTGGCTGAAATCCCCGTGAAGAGAGCTAAAAAGAATAGATACTCTTGTTCTGCACATTTTTGGCTGTCCTTCAATGAATTCGATCCGGAGTTTTGAATCGTGGCGTTTTAATGATAACATTGATGCTTATCTATCAGTGATCAAATGATCTGTGATCTTGAGACTAGCAGGGCTCGAAATTTAGCTACTTGTCTGTTTTTTGCCTGGTCGGCTCCTTTCCTTTGATTTGTTTGAAACAGTTGACAAACATTGTTGTACCCCATTTAATCATTCGGATACTGTTTTTGCGTGGAACTCCTCACATTTATATAACGCGTGATTTGGAGCCTTGCAATAGTAACATTATAATTGTCTTTTTTGATTTGCTGGACGCGCACGCCATATTTTTTGACTTTTTTTAAATGATGTCGTTGTCCTCCTGAGCTCAAGACTCTGATTCTTTGCTCTAAGAATTCCAGCATCATTTGTAGCGGCTGGATCTCTACAGAGTTGCCAACTGTCTGCTCAAATAGACCCCTATTAGTCATGTCAAGCTTATCGGTAAGCAAATCCACTAGAAACGCATTCCATGTCGATACATCGATGCCTAGTCCCTTTAATGATGCAAGGGTTTCTTAGGTTGTTATGTTCAACTCCTGTATTGATTTGGCACTGTCAGAGACTGGGCTCTGATGAAGTAGCCGACGAATAACTGTATTCGCGATGAGCCGAGGATCATCATATGATCCATCTATTATGCATGTAAATAGTTCCTCATTTAGCTCGATGTGGCGTATTAATCTCACCGCATTTCCAGAAAAAGGGGATTTTAGGTACCCCATTTTCTTCACTGATGGCATGTTAGCATCATAGACCGTACAGGAAAATAGGAGTAAAAGAAAATAGGAGAAAACATGGAGTTGCTCTCGTAAGGCACCGATTACGGACTCTACTAGTTCTCGTTGGCGCCGACATAATACGGCTAATCGTTTATCCATGGGGGCAACGACACGAGATTGCTCTTGAACCTGACTTTTTCCTTGTTCTTGAGCCTCTTCCTTTCGACTCGTGCGTTGCATCAGCTTGTCACGGATGCTTTCGAAAGTAGCGGCATATTCTCGCAACTGATCTGGAGGTCCTCAGCATACTTGATGTAGCTTTCGGTCCGTGGCGTTTCTTGGATTTTTGCATCATTTTCAATGAATCTTTCATAAGCCTCTTCGAGAATGGCTAGTTTCGTTTGAAAGTATGATGCCTTTTGTTTTCGATTCGGTGCATTCTTTTTGTAATTCCGGATGTATCTTCCGATCTCCTGCCCAATTTCCTGCTGGCCATCTAAGAGGCCTTGAGCGATCGCCTTATCAAGGGCTGGCGCAATAATCTCCCTATCCATCTTTTCGTTCTTCGTTTCTGACCGTTGAGAGTATTGTGTTTGCTGCTAGAGTGCTAGTATTTGGATGCGCTCTGACTCGCTACCGAGAGTGGTCGAAGAAACTGAACCCTTTTTTATGGATTGAGGGAAGTGTGTTGCCCTTAATGTACCAATTAGAGGGACAGCGTCACACTGCTGTGAAGATCGTATTGCTTTCTTAGCGGAACGATAGAGATCACAATTCGTTCCTTTCGATTGTTGTTCGATTGGTGATCCTTGGCTTGCAGGATCACATTGGGGTCACCAAAATGTTAATCTGTAATGGGAATACAAAGGGTACATAACCGATTGCTGGTTTGTTGCCGCAACTTGCACTTGAACAAATTGGACGTGGATAAAGGAATGTGTTCAGAATAGGTTGTGTGAGACTGACTTTACTAATGAAAATGTAAATTAATGGAAATATAGCAAAAACGTAAAACGTAAAATGATAAATTAACAATTTAAAAGTGTAATATTCTGCAATATTTTGTCGATTGCATTAAAAGTGTACAATCAGCTGTTCTTGCTGTGCTTAGTTTGTTGTTTCTGTAGTGTTTGGTTCTTTAACGTTCATCGTTCTTTATGTAGGCTATGACCTACTATTTTCTTTATTATATATTTATTGTGCTTTTTTTTTTTTGTTGGTTAATTTTGTGTTCTTGTGACATACAACATACAAGGTCATACAACTCATTGTTTCTTCTAACATAATTCTAGCTCTTTTATAGGCTATTTCTATTCGGTACCTACTCTCTCAAGCATAATCATCAATTAGAGTATATTGGCAAATTCGGTGTTTTGCCGAAAAATAACTCATATGGACAATAATCGTGTGCCATAGATGGTGTTGTGTTAAAACAGTACACAAAGTTTATTAACCATACATCTCAATCTGTTTTGTCAATTGAGATGTATGAGTGGATGAATTCATATAGTGTTCTGTGGCTTCGCTCCACTGTACCTACAGTTTGGTGATGGTGTGCAGTAGAAGTTATGTTTTTTGATTTGTTATATGATTTGTCGAAATCGGTTTTTAATTTATTCAATTCAATATATAAATCATTTCATTGCATTTTTGTTAATATGGAGAATTATTATCTGAATACTACCATAATCAGGGTTTTGCCTAATGTTTCATGTTCTTCTCCTACTGATTTAACTTGGACACATGGAATGCTGATTAATACAATTGCTTTTTGAGTTTTCGAGCAATTTATTAATGGCGAATTTTCGAAATTAGATGTTTCCATCAAGAGGTGTTCTAATTGATTGATGCTTATTGGAGTCGTTGAGACTATTTGTTGAACATGTTCTTTGAAATAAGCATCCCTTTCATAAATCTTTCTAATAATTTCTATGGCGATATTTGGTTTAATTAAGACAGAAAATATTAATTTTGTTTTTATTTTTACTTTTAATAATAATAAATTATTAATAATTGAAATTGTAATGTGAAAATTCTTTTTTTCTTGATTTTGAGGTTTTTAAAATTTATCCAAGTCGTTGGATTGGCTTTGGAACCTATTAGGCAAGCATTTGTTATGGAGCTTGTATAATTTAATATAAACATTTGCTAACATTTAATCGATTATTATTATGAACAATATGGTAACTGTTCTTATGTATAATTTTTCGAAATCTATTTTATTTATGACGTTAGACGTATGACGGTTGATGAGTCGTCGCTACTGTTCTCAGCTATTGTGTGGGGCGTGGTCTATCGTATGGACACACCTCTAATACCTCTTGCAGGCTTGGTGCATTAGTCCTTTGCTCGAGTTTCCCCGAATCCATTTCTGTTCATTAGTATATGTTTATTCCCGCGACGCCTGTTCCTCGGCCAATTCCACAAATATTTTTTTTGTTCACTATTTATTATTTGTGTTATTAATTATTGTTTTATTGTGATTCATTGTTTGCCCAATTTGCCATCAGGCAAATATTCATTGTTTGGAGTTTTTTTTTTCACTGTTTTAGATATATATTTTTTCACTGCGGATATTTGCGCAAAACTTTATTTAGCACGTATCTGAAAGTTGCAAATATCTGTCACGGTCGCAATGTAAGTTATGTGAGGTAGTTGTACTTGCATGAATTTTTCTCACAAATTAAATTTGCACCTTAAGTATGGAAAAGTACAGATTAAAAATAACTATGGATAAGAACGCGAGCGAGAACTCTAATGTCTCACACAATAAATGCATTTCGTTATGTACAGGAAGTTTGGGTATATCTACCTAAGATATACAATTGATAGACAACATAATCCGGGACAGTAGCTGAGTGGGAGCGAGACATTTCTTTCCAATGCGTCTAAAACACCTGCTGCATAAAAGACACCCGCTGCCAAGGATTAAGACGGAGCAAATTCAAGGGAGTGAGCTCTGGCGAAATTAAAGTTGATTCAGGGCCACTCTGCTGCCTGTACCATGCACGCCTTAGAAGTAAAGCATATAAACACGCTTATTTAAAGGTTTATTGGAACATTATTCCGAACTTCCAGCTTGTAAATGAAAGACCCACTGTAGTCCGCTCCGGTCACATCAAATATCAAAATCATAAGCCAATCTTTTAATAATTCAATAAAAGTTTTAAATATCCGAGGAACTCGAAATCAATGCGAGCAAAAAGAAAGAATTTTCTAAAGCTCTTTTCAAAATCATATGGTGTGTTTGTCCGTTCACAGCTGTCGATCAGCTGAAGGTAGAGCTTTTAAAAAGATTTGATAAATCTAATCACAGCATCTGTTTTCGACTTGTGAAAAAATATAAACGCTATTTTAAATTATAATTTGAAATAAATGCCGATAGCGAGACCAAATCGCCCACTGTGCGCCGCCTACTATTATTGGTTTTGATGTAATATGTATCAGAGATGGCACTGTATGAAAAAAAAGATTTACCCGCTTTATGATGACATTTTTTCAGAATTTTCTTTGCTATAAACCACCTCACGGACCCCGAAACCGTTCCAACGAATGAAAACTGTGGAAATCGGTTCGTGGGTTCTGGAATTATAGCATCAGCAATGAAAACCCGACCTTTTTTTTATAAAATAAATACCAATAAACTCTGGTTTCTTTATTAATGTAAAAGCAAGATACAATAGTAACGCAGTGCAGAAAAAAATATATATATTAGACCGGTCTTCAAACCTACGCACAGTTCCCATATTTGTATATAAAACAGAAAATCATAAAACCGATATAATAAATAAATTAAATTTATATATATAAATCAAACAGAACTTGTTATTTATTAAAGGCCGGTTTCTGAACATTAATTAAAGCTCTCGAAAACGGTCGGTATCTCAACATTGGTGACCCCGACGTGTCTGTGCGTGGTCTCGCACCACGAAAAATTTCATTGAAAATTTGAGCTGCGTGGCTTAATATATAAAATAAATTAAAACATTACAAAAAAAACATTCAGAAATATAAGCATCTATAGACACACATTCGCATATGGCATCCGTTGTTTGCAGAGTGCTACAATCGCTCATACATATATTACCCCGTTATATAGCAGTTGCACAGTGGGTGAGCTGACAATAAGCAGAGCTGACAATAAATTAAGCTGACAATAAATTAACAAACTAAATTAAAATCTTTCTCTTTATCTTAAAGCGAACGGACGTGTTTTTTTGTGCGAACTGCGTATTTTAACTTTGTTTATTGAGACTAAACAATCCGATGTTTATTTTTATTTATTTATATTTGTAAAATTAAACTTTTACATATCAATCATCCGTATCGCTTCGCGTGTGCAGTGGTATATTTGGAGGTAAAATAATAATTTTATTAATTTTCATCCAAACATAGCTCTGCTCTGCTTCTTCTTCTTCTCTTACGGTGTTGCTTCTATTACTGCTCAGTAGAGATTCTTATCTCTTTTCTTTGCTGTTCTCTAATCCACACTAATCGCTCTCTTTGATCTCCCCTCTTTCGTTTCCCTGGCACAGTAGTTCAAGGTACGTCAATAATAAAAACAAAAATATTAATAAATAATTTATCATGGAATTTAAACTTGTCTGTGCTTTGAGGTCTTGCAATAAGACAATCTCCTCATCCCAGCCTACCATCCACTGCTGGCTCGGTGAAAACGTTTTGCACGCTAAGTGTGCCGGGTTCACGGCCTCAGTATCGGATGCCATTTCACGTAGGTCTGACCTCCACTTCTGCTGTGATAGCTGTCGTGCTGTTCAGGACGAAATGAGATCGTTCATGAGACAGACTAAAAGTGGATTTAAAGAGTTGATTAGCGGTTTTCGTAAAATCAATGACCAACTCTGTGCGCTCGATACACAGTTTAGTAGTCTTGAACTACTAAATGAGTCTCCAAAGCGTAAGAAATCCGCTATTAGTGATGTGCTTGTGGCGAATAAACTTCAGCCTACTCAGCCGACAATTATTCAGCCGCTTATATCTCTGGCCACCCCAAGGGCTGGAACTGGGAAAAATTCGGCTTCCGAATTTCTCAGTATTAATGAGCAATTGTCCGATTTGTCCTCTGTGGCATCACTCCAAGTGATACCACCAGACCCAATAACTCAAACCCCCTTAAGAGTCACCGAACATGGTATTCAACCGTCTGGACCCCCGGTACGAACTGATGCTGCAGTATCAGTTACGGCGGCACCAAAACCCTTGCAGGTGATCCCGCCATCGAAACACATATTTGTTTCTCGGCTTGCCCCTGACACTTCTGAGTTACATTTCTCGGCTTATATCAAAGCCAAAACAAAAGCCGATATTAAGGTGGCAGATATTACAAAATTTAAATATTTATACACCAGGCACACGTCATCTTTCAAAATACGTGTGCCAGTGCAGATGTTCAAGGCGATCTCTTCCGCCAGCTTTTGGCCAGAGAACATTTTCGTCCAAGAACATCAGCCAAGTACGGTGAAGAAAAAATTACCAAGCCTGTGGGAGTGAAACTCCCACATGTTAGAGCCACTGACCAACCTTCCACCTCATCTTCCTCACCCTCAAAAATCTAATTTCTTCACTAACACTTACCTATCAGAATACTAGAGGGCTACGTAGTAAACTTCCCAAACTGTATTCTGATAGTTCTTCCTTTGCATCTCACAATATAGTCTTTACAGAAACTTGGTTAAAGCTGGAGATTTTAAGCTCCGAAGTTTTTCCAAATAAGTACACCACTTTTAGACGTGATAGAACACTTCGGGGAGGAGGGGAGGAGGAGTTACTTCTTACTTCTATAGACTCCAAATTCGCTTCTGAAGAGGTAAAATCACAAGAGTTTGGTGACATAGAATTTCTTTGCGTTAAAATCATTCTGTCCGGTCAATCTTTATACGTTACCTGTTCTTACATACCACCTTCGTCGGAACCGCCCACATACTGGCAACATTTGTCCGCTATTCGTCTCGTTTCGGATCGTTTGTCTGACGGGGACCAGCTGGTAGCTCTGGGGGACTTCAATATACCAGATCTAACATTGGATATGTGGTCCAATGTTGAGAATTCACCGACCTTAATACTTAACTCGCACCACGACTTCCTTGCGGGTATGTTCGACATGTCACTCGGGCAAATTAACAACGTTAGAAATTCCTTAGGTCGGCTGCTAGACTTGTGTTTCGTTTCTGATCCTGATGGAATTGCTTTTTCTAGAACTTTGCCCCTTTCTAACCCTGAGGATCCGTATCATCCCACTCTTGAAGTTTTAATCGAAAATAAGCTTAATTGACCTTAAGTCTAAACTTAAATCTCAAAAAGTACGTTTCTTCCGTAAGGCTGACTTTACTAAACTAAACGAGTTAATTCTTGAATTTGATTGGTCCGATTTACTGGCATGTGAAGATATTAATATTGCCTTAAATAAATTTTATCACACTTATTTATTTTTTATTATTATTACTTATTTTATTATTTTTCGACGCTTGCGTGCCATGGAAATATCCGTCTGGTTCAATTAATTCACCTTGGTATACAAGGCATCTATTAAATTTAAAGAACGTTATGAATAGACTTTTAAATAAACATAAATTATCTGGCTGTACAGTTAGTTATTCAAGATACTTAGTAGCTCGGTCTAATTTCACCGTGCATAACGCCGAATGTTATAGGAGTTATATTCGCCGCTGCCGGATTCAGTTTACTCAGAACCCGAAGCAGTTTTATAACTTTGTAAACACTAAGCGCAAATCTGTATCTTTTCCGCCTCTGCTTACGTTTGAGTACTCTTATGCAAACACTGATCTGGCAATGGCCGATCTCTTTGAAAAGTTTTTTCAAACAACGTATTCACATAGCACCATTCCAGCTCAGCCTTACACTTATAATATCCAATCAGCAAACCTTATTTTTCGCCCATCTTTTGATCAAAGGGGGTGCTATCGGATCTTCTTAAGGTCAAGCCCGTGTATTTGCCAGGCCCTGATGGAGTACCAGGCTGTATTCTGAACAACTGCGCCAAGGCTCTGTGCAAACCACTCGTTTAACTTTTTAATCTATCGCTGGATAATCTTACATTATTCTTCTGCATAAGAAAGTGAAAAAATCCAACGCTGCTAATAGCTGCCAATATAGAGCTATTTGTAAATTGTCAGCAATTCCAATGCTTTTTGAAAAACTAATCACTCCACATTTGCAACATCTTTATAGTTCAATAATATCTCCGTGCCAGTATGGATTCATGATGCGCCGATCCACCACTACCAACTTATTGCTAACATCTTTTGTCAAGGAATGGCTTACAGACAGACGTCATTTACACTGACTTCAGTAAAGAATTTGGCTCTGATAATCATTCGCTTCTTATAAGTAAACTCAGTCTTTTGGGATTCCCAACTGATCTCCTTATCTGGATTTCGAGCTACTTATCTGGAAGAACCCAACGTGTCTTCTTTAAAGATGTTACCTCGCGTACAGTCCGCGTCACATCTGGGGTGCCTCAAGGAAGCCATCTTGGACCCTTACTCTTTACTTTGTTTATTAATGACTTGCCCCTTGCCTTAACTGACTCACTAGTTCTTATGTACGCTGACGATGTTAAGCTTTGTCTTCAATATAGATCTACTAGCGCCCAATCTAGACTTCAATCCGATTTAGATAAATTTCGAAATTGGTGCTTAGCAAATGACCTAAAGCTTAATGGATCGAAATGTAAACTCATGTCATTTTATCGATCTAGCCCCCACCAGGCTACGCACTTTCTCTATGGGATCGCCTTAGAACGTTTAACTCAGATTAACGATCTGGGAGTCCTATTAGATTTGAAACTTAAATTTACCGACCATATATCCACCATGGTTAATAAAGTTATGGGTGTGCTTGGTTTTATTAAAAGGTGGTCAAAAGAATTCAACGACCCATACATTACAAAAATTTTATACACATCATTGGTCCGTCCGATTCTTGAGTATGGATCGTGTGTCTGGAGTCCACAATACGGAGTGCACCAAGATCACATAGAATCCGTACAAAAAAACTTTCTAACTTTCGCACTTAGGGGACTAAATTAGGATGCAAGCCTTCACCTTCCCTCCTATCATAGTAGACTTTTATTAATCAACTTACCACCATTAACACACCATAGAACGATGCTGGGTGTCATGTTTCTATTTAATCTTATTAATGGTAATGTAGACAGCCAGCATTTACTAACACGCTTACATTTCAACGTTCCTAGTAGAAGGACTAGAAACTTTCGTTCTCTACTCCTTAGCCATTGTAGCTCGACATATGACCAACACGACCCGTTCAGGGTTTTATGTTTGGACTACAATGGTCTCTACCACCTTTTTTCCCTTTGCTCTACTAACAATCTTAAATTCATTATACTAAACACCTTATCTTTGGAACACTTTTCCTCGTGATTTCATACTCCTATTCCTCTCTTTTACTCTCTCGGATCTATCCCAGCGATTCGACCGTACGTTATGCGGCAGCGTCCCTCGGTCGGTTGGACGGGAGGTGGGCTGTACGTATGCAGTGGGAACCGCGCGAAAAGAAAAAAAAAATTTAATTTTTTAAATTTTGAAAATGAATCCGTTCTTCGATTATGCCTCTCCTGGGAGGAAATTATTTTTGAGTCAAAGTGCAGTCGTCCTTTTTGAGGATCTTCATGGATTGCTATCCTTGAAAGCAGTGGAGACATCTCCGGAGGCGATGATAACTGTGCTGTACGCACAAGGAACTGTCCGAGTTGGATGTTGCGGAACTCAGCAGCGATCTGCGTGTCAACTTCAATGATACACGATTCATCCTAGACAGTTTGTTGCCGGCGAGCTCGACACTGATCAACGCTACTTCAGCCGCCAATTTTTATGCGTCGTTCGGCAGAACTTTGCCGCTTCCCATTTTTAGTGGAGGTTATGCGGAGTGGCTTGAATTCAGGTCACTGTTCTCGACCATGGTGGTCAATTTATGGTCCCATTTATAAGTCGTGTGGAGATGCTTCAGCGGTTTATACCCTGCCTTCGTGAGTCTGCCTTGGAGACTGTGCGATCGTTGGAGCTAACGAACAAAAACTATGACGTCGCCTTACAGCTGCTGAACAAAAGGTTTAGTAGTCGCACGCTTATTTTTCAAGCTCATGTTAATGAGATACTGCATCTGAGGGCCGTAGAGTCCGCATTAGCGAAGAGGCTTCGTGAGCTTTCTTTTAAATTTAATTCGCATGTGCGAGTCCTGCCAAGCATGGGCACAACGAAGCAGATTGCTAGCCAAGTGCTGTTGCAGAAGGTTTATGATGTTACGCAGTCTAAGTGGAAGAAAATGCAAGCTGACTCGGATTCCTTGGATTCCAATCCAACGATTGAGTCCATCTCCAGTTTCCTTGAGCAGAGATGCCGGATTTAGGAGAGCATGGGTTTGCCGACAACATCATATTCTGCACTAGGACAACGTAGACCCTTTCATCCAGGTAACTCTGTATTTTTGGTTAAAAATTCGTTCGCATGCATGGTCTGTGATGGCCATCCTCACATCATAGGCTCATTCAGACATTTAAGTTTGTCGCCTGAGGATCGTTTAGGCGAAGTTAGGCGACTGGATTTATGCTTCAAGTGCCTTGGATTTGGTCACCTATCTCGGAATTGAAATGCTTCAAGCTGCGGTGGGTGTGGACGCCAGCATCATAGCTCACAACTCTCCAGCTGGTATTCAAGGCCAACAGCTCGGCAGTAATTAATTCGAGACTGTAAGTCCCTCTCTCTAAGAACCCCGCTGATCTGGACGTCCTGACTCCCAATCATTTTCTATACGAAGGGCCTCCTTCTAATTTCAGTGAGCCAGACCTGACAAAACTCAACATAAACCGGCTAGATGCCTGGCAACGCGTCGTCTTTCTCCAGCAATGTTTCTGGTCCAGATGGTATCTAACCCTGTTGCAGCAACGATATAAATGGCGCGTCTCTGATCAAGGCATAGCTGTGAATGACATCGTGCTGGTGAAGGACGAAAACTTGCCTCCAATGAAGTGGCCTCTGGCGAGGGTGACGGGAATGGTCGTCGAAGATGACGGAGTGTGTGGCGCTGCTGCTCGTCCGGAGCTACAAGGAGAGCAGTCAACAAATTGTGTCTGCTGCCCCTTCATAATGCTGTTGAAAGGTCATCTTCCAACGGGGGCAGTATGTCGGGTCAAGCAGCCGCTAGAAAGTCTGGCAGGCAATAATTTATTGAACTCGTGACGTCACTCTCTTCTATATTTTTGTCTCTATTTGCGTCGCTCACTCTCGTGCACTCGATCGACCACCTGCATCTGCCGCCATGCGGCAGAATCCCAAAAAAAACAGTGGCAATCAGCTTTCCGGCCAATAGGGCAGTCTTCGCCTTCTTCGAAGCAGGTTCAAACGCTCTGAAGTGGTCCGAATGGTTTCTAATGCACAGCTTTTTCATCCCTAAAATTTCATGCAGGATATGACCCACGTGGTCTTTTGAGATGCCTACTGTCTCACCCATCTCGCGCAGCTTTAAACGGCTGTCTGCCAATACGAGATCGTATATTTTTGTCACGTTTTCCTCTGTGGTTGCCGTTTACGGTGGACCTGTGCGTGGCTCATCAAAATCCGTGCAACCACGTTGAAACTCGTTGAATCATTTTTGACGGTCCCCGTCGATGGAGAATAGTCACCGTACACAGCATCCAAGCCCTCTTTGATTTCGCTGTGCGATTTCCCTTCAAAAAACAAGAATCGAATCACAGACCGATATTGCTCTTTCTTCATTTTCTAAAATCCGCGGAGTAGCCGTCTACGGGAATGTACTACACGATAGTAAATTTCTCTTGCAACAGTGCCGTCATCGGGCAGTGAGGCTAAGTACTTATGGCTAAGTACGGACTGCTCTCGTAGTCTCCTCGCGCACACTAATGCATGCAGTTCGTCATCCCTAGAACTGCCGTCCACATCGATTTCTGTATTCAGTTTTAATTTAATAAAGCGAGTGAGCACTACTTCTCATTAATAATAATATACTATAGTTTAACTCCCCTCGTTTATTGTGGCAGCCCCACTGCACTGTACATGGGTCATCATAAACAAGCATCCACTGTAGCCATTACAATATTGTACTACAGTGTTGTTACATAAACATAATGCGCCGGCCAATTAGCACATATATGCCCACTTATGAGACATGCATACTACAGCCTTCCGCTCACGCTGCTACCAGCCTTATAAATGAGCATAGATATAGATGTATATGAATATAGCTGTGCCTGATCACTGCCGAGCTTTTGTACGCAGCGCAGCCGCGAGCTATCAAATGTTAAGAGAGACCCGAAGACACAGTCATCAAATGAAGACCATTAAGGTCCAAACCAAATAAAAAGGCAACTCTTACTTCAAATATCAAAAACAACTTATTACAAATAACTATATTATTACAACAAAATACTTATTTATTACATGGCGACCGTGACAATTATTTACCTCCTTCGGATACATGTGAAGTAAATAAAAAAAAACAAGAAAGGAAAGCTTACTTCGGGCGGAGCCGAAGTTGATATACCCTTGCAGTTGAGTGGCAGTCCGCTAGGTGGCGACACGCATCTTATATTATTAGATATATTTCGGATCGCATATAGTCAGCCGATCCTTATGAAACTTGGCAGATAGGATTAGTTTGCTCAAAGTAGAATTCATAGAAAATCCCATCCTTCTAACATTAAAAACAACGAAGTAACGGCATTTCCGATCAATCAGTTATATGGCAGCTATAGGATATAGTCGGCCGATCCTTATGATTTTAACATTATTTTACTCAAAGTGGAATCCATACAAAGTCCCATCCCTCTTACTTCAAAAACAACGAAGTTATATTATTTCCGATCAATCAGTTATATGGCAGCTGTAGGATATAGTCGACCGATCCCGGCCGTTCTGACTTATATATTGCCTGCAAAAGAAAGAAGGGTGTGTGCAAAGTTTGAAGACGATAGCTTTAAAACTGAGAGACTAGTTTGCGTAGAAGCAGACAGACGGACAGACGGACATGCTTATATAAACTCAGGAGATGATCCTGATCAAGAATATATATACTTTATAGGGTCGGAGATGTCTCCTTTACTGCGTTGCACACTTTTGACCAAAATTATAATACCCTCTGCAAGGGTATAATAACCAGAAAGGAAAGCTAACTTCGGACGAAGCCGAAGTTGATATACCCTTGCAGTTGAGTGGCAGTCCGCTAGATGGCGACATGCATCTTATATTATTAGATATATTGCTTAAATTAAAATCCATAGATAATCCCATTCTTCTTGTTTCGATCAGTTCTCGTGTTGGCAGTCCGCCAATTGCAGATAACTGCGATCCTGCGAATCCTACTTGCTATTTTAGGGATTAAAAAGCGGGGCACTAGAAAACTCAGAGCGTTTGACGCTGTTTATGCGCAATCCGGAAGAGTTTTTGCGTCGTTTCCAAATATGGATCCACTGGTACACTTCAGAGACCAAGGAACAGTCGAAACAGTGGACTTCACCCAGCGAACCTGCTTCGAAGAAGGCGACGACTGCCCCATTGGCCGGAAAGCTGATGGCCACCGTTTTTTGGAGTTCACAAGGTGTGATCTATATCGGATACCTTAAGAAAGGCAAAACGGTCACAGGGCTATACTATGCTGAATTATTGGGCCGATTCGCCGCCGAATTGCAAAAAATACTGCCCCATTGGGCGAAGAAAAAAGTGCTCTTCTACCATGACAACGCACCGGCTCACACTTTCGCTCTCGCCACGGCCACATTGGTGGAATTGGGCTACGAACTGCTACCCCATCCACCAAACTCTGCAGATTTGGCGCCGTATGACTAATCCTTGTTTCCAAACTTGAAAAAATCACTTGTGGACAGAAATTGGCATCGAATGAGGAGGTCGTCGCCGCCACAGAGACCTATTTTATAGAAGGATGCCATTTTCCGTAAGTTTGGTCTCTACTTTTGTTGTGACTGCTGTCGTGCTGTTCAGGACGAGATGAGGTTGATCATGAGACAGACTTAAAGTGGATTTAAAAAATTGATCAACGGCCAATGACCAACTCTGTGCGTTTGATTCACAGAATAGTAGTCTTCAACTGCTAAATGAGTCTCCAAAGCGTAAAAATCCGCTGTTAGTGCTTGTGGCGAATAATCTTCAGCCTACTCAGCCGACAATTATGCAGCCGCCGTTATCTCTGGCCACTTATCTAACCGCTTATATCATCCGAATATTTCAGTATAAATGAACAATTTTCCCTCTGTGGCATCGTTACAAGTGATACCACCAGACCCAATAATTAAAACCCTCTTAAGAGTCACAGAACAGGGTAATCATCCGTCTGGACCCCGGTACAAATTGATGCTGCAGTATTAGTAACAGCGGCACCAAAACCATTGCAGTTACCCGGCTTGCCTTTGACACTTCTGAGAATGATATATCGGCTTACATCAAAGCCAAAACAAAAGCCGATATAATGGTGGCGGATATTTCCAAATTTAAATACCCATACACCAGGCACACGTTACCAAGTACGGTGAAGAAAAGAACTACCAATCCTGTGGGAGCGAAACTCCCATATGCTAGAGCCACTGACTAACCTTCCACCTCATCTTCCTCAGCTTTAAAAAATTAATGTCTTGACAAACACTTATTTATCAGAATACTAGAGGGATACGTGGTAAACTTCCCAAACTGTATTCTGATAGTTATTCCTTTGTATCTCACAATTATAGTCTTTGCAGAAACTTGGTTAAGGCCGAAGATCTTAAGCTCAGAAGTTTTTCCACGTAAATACACCACTTTTAGACATGGTAGAACCCTGTGAAGGAGAAGAAGAGCATTAATTTTGTAGACTCAAAATTCGCTGTTAAAGAGATAAAATCACAAGAGTTTGTGACATTGATTTCCTTTGTATTAAAATTATTTTGTCTGGTCAGTATTTACATGTTTCCTTTTCGTATATACCACCTTCGTTCGAGTCGCCTATATACCGGTAACATTTGTCCGCAATTCGGATAGATTCGGATCGTCTGTCTGATGGTGACCAGCTGGTAGCTCTGAGTGACTTCAATGTCCCAGATCCCATATGATCTAACATTGATAATTCACCGTCTTTATTGCTTAACTAGCACCACGACTTCCCAGCGGGCATGTTCGACATGTCACTCGGTCAAATTAAGCATGTTAGAAATTCTTTAGGTCAGCTGATGGACTTGTGTTTCGATTCTGATCCTGATGGAATTACTCTTTCCAGAACATTGCCAATTTCATAACCTGAGGATCCATATCATCCCACTCTTGAGGTTTTAATCGAAAAAAATTGACCTTAAGTCTACACTTAAATTTCACAAATTTCGTTTCTTCCGTAAGGCTGACTTTATAAATTAAATAAGCTAATTTTGCAATTTGATTGGTTCGATCTACTGGCATGTGAAGATATAAACATTGCCTTACATACATTTTATTACACTTTGAATATATTTTTCCGTGATTGCGTGCCGTGGAAATATCCGTCCGCATCTACTAATCCACCCTTGTATACAAAGCACCTATTTAATTTAAAGAACGTCTTGAATAGACTTTTAAATAAACATAAATTATCTGGCTGTGCAGTTAGTTATTCAAGATACTTAGTAGCTCGGTCCAATTTCATCGTGCATAACGCAGAATGTTATAGGAGCTATATTCGCCGCTGCCGGATTCAGATTACTCAGAATCAGGATCAGCGCAAACTTGTATCTTTTCCTCCTCTGCTTACGTTTGAGAACTCTTATGTGAACACTGATCAGGCAATGGCCGATCTTTTTGCAAAGATTTTCAAACAACATATTCACCTAGCCCCAGTCCAGCTCAGTCTTACACTTTAATATCCAATTAGCCAACCTTGTATTTTACCCATCTTTTGATCTAAGTGGTGTGTTATCGGGTTAAGCCCGTGTATTCGCCAGGCCCCGACGGAGTACCAGGCTGTGTTCTGAAGAACTCCTTTAACTCTTTAATCTATCGCTGGAGACATCGATAATTCCCATTATGTGGAAGGAATCTTACATTATTCCTCTGCATATTGGAATTACTCTTTCCAGAACTTTGTGCAACTCTAATATTGAGGATCCATATCATGCCACTTGTGAAGTTTTTATCGAACCCTTTGTATACAAGGCACCTATTAAAATAAAGAACATCAAGACTAGACTTTTTAATAAAAGCTTGGTCCAATTTCACTATGCATAATGCAGAATGTTGAAGGAGTCATACTCGCCGCTGCTTACCCATAGAAACATGACAATATATAGAAACATGAGCATTGTTCTGCGGTTTGTTAGTAATGGTAAGTTGTTTAAGAAAAGTCTACTAAGGTAAGAGAGAAGGTGAAGATTTGCATTCCAATTCAGTCCTACAAGGCGAATATCAGGAAGTTTTTTTGGTAGGTCCCGAAGTCGAAGTCAAAGCCTCTAATAATTTGAGCTCGCTGGTTTTGTATGCTCCTGTCAGTCGATCATTCTTACCGCTGATATTGCTGATTTCGGTTTCTGGCCCGATTCCGGTGATTTCTGGCGCCGTCTATTGGAGTTGGGTTATTAGGTCTTGGCACCAGGTGCCAACAGTCAATATCGATCCCGTTCAATGAATTTGACATTAATCAATTTCAATATTACATATGCATTGTAACTAAAACCTTTTAATCTCGCAGAGCTTTTTTGTTAAAATTAAAAGTCAAAATCGATCCCGCTTAATGAATTCGAAGATATATTCAATATTGCGTCTGCATTGTTATTAAATTCTTCTGCGTAAATCTTAAACGAATAATGTTAACAATCTTTGTCCATATTTAATGACAAAAGTAGAACGTTCTTATTAAAAGTAAATACTAAATATCCTGTGTTATAAGTTTATTAATTTGGCAAAAAAGAATTTCGCAATTCGATTTATAGTTGCATCATCAACTCTTTAATCGGTAGTCGCGAGATTCAGATCCTCAATTCCCTAGCAGATGGAGAGCTAAGACTAAATCCACAGTTTCAACCTTTGTTCCAAGATTTCAGCGATAGTTGGCTACTCCATCTTGGTCAAGTGTGGAGAAATCTGGCCACTCGCCATAGCCGCCTTTGAATGTTGGCATCGGCAACGGGGGTAATAAGGGAGTAGGACTATTTAGTGTAGGTGAAATACCAGCACCACTGGTTCCATTCAAATGCGTAGAGTGCCCAGCAACTTTCATGGAGCGCTTGGCAACCTCCACCTGAATCTCGACCTGCAAGTCGACTTTTTGATGCAGGACCTTCATTTCTTGACACGCTACCTTTGCTAATCTCTGCAGCATCCTCTCCCTACTTTAAGCACTAAATCCTGTAGATTAGGCATCAGCCTTTACTATATAATTTAAAGCAAGGTTATGAAAATAGAAACAGCAGGATATAACGGCACTTTTAGTTTATCCTAAATTTCAATATTCATTAGAGGTTCAATTTAACCCACAAAAACCCACGTTTCACGAAGATGTCCATAGGTGCGGGCAAAGGAATGACCACCTTGACGGCGCTGATCAGAAGTACGACCCTCTCAGCGACGTGGGTCCACCGTCACAGCCAGAGGAAGATAAGTTTTCCACCGTGCTAAGCGGCAAATATCCGACTGCGACCATGGGGGTTCGTTGGATAAGTTACCGCCGCAAGGATGAACTCCAATTGAAACCATTGGATCTGTCGAAGAACTCACGCCTGGCTACATTCAAAGGAGGGAACACTCACGGTCCGGCCATGCGGGAACTTTTGCAGCATTGGAGGCCAGTTTCCCATGCCAGGAACGGGAGACACAAGGCTCGCAGCCATTAGCAGATGCCACCACGGCACGGGAAAACAATCCTTTTCGACGCTGTCTGGAACCCGACGAAAGGCCCACCATGCAGAAGAAGCGAGACCGAACATCATGTGGCCGCCGTCATCCTGCACGCCGGGGCTCAGCTTCGCCAAATGCCACAAGGATACACGCCAGGGTACTCGGAAGCCCTCGTGTATATTTAGCCATACTAGCGGATGACCCGCCTCCGTCCCAAGTTACCGAGGATCCACTCGATGCGCAGACCGTCCAGTTTCTAGAGGAGGAGCTCAAACCATTCGAGGAACTCATCGGACCCCTGAAATCGCTGAGCATTGGATCACGTTGCGAAAAAACAGATTATTGAAACAAAGTTATTTTTTCCAAGATCCTGGCTTTGCAGCAGATTATCAATGAACAATAAAATATATGAGCTACTACGGGACGGGCGAATCGAGCCCTTCAAAACTCCCCATAAAGCGCCGCTGGTACTCACTCGAAAGAAGAAGAACGGCCAGATGCGGATGTGCTTAGGGTATAGACACTTAAACGCAAACTCTGTCCCGGACGCCTACCCACTTCCGCGCATCAATCATATATTGGAACGCCTCTGGAATGCAAGGTACGTTTCACTGGATCTTAAAAACGGATACTATGGCCCCGAGAATGCACCTCCTTCACGGTAACAGGTCGAGCGATTGGACAGCGACATTGGACCAGCCATGGACCCGTACGCCTTCGCATACTTGGACGACATCATAGTCATCGGAGCAACGTGGGAAGAGCACGTCCAGAACCTTCGAGAGGTCTTCCGCCGACTGTAAGCTGCCTCAATCGGGAGAAATGCAAGTTTTTCCATCGTAGCCTGGACCTCTTCAGCACCGACGGAATCCGATCGGACCCAGAAATAGCCGCAATCAAGGAGCTACAATCCCCGACCAATTTCCCCGACCCGATATGTCCAGGTCTTCGCCTCAGGGCAGGACAGAGGAAAACTACTCCACTACGGGAAAGGAATGCCTGGCCATAGTTTGGGCCTAGCGCAAACTACGCTGCTACCTCGAGGGCTACAAGTTTGACGTGATTACCGATCACCTCGCCCTCAAGTGGCTGAACTTCATCAACACCCCCACTGGACGCATCGCCAGGTTGGCACTGGAGATACAGCAATACCAATTCGACGTGATCTACAGGAAACGAAAATACAACGTGGTAGCAGACGCCCTATCACGTAACCCGGTAGAGTAGCTACGATGCATGGCAGAGTGTCAGACGCACTGCAAGTTATCCGGAGAATGAACAGTGTCCGAGACACCAAAACTACCAAGGGCTTTCATCGACCCCATCGCAATCGACCTGAACGGCACACCGGAGAACCCCGGTGAACAATCCAAACGCCTCCATGACGCGTTTCACACGGCCATGGAAACCAATCAGAGAGCAACCTGCGAACAGGGGCGAAATTACAACTTAAGACGACGCGAGTGGCGACCTCTGTTTGGAGCTGCCTTGATATTCGGCCAGGTATGTCTATAACTATCCCCATCACCAGCTTCGCGAGCCGGCATCAACACGGTACCAATAAACACACCCATCGCGGCCATCGCCCATTCGGTGGACCTATCAACTCCACCACCACGAACGCAGACCATCAGGGCGGAACTAACCTCGGAGAACGCTACGACGGCACCATGCAGACCCAGCGACGCACCCCAGAAGGAGGAGAATACGTACGGCCTGCAGCCATTAGCAGACGCCACGGAAGCACGGGGAAGCAATCCTTTTCGACGCCATCCGGAAGCAGACGAAATGCTCGTCATGCAGCAGGAGTGAGACGGAACATCACATTCCCGCCATTACGATCGCCCGATTATCGCTTCGCAAAGTACCACGCAGATGCGCTCCGGCCAAGTTATCGAAGATCCAATCGGTGCGCGGACCCTCCGGTTTCTAGAGGACGGGCTCCAACCATTCGAGGAAATCTTCGGCCCCACACAGTTCACCAGTCGCGCCCTTAGGAATTTCTGCATGCGAAGCGGTTATCACCTAGAGTTTTCTTCACCATACACCCTTCAACAAAACCCTACAGAGCGGGCGAATCACACGATCAAGACGATGATATTACAACACAAACGCCTCCAGGACGCGTTTCACACGGGTTCGCCCTGGGAACCAATAAGAGAGCAACCCGCAAACAGGGGCGACATTACAACCTAAGACGACTCAAGTGGCGACCTCAGTTAGGATCCCTGGTGATGGTCAAGCTGCATCACTTCTCGAAGGCCAGCGAAGGTTTCAACGCAAGGTTAGCGCCCAAATACGCCAAGGTACTGAAGTTCATATCCCCGAATTTAGTCCGAATTTAACATCAGGGGCGAAGGTTCGCCAGTATCGGGGAACTTAAGGAATACCACCCACAAGAGATTGCCAACAACGACCCAGAAGACGACGACGACGACGAGTCTAAAAACACGCAGGCAAAACACACCGACATCGGAAACATCGGTCAGCCGTAAGTCCTCGAGGTACAGAGGGTTATGTTAAAAATCATTTGTAATAATTTTTTGTTACAAACATTTGTAATAATGTTTGTAGGGACTCTCGCACCCATTGCCTCTCGTTATAAACATTTATCAAAAGCGAATCCTTAAGAATAATTTGTTAACCGGCATAGTAGCATGGACGGATCCAGCAGCAGCAGCAGTACCAGGGACTACAGTTCCATGGCTAAGATGAGCCCACCCGCCAGCGCAACCACCCAAGACTCGCTGTTAGAATCGGGAGCGACCTCCTCGATACCACCGCATTGGAGTCCGGATAGTGACCCACAAAACGAAGGAACCCCATAGGTGCCTGAGACGGGTACCACGGGGCAGGATTTGATATTGACCGAGCTCCGCCCACCAAGTATGGTTTACAGCGGGAAGAACCCCGACCCAGCTCCATCTATGAAAAGGACCTGGTAGCGCCGCCGACAGTGCCGACAATAGAGCGTTTGGCCCGAATCACCGTGTTAGGCAACTTGTCAGCGCATGGTTGGACACGTTAGACGGATACGCCTTCGCACCTGGGCACCTCGAGCGATGCCAGGCAGAAGCACAAGTACATAGCACAAGTACGACGGCTACATAGATGTGATGATGAAAAATCCCTCCCACAATTTGTATTAAAATTATCATTTAGTCTAAGTTAGTTCGTAGTTTCCAAATTTTTCAGCCATAATGTTAAGTTTATAAGTTTATAGTTTTTATATTTTTTCGTTGTTATAAGTAAAGTTAAGATCCGAAGCTAATCCCTAACAGTTGGATCGGGAATAATATTCGGGAGGCCAGCTCTGCACAAGACGGAACTTGTCCGAGCGAATCCATTTCTAGCACCCAAATTCAACGAGGTGCAAGCAGGCAGAAAGGGGATCCAAGAATCCTTTCGCCTTGCTACTCGGCTAGAACGAGGATTCCCACAATTTGTATTAAAATAATCATTTAGTCTAAGTTAGTTCGTAGTTTCCAAATTTTTCAGCCATAATGTTAAGTTTATAAGTTTATAGTTTTTATATTTTTCCGTTGTTATAAGTAAAGTTAAGCTCCGAAGCTAATCCCTAACAGTTAGATCGGGAATATTATCGGAGATCCGTGGTTGCATTTTCGAGGCCATCTCTGCGCAAGACGGAACTTGGCCGAGCGGATCCATTTCTGGCGCCCAAATTCTACGAGGTGCAAGCAGGCAGAAAGGGGATCCATGAATCCTTTCGCCTTGCTATTCGGCTAGAACGAGGAACTTTCGAGGGCATGTGTCGAGTGCCTGTTGAACATTTCACCACTGCGTTTTCGAGGCGATCTCTACGCATGGTGAATGCTCTGGCCCGCCCACACAAGCCCAATTTAGCCCTCAACCATGCGTTTCCAAGGTTATCTCTGCGCAGAACCATGGCCAGCTAGGTCCGGCCTAGTCGATCGAAAACCCTCTTCCTGACCTAAGCCCTGTCGACGAATATGAGCCGAGTGTTGTCAAGTATTTTACCATTGCGTTTCCGAGGTGATCTCTGTGCATGGTGACTGCTCTGGCCCGCCCTCACCAGCTCACCCTCACTTGATCTATGCGTTTCCGAGGATTATCTCGGCGCAAAACCATGGCTAGATGAGTCTGGCCGAGACTCACTGCCCTCTCACCCAAGCAACACTTGTTTTGAAAAACCCCGAGTGTTCAACCGGAAAACCCTACCAAAGACCACCTCAGTCCCACACATCTTATAAATTTAGCTGTGGAGGACCCTGACTGGACTGAGTCATCATCCCAGCCATGAAAACGTCCCTACGGGTTAAACCAGTCTATTCGCCAGGCCCTGAAGGAGTACCAGTCTGTGTGATAAAATACTGTGCCAGAGCTCTGTGCAAACCTCTGCAAAACTTTTTAAAACTTTACAGTAACTTTCGAAATTCTTTTGCGTACAGAGACTTCTCTAATATATCAGCTATCCCAAAGTTATTTGAAAAATATCATGAACCACCGCATATATATATATAAGCTTATATTTGAACCATATCAGCTTGGTTTTATTAAGCGTTGCTCCACCACAACCTTTATATTAAAGTTGACATCTTTCGTCATATATGTTTTCCGAAAGGGACTCATATCGATGTTATTTAGACAGACTTCAGTAAAGCATTTGACAAACAGTCAATCAATCACTCTTGTTGAGTATAGTGTATCTTTTGGGCTTTCAGACCCTTTCAGATTGGGTTAAAGACCTATCTACGTAGATGTCTAGCTACCTAGATGGAAGAACACAGAAAGTTTTATTTAAAAATTCACATTTCTGCTTAGGCCATGCAATGAACCATGGGTTCTGATTTTTTTATAAATGACTAACCCCATCTTTAACGTACCCATCTACGCAGAAGATGTTAAGCTTTGTCTGCAATACAAATCTTCTTCTTCCCAAGGCTGACTTCAGTGATTCTTGATTTTATTAGACGATGGGCAAAAAAATGTAACAACCCATATATTACTAAAGCTTATTGCTGGGAGCTGTTTTTCTACACAACCTTATTAAGGTGATTTAGTTAGTCAGCATTTACTATCACGCTTATATTTAAAAGTTTGGAATACAAGGACTAGACTATAGTCCTCTATTCCCTATCCATTATAGTGCAACATTTGCAGAATCATAATAATCTAAAGGCATTATTTCTAACTATCACTACTTTTTTCCTTTCTCTCTCTTAAATATAAGCACCTATTCTAAATTTCTTAAGCAAAGGTCGCGGGACGTTAAAAGACTTACCTGCGAGTGGTCTGCTGAAACGCTGTTGTTGATGGTCTTTATGTAAAGAGATGTTGGATTGTGTAGAGTTATTAGATGGAGGATTATATAAATAACACTCGCGGTATTGAGTTGACTACACCTTGTTTTGTAACTGACTTTATTTGCTTATATACCTGTGGTTCTTATATTCTAAATGTACAGTTCTTGACCTTGTGTAGAACGTAAGACTTCGAAGTTCTTTTTTTCTGAAATAGTTACACCAGAAGGTTATATTGTAGGTTAGTAGCGGTAATGCAAACAATTCTTATTTGGCAGCTTCGAATTCTAGGTTGTGCTTGATGTATTAATTTACTAGTTTGTAATATAGTTGATATTACAAGTATTTGTCAACTACTTATAGTTGACAATAAATTAGAAATGAAAACTCTCTATTTTGTTTTTTTTTTTTAATTGAAAAACCTATAATGTATTTAAAATGAGGCATATCTTCAAATATTTGGTAGTATTTATATGTATATGAATCATCTCTAAAACTGATCAATAATTAATTTATTAGAATTAATATTACACTTTATTGTAGTTGAATTCTTCTAGTACATTTCGACAATAGCGTAATATATACAATAATTAAATGTAATATTTTTTTATAAATATTTTAATAACAAAAAAAAATAGAAAGAACTTTATAAGATCGGTTATAAGCCAGATTTTTACCATCGTGTTCATACACACGTCCCTGAAAAAAATTACATCTGGAGAGGTCAAAAATCATATAGAACTAAATAACGTAGTAAAATTAAGTACTTTTCCAAATCAGAATTTTGTACATTATTATACAATTAATTTTAACAAAGAATTCATAGTGTGTGGGTTCAAGCTTTAACGATTTAAGATAAATAATTTATGGTTATGTTTAGCTATTAAAAAATCTTCCTTTCGTTTTTAGTTAATATTTAGTCAATATATATTCTGAAAGATATAATTTTTGAATAAGTTTCATACTCTAAATCAAAAAATAATTAATATGGGCACTTAATTGTCTCTTGATAAATATAATAGATAAATATAACAGTGGGTAACTTTAAAACGTAGACGTCGTGTTCGCAAAAAAAAAATAAAATATTAGGGGAGATCAGCTACCACTTAAAAATTCCATACCAACACTGAATAATTTTAAACAATGTTAAAATATGGTTATTCTATGTGATGTCTGTAACGACGAAGTCGCGTACTATTTTCAATTTTGGGATCTCCAAGGGGCGGCGAAACATTTCCTTTTGGTTTCAGCTCATTCCATGAAATACAATTTGACACCTCATGTTTTCCAAAATTGTCATCGTTGGTGTTAATTACGTTGCCATCCAAATTTTCTGGTGGCTGGTTAGAAATACCACGGTTCCTTTAATAATATAAATTATCAACAGATTTCAGTCACACAATTTTCAAATGTTAAGCTACCGGCTAGAAGTTCTTGATCGAGGTCTTTGGAATCTTAGTTGTAATTGAGTAGAATCTGTCACATACTTTTCTTCCATAGATTCACGCCGCCGTCTTAATGCTAAAAAGATATGTAAGTTTCATTTAATAATAACAATATATGTATATGTATATCAATACAAAAAGGGTATTTTGATTGTGTTAAAGATATTTTTAATATGTTTAACCAATAATCTCTTACCCAAAGTAGGCATCACAGGAAACAAACTTGTTCCAAGATGCAGAGCTTGCGTATAAAACTTGTCCTCATAAAATATTTTATTTCTCTAATTTCGGCAAACATATAAATAATTGCACCTTTCTTAAATTATAACCAATCACATCCGCAAATTAACCCAAATAAATCAAAAACCACCGAAGTATTAAAAAAAAAACTAACCAGTGTTGGTGCCAACAGTGTTGGTTGACCCGCCTTCGAAAAAACCCCTGGAGAAAAATTCCTAGTACGAGGGTGGTCCGATAGGTACTAAGCGATGCTCCATAAATACTCAGCGATGGTCAAACTTCTTTAGCCCGTCTAAAAAATACGTTTACTTGTGGTCTGCAAAATAGGCCTCTGTGGCGGCGACGACCTCCTCATTCGATGCCAAATTCTATCCACAAGTGACTTTTTCAAGTTTGGAAACAAGGATTAGTCATACGGCGCCAAATCTGCAAAGTTTGGTGGATGGGGTAGCAGTTCGTAGCCCAATTCCACCAATGTGGCCGTGGCGAGAGCGAAAGTGTGAGCCGGTGCGTTGTCATGGTAGAAGAGCACTTTTTTCTTCGTCCAATGGGGCAGTATTTTTTGCAATTCGGCGGCGAATCGGCCCAATAATTCAGCATAGTATAGCCCTGTGACCGTTTTGCCTTTCTTAAGGTATCCGATATAGATCACACCTTGTGAACTCCAAAAAACGGTGGCCATCAGCTTTCCGGCCAATGGGGCAGTCGTCGCCTTCTTCGAAGCAGGTTCGCTGGGTGAAGTCCACTGTTTCGACTGTTCCTTGGTCTCTGAAGTGTACCAGTGGATCCATATTTGGAAACGACGCAAAAACTCTTCCGGATTGCGCATAAACAGCGTCAAACACTGGTCTGAAGTGGTGCCACGGTGGCGTTAGTTCTCCGGAGTGAGCAAATGCGGCACCTATCGCGCCGACAGCTTTCTCATGCCCAAATGCACGTGGATCATAACGTGGTCTTTTGAGATGCCTACTGTCTTAGCAATCTCGCGCATCTTCAATCGGCGGTGTGCCAATACGAGATCGTGTATTTTTGTCTCGATATCCTCCGTGATAGCCGTATATGGGGCACCTGGGTGTGGCTCATCAAAATCCGACGTAGGACCACGTTGAATCTCGTTGAACCAATTATTGACAGTCGTCATCGAAGGAGAAAAGGCACCGTAAACAGCATGCAAGCGCTCTTTGATTTAGCTGCGCGATTTCCCTTCCAAAAACCAGAATTGAATCACAGACCGATATTGCTCTGTAATAATGTAATTTGTTGTAGTAATAAGTCAGTTATAAATTATTAGTTGATTTTTATATTCGATGTGATAAATGCCTGTATTTGGTTTTGTTTGGGCCATTTGGCCTTCGTGGTCTTTTTTTGGTTCAATGTGTCGTCGGTTTGCTCGCGGCTGCGCTGCCTTTAAAAGCTCGGCAGCGATCAGGCCCAGCTATATTCATATAAATCTATATCTATGCTCATATATAAGGCTGGTAGCAGCGTGATCGCAAATGTGTGTTATGCATGGCTCGCTTGTGTGCAATTCTCACGTCATGTTAACATGCTAATAATTGCACTTCCCATAATTGCCATATATGTGTGACCCCACTGCATACGTACAGCCCACCTCCGCATAACGTACGGCTCGAATAGCGGGGAAAGATCCGAGACAGCTTAAGAAAAGAGTACGAGTAAGATATTACGAGGAAGACTGTTGCACAGATAAAGCGTTTAGTATAACGTATTTAAGATTATTAGTAGAGCAAAGAGGCAAGATATGGTAGAGACCATATCTACTGTGATAAGACGGGAGGAGAAGATTTGCATCCCAATTTATTCCCCCAAGGGCGAAAGTTAGAAAGTTTTTTTATACAGACACACGATCCATACTCAACAATTGGACGGACCAATAATATATAACGTTTTTGTTATGTACGGGAAAATAAAATCTTTTGACCATCTTTTAATAAATCCAAACATTCCCATTGCTTTATTAACCATGGTGGTCGGTAAATTTAAGTTTTAAATCTAATAGGACACCCAGATCATTAACCTGAGTTAGGCGTTCTAAGGCGTTCCCATAGAGAAAGTACATAGCCAGGTGAGGACTAGATCGATAGAATGACATGAGTTTACATTTCAATCCATTAAACTTTAGGTTATTTGCAAAACACAAATCGTTGATCCAAATCGGATTGAAGTCTAGATTGGGCGCTAGTGTACTGAAGATCTATACTGAAGACAAAGCTTTACGTCATCAACGTACATAAGTACAAGTGAATCAGTTAAGGCAAGGGGCAAGTCGTTAATAAACAGTGTAAAAAGTAAAGGTCCAAGATGGCTTCCTTGGGGCATCCCAGATGTGACGAGGACTAAACGCGAGGTAAAATCTTAAAAGAAGACGCGTTGGGTTCTTCCAGATAAGTAACTCGAAATCCAGATAAGCTGGGAATCCCAAAAAGACTGAGTTTACTTATAAAAAGCGTGACAAATCCGTGACAAAAGATGTTAGCTCCAATAAGTTGGTAGTGGTGGAGCGGCGCTTCATAAAACCATGCTGGCACGGAGATATATTTATACTACATAGGTTTTGCAAATGTGGGTTGTTATGTTTGCCTCTATAATTGGCATCGTCAAATTTTGTCCCTTTTTTATGAGAGAAAAAATGTAAAATTTCTTCTACATAAGGAGAATGATCAAAGTCTCCAGCGATAGATAAAATAGTTAAAAGAGTTCTTCAGAACACAGCCTGGTACTTTGTCCGGGCCTGACGAATACATGAAAACACTTTGCAAAGAGATCGGCTATTGCCTGATCAGTGTTCACATAAGAGTTCTCAAACGTAAGCAGAGGAGGAAAAAATACATGTTTGCGCTTAGTGTTTACAAAGTTATGAAACTGCTTCGGATCCTGAGTAAACTGAATCCGGCAGCGGCGAATATAACTCATATAACATTCTGCGTATATCTATATCTATCGATATCTATCTCAGAAATATCAGGGGCAAGCCGGGGGTCCGGACGGTTGACTACCCTGTTTGGTGACTCTTAAGGGGGTGTGAGTTATTGGGTCTGGTGGTATCACTTGAAGTGATGCCACCGGGGACATGTCGGGAAATTGCTTATTTATGCTGAGTATTCGGAAGCCAGAATTCTCCACGGATTGAGCATCGGTTAATGTTTGGCTAAAGTCGCGCCTATCCACGTTTTCTGTGTACATTGAGGCAGTTGTGGCGTCTCACATCGTAGAGCGTTGACATGGTCTGAACAAAGATGTCTCCAACTGGAAGGTTCCTGTCAATGTGATTTTGGCCGATCCGTACTTCCACAGAGCGCAGCGTGTGGATTTTTTGATTGGAGCAAGCCTTTTTTGATATGCTCTCAAGTTTTTTGATCTGCTCTCAGTTGGGCAAATCCAGGTAGGAGACGGTCTGCCTCTTGTGCAGAAGACGCGTTTTGGATGGGTAGTCTCTGGAGGAGGTGGAACCCCAGAGAAACCTCGATTGGCCGCTTCATGTAAGGTTATGCTTGCTGACTCCACAACCGCTTTTGACGATCGCCTCGATTATCTAACCCGCCAATTCTGGGAACTTGAAGCCTGCACTGCGCCGATCGTTCAGGTTACTAAGGAGGAGCTTGATTGCGATGCCCACTATGCCATGCACCACGTCCGTCTTGAACCCGGTGCTTATGCAGTTCGTCTTCCAACCAAGCGTAGGAGAATCCTACGCACAGGCCTTGCGTCGTTTTCATTCACTTGACATTTGCAACATATACCGCTGCGTAAGAATCTTTCCAGATGATAGTTTTCGGCAGTGCATAATGTAGGGAGACTCTATCCATTTGACTTATGGCACAAAGCCAGCGTCGTTTCTATCCGTTCGCTCAATGCACCAGCTGGCTAAGGATTGGCCCAGCGCTATTGTGGCTGAAAGGGCATCACCGCACTGTCAAGGTTTGCTAACTCGTTTCCCGCCCTACAGAGAATGTCCGCCTACATGTAAAAATTTTGCCACCGCATCCGTCACGAAGGGATTTCTGTCCAGGATCTTCAAGGAGGAACCCATCTGCTGTTACGCGTCGTCCTGCTTGCTGAGATTAAGGAAAAGAAAAACTTACTAAAATCGCGCAGATTGGATCCACCCTCAAGCCCGTTTGCCTCGCTTGCTCCTTTTGTAGATGATGCTGGTTTGCTTCGTGTTGACGGCCGGCTGCGGAACTCTGCTCTGGATTTGAATGGACGCCATCCGATCATTCAAGAGGCATGATCGGAAGAAGAACCTGCACTCTGGCCCTCGGGCTTTAATTGTGAAAGTTGTTCCCACTACTGGCCCATTGGGGGGAGAAAGACCGTTTCACGCAAAGCCTCGTCTACTGGAGCATGTCATGGCTGATCTTCCAACTGAAAGAGTTGAAGGATTCCAAAGCTTTGATGTAACTGGTGTGGATTTTTGCGGCCCGTTTTTCTAAATGTCAGAGTTTCGAAATAAGGGCCCTCTCAAGTGTTATGTGAGAGTATTCATATGCTTCAGTACGAAGGCATCCATTTGGAGTTAGTTAAGGACCTGTCCACAGCTTCGTTTCTGAGTGCGCTCCAACGATTCATTTGTACGCGACGTAAACGCAGACAGATATGGGGTATCTTTGGGGTGGGGTATTTATTGGGGTTAAGAATGAGCTGATCGAATTGAAGCGAAAACTCCTCAGCCAGGATCACCAGACCCCTCTGCATGAGTTTTGCCTGTCGTAAACTATCGAAGGCGAAGCTGTCTGACCTAATCTATAAAGACTCTGAAACGGAGGAGCAGCGGCCGGCTTATCAGCAGTTTATATTTTGTTTGTTTCTCCCACGTTCGCATGCGCTTTTCTGATATTTGTAGCGCCTGCGCTTTTGGAAGCTTTTTTGTAAAGCTGCTGCACACTACCTCATCTTGCATTTGTGTGCGTTACCCGCCTTGCCACTTGTCGACGAACGATAAACAATTGCATTGTCTGAGATTATTTTGCTAAGCTTCACTTCTACTTGTATTTTGGTATCAATTTTGTGCGGGTGCGTTTTTAGGGTAAAACCTGAACCCATATAAAAATATGTATTAATCGGAAAATCTGAACGGCTCACCTATTTATTTGGTCACTATTAAAAACCATTAATATATAGCAACAAAATATCAAATAAAAAAATAAATAAAATAAACACCGGGATGATTTACGTCAATAGATAAAAGATTAAATAAGTAGTACAATGTAGTACAATATTATTATGGCTACAGTGGATGCTTATTATAATGGCCCATGCATACTACTGCTGTTTCTCATATTTTCTAAAATCGGCGGTCCCGTCCGATTCCACAGGCAGTCAAAACAAAACTACCGAGTCCGATTCGACAAATTGACAGTAGCCGAACTACACTATAGTAAATTTCTCTTGAGATAGTAACGCCTCGGGAGGTGATGCTGAGTACTGATCGGACTGTCCTCTTCAATACTACCTAGGTAAATATAATAAATATTATTCGTTTTGTTTATATCGCACATATTAGCTATTCCGGATTATTAATTTTAGTAAGTCTAATTTTTATAGTACTGCTCTGAAAACAGTTATAAAAGTAGTTAGTTTCATTGAAATGAGCGCACTCAATAATTTTTTTTCAAACAGTTGTGTTCTGACATGAATTTTGAACACAAAACTCGGTCTGAGTTTTGAAATTTCTCTGACGAAATTCAAGATAAATTTATTAAAAAGCAACTTGGCACGAAATTAAAAGACACATTCGAATCCGGAATAAATATTGAGGCTTTTTGGAGCCAAGAAGCCAATTCAATTTTAAAGCTTCGAGACATTGCTATATGTTACTTAACTTTATTATTATCGACTTATCTATTCGAGCATGGGTTTTCGACGCAACTGATTATAAAAAACAAGCATCGAGATCAGTTTGATATCACTGCCGACTTGCGTTTAACTTTAAGTATAATTGAACCAAAAATTTTGAAGTAAATAAAGAGTATGCAGTCAAAAAATCAAATCATCAAGGGCATTTATTTATTTTTCGGGCTTTGGCCTATGTTGGGCTTCCAGTCCGGCTTCGTTCGCAGTGTCATTGCAGCCAGAATCTGTTCTTATCAGTGTTATTATCCGGCATATCTGATATTATTGTTAGAAGCTACGCTTTCCATATTATGATGGTTTTTAGTTGGCTGGTTTTCGGTTTTAGCTTTTTGCGGAATCAGTTTTCTTTTTAATTTGACCAAGCCAGTCTGTATAGTCGGTCTTAAATTTATAATTTTTGGCAAGATGGTAATTATTTATTAATTACTGCTGTGAGTTTATGGATTCAGACGATTTTGTTGTTAAAGACTTCAGCTGGATAGCGGAAGAGAGCTGCTCACTCAAGTGAGGATAAATACACAAAACGATTAAAATAGATTAAAGATTAGTATTTGTAGTATAATAAATTCTTCAAATTTCTTCCAAGCTAAGCGATTTGCTTTGACTAAAAAATATCTATGTTGAACAAAAGATGAGACGTGCCGAGAGTCAGCCTGATAAGTCCTGTTGTTCAACCTGTCCTTTTTCCGCAGCTTCTGAGCACTTCTTTGAAAGCCAACGGGCTCTCTAAAATTTTGTATAAGCTCACAGTCTTTAGAAAATTTTCTAAAGATCATGTGTCTTAGATCACTGCTATTAGATTAGCGAACAAACCGTTGAATACGATCCAAAATGACGTAAGACAAATCAGCATATCATTTCTTCACGCCCTTCACGCGCTCATCTTTAAGATAAAGAGACAAATATCTCAGAAAGAATACACCCGCCACAAAACTTTTAAGATACACCATAACGATACTCTGACGTCTTTTGGGGTGGATGGTTATTTGGTGGTACTCAGTAAGTAAGTGGTAAGGCCGCAGGGCTATGCTGGCTATACGACTTAAATGAGGCATGTCTCTCTACCTTATGAGCTGGATTGTCACCGCCATAGTCAGACACATCACTTACCGACGCCATCTTTTAGTGGCCAGAGTTCAACGCCCTATTCATAACCACCATCTCCACCTAATCATAATGGAGAAGCTCAAGTGGCTCATTTCTTGATTATGGGAATTAGCTTTGGAGACCGTGGGAGGACTGGAGATTATTGACGCTAATTAAGATATGGCCCTTGATCTTTTACTTAATCGTTTTACTTAATCGCATCAATGACATCCTCCTGCTACTGGTGATCAAGCCAGGATCAGTTGCAACTTAGGGAGTTATCTGACCAAATCAATGCTTATATGCGGGCCCTTATGAGTTCAGGTGACCTCGACGTGATACCATGTTTCGTTTATGGTGTTATCGATTTGTCGCAGTATACTGGTGGTTACTTGTTGCTGTTGTCATCTGCCATCACCAGGTAATCCTCCAGAAGCTGAATCGCAACAAAAGTGAAGTGGGAGGATTCTCTCCGTAAAAAAAATGTTTCCGTAAAGTCCGGTTTTCAATAACACATATTTTGTGAACATTGAGGCTGTTACAGCTTTCAACACTACGGTCTGTCAGACCAGCTTTAACATAGATGTTTCGAGTTGGAAGATTCCTGGCAACATAGATCTGACTCACTTTCACAGAACGCAGCACGTGGACTTGCTGATTGTGCCAGTTTATTCTTTGACCTATTATCAGCTGGCCAAATCCATTAAGGTCCCTGACTTCACATTGCTCAAAATACTTTATTTGTCGGGTGGATTCTAGACATGGTGGGATATAACGAGAATCGCCTGGGTTCTGTGATAGAGAGGAAACTAAAGTGACCTATGCTGTGCTTGTTGCAAAAATTATATCCCGAAATTCGTCCATTCGCTATCAAAATGCTGATTGCGTTACATGTTATAAATAATAATATAATTTATTTATAAGCGTGAATAAAAATTAAAACTAAAATATTTTTTAGGGGGCTTTGTCGACTGCTCTACCACATCATTGCTTCTGACAAATACTTGAATTGAAATATATTTTAACCTCAAACCAATGTCAAAACCTAGGACAGCTGATCATCAGCTGTGAACGGACAAAACACACCATATCATTTTGCAAAGAGCTTTACAGGAAATATCCTTTTGCGCGCATTGATTCGAAAATTTAAAATTTTTATTGAATTTATTAAATTTTTGGCTTTTTATTATCTTCAAGGTATGTATTACAAAAAAAAATCAATGTTTTTGACCGGTCTATAAATGTGTAGCTCATAAAACGTATTCGTAATTCAAAATGGAAAACTTTGTTTTTGGTAGTGTTTTGAAAAACCTTAAATATACTGTGAAAGAACATTGCGAGATTGCCAAAAACGTTGCGAAATGTTACTAGTAGACTTTAGTAATGTGGAAAGACTGTGGAAGAAATAAGGATTTTCCCGAAACCAACAAATAGGAATGGCTAGATACGCAGCTGGTATTAATGGAAATCTCATCTTTAAAAAATGTTGGACGTCCACAAAAAGATTTTACGAATTGTTGCAAAAAAACGAGAAAGTACAAAACGCTTATATATATCCATGCTACGACAAACTGCGTTGTGCGGAAAAAAATGATATCCCAGTGTCATCACGGTCACTGATCATTTCGCTGAAGTAGCATTACAAAGCTTATTGGACCATATGATTGCTAGGATTATTGAAGCACACAGAAAGTTTCCCAACCCATATTGAAAACAATAAAATGACCCAATTAACTGCAACATATAAATAGGGCTGTGATGGCATTCAACGTACAGGCAAAAGTTTGATGACTTTGATGGAAACATGATAAATCAATATATATTTTTAATTTTTATGGTGCCATTAACAGTACAGAACGGAACTGCTAGCAGTACGAACAACGGAGCACTGCACTGCAACACTGCAAGGAGGTTTTTCGAACAACCAAATTTGGCTGCTCGTATCACAGGAGTTAAGAGTTTAATCATGCCATCGGTTTTATATGCCATCTCTGTTTACAGAATTTTAACTCATGGAGCAGACATTATAAGCCATTTTTGCCATCTAATTGGAATGATGTCCGAAGAAGTCCCGAAAAGTACGCAAGAGCAATACAAGAAAAAATTGCACGAAAAATACGATGAAAGATGTGTTAAATGTCTTATTAGTTTTTTCGTCCCTTTGATAACTTCATTATCAAATGGGACAGAAAAACAATTATTTTGGATGTTAGGAGTTTGGTTCTAATAAAGCATCAAGATATGCGTTTTGTAGATAAATGTTAATTGAAGTTTAAAAAAAATAAAAATAGTATATAATTTAATATATAAACGTTTTTTATTTTAATTTTAAAAATATTTTTTCTCTGATCAGTGAAGGACCATTAGCTAGGCTTATGGACAAACGGATTTAGTTTCTGAACAGCTAGAGAAGCTGTAGAAGCTCTCCTCTTGATATCCGAGCGCTTGGATCTGGACAATTTTATTAATATAATAATATTCGACAGGTTAACTAATATTAACTACTAATTTTTTTACATTTTAAAAAGCGGGACATGTAAACGAACACTCGCAACAGTTTTTGGTGAGAGGAAAATCCTTCTATAACTTCGGTTAATCCGATCGCATTTTTTTTCCTTCCATCTGCAATAGCTATCGTCTCCTTTACGTTGCGGTTAGGAAGCCTTTTCTTATTTGGAGAAAGCCTCGATACATCTGGTCAGATTATGTCACGAGCTTCGTTGGGGCAAAAAATAACTAGCTGAAAATTAAGCGAATATTTCTTACCGATGACCATCAGGGAGCAGTGCTGGATTTCTGACTTCGATTGAGTGGCGATTTATCCCTCCCCGCTTTCCATGCCAATTTTTGTAGTGTCAACTCCTTTAAAAACCGATTAGTTCCATACTTTGGTGCGTTCCTTAATTTTTTGCTGCTCGTCGCTATCTCGGAGAACCAAGCTAATTTGGATTTCCTGAGTCCTGTCCATTTTGTGCACGGAGGGGCTTTTTTTTCAGCTTCAGCACGCCAGCTGGATGCTTAGTGGCGCATCGCATTTATTCAGCAAAACATCTGGGCTAGGTGGAAGGAGGATTACCTAACCTTGTTGCAGCAAACGGTGGTCTAACTATCTCCGTGGATGTCATTGTGCTGGTAAAAGAGGAAAACGCGTGAGCTCTCTTTCGCTCGAGAACGGCTGAACGGATTTATCTTATCTTGATATGTGTCGGGTCAGGCAACAGCCACGACATAGATTTAAATATAATAAGTATAGTTTGTCGTATTTTTGTTTATATTTTAATCTCTATTTTTGGTCGCAAGCCGAATCTTCTCGGCCGCTCGGCTTCATCGTGATTTATTTTTAGCATTAAGCCAGCGAGCTTTCGGTCAGCCTGTTCTACGGCGTCCTCATATTTGCTTTTTATCTCAGTGCATACGCATCATAAATTAGAGCTTTTCTCGCTCCGTTTCGTATGCCCACATAATTCAAAATAAATTATATTATAACGTTGTGAAACTAAATAATTGTTTTCATTTGGATAAAAATCATTAAAAAATCTCAGTGACCAAACAAAATGTTTGTGGAGATCTAAAAAAAGTTTAAATGGAGAGAAAAATCGAATAATCTATCTATTTCCCATACAAACCTCCCATGGGGAAAATTTAAAAAAAAAATGGAAATAATTTGTAAATATTGTATACACTAGCGAATCTTCTGTATTATGTTGAGCTGAAGGCAAAGTAAAGTTGCCACAATCGGCCCCACCACCGGATCCTTTACGCTTTTTAGTTTCGGGGATTGGAAATAATTCTTTTGTCCATCATTTATAAATATAACAACCGTTTCCAGATGAAATAATTTGGCGTAACACATATTACACGGGACAATATCATGCCGACTTTCAAGGTTTTATACCAGAATATTTTTTATAATATTCAAGTTTTTACTAAAATATATGCATTGGAAATGGGAAAATTTTAAAAAATTACAGATACGAGGACTTACTGTAGGCAATGTCAATACTACCTCATGTAGATCATCGATTTTTACAAATAATCGTTGCTAATCGTTGCAATCGTTAAAAAACTCAGTTATTGCACAACAAACATAAAAATTTTAATCGAATAGAGGCATTTTCAAGGTCGCAAACGGTACATTCGTACTGTAATTTTTTTAAGTATTTTTCCCATTTTACGTGCCACAGGGCTTATTTCCAAAAAAAAAACTGGTATCCATAATGCATTTTGTCACATTCCTTTTTAGAAATACACCAGAAATTTTGAAGGCACAGTTCTTGTGAGGCTGAAAGGAAGAAGCTTGTGACAAAGCAGATTAGACAACACAAAAAAGATCTACACAGGGCAAAGAGCAATAACCGGGTTAGTTTCTGCTCCTGCTCCTAACTCTTGGAGACCTTAAGAAAGATCCTCTAAAATAAGGCACCTAATGTATGCTATATTAAGACTGTGAACGGACAATGAATCATGACCACCAAGGAATCCCTGGAGGCCGTTACCAACGTACACTTCTCAGGTTGCATCCAGAGAAAGCCAATCCAGGACATGCTGAGTCAGGGGAGCCCGAGACTATTTGAATACCTCCTAAGTAACAGGAATCTTAACTGGGCTTCAAATATTTAGGACCAGATGGCCTATTACCGGATAAACTAACCAAAGCCTCGAGGGCTGTATTTATACCCAAGAGAGGGAAACCCTCTCACGGCTTCCCCAACGATAACTGACCAATAAGTCTCTCGTCCTTCCTCATCAAGACAAATCACTTTCGAATATATATTTTTTTTTGTGTTCTGGAAACATTCATAAATATTTTTATAGCGGCAACGGTTATGGATCTATTGCGATCAATTATCAGTGTTCATTTTTAAATTTTTTGAACAAAAATAAAATATTTTGATTTACAGAGAATAAACTTTTTTCTTCTAATAAAAATACTTGGTTGTTAAGCATAAAATCATATGCTTTTTAGGCCTTACTTTTGTATTTGTACACTGGACACTTTTGTACTTTTGTAAGATCCCTGAATTGCAGTCTATCCCAACATTAGGCTATTAAATAGCTTCAACACTTAGGCCATGCATTACATCCCTGAAACCTAATAGAAAATCAGAAATATATGTAGGATCGGACAGACCCCAAGAGTCGTTTGCTCCGGAAGAAATAATATAGTACCTATTACGGGCTACTCGCTTCAAGGCCAAACTAATCACCCGAACGACCAAACAAAATTTTCAACCAAATCCGCACAACTATTCAAGCCAAGTAAAGAAATCCCCAATCGCACCAAGAACATTCAAATACCATTAACCCAACCTATGCAACCAAACTCATGCAAATCAATCAGGAGGGCAAGCTTACTTCACCAACCACAGCCAACACGCATAGACGAAGATCAGCCCATTTGGACCCCCTGACAATTATTTCGCAGTAAAACGACTAATGAGCAACAAAAACGTTCAAAATACGAACAAAATGCAACGCCAATTGAATATACAATGAATAACAACAATATTTAGACAGCGTAAGAGAATGGAATAAATGAGTTACATTCAAACGCAACCAGTGCCAAACCCAAAACACAACAGTAAGGCGAATATCAGGAAGTTGTTTTGTACAGATTCTATGTGACCTCGGTCAACTCCGTATTTAGCACGCTAGACACATTATGCATACTCAAGAATCGGACGGACCAACGATGTATATAGAGTTGAAAGCTGAAGTTGTAGGAAAAAACTGTGCAAAGAGATGGGGACCATTTAGAACAAATCTGTTATGTATACGTTGGCGTTATCATCGGCTTTAGCAAAACATAAAACAAAAAGTTTCTAACCCTACAAAAAGCCAATTTAAAAATACAAACCAACAAATGTCATTTAAAACTTAAGAAAGATCTTTGGGCGGATCAGAAGTTTTTATACCCCTGCTGTTAAGTGGCAGCTTTTAATATTAGATATATTTCGAATCGTATCGTAATAGTGAGACGATCCTTATGAGAATTTCACTATCAAAAAAATTTGTTTATAAAAATGTTTTAAAATAAAGAACGATCTTTAAATATTTAAAATAAAGAAGGATTTCTCATTTCCGATCGAGTTATATAGTGGCTATAGGATATAGTAGACCGATCCTTTTGAAATTTGGCATGTCGGAAAGTTTGCCTGAAATCTCCATAGAAATGTATCCATAGAAAGTCCCATCTTTCTAACTTAAAACGCAACAAAGTTTGGCAGCTTCAATCAATCAGTTATATGGCAGCTATAGGATATAGTCGACTGATCTCGGCAGTTCCGACTAATCAAGAATATATATACTTAATAGGGTCGAAGATGTCTTTTTCACAGCGTTGCACATTTTTGACCAAAATTGTATTACCCTCTGCAAGGGTATAAAAAAAGAAGTCGATTTTCTGGGATATACGATCTCAGGAAAAAGGTGTTGAAACCAACATTGAATTAATATTTTCATTATTTTAGGGCAATTAAAAACTAATTGGTACCTAAAGGAACTTGGATCTTTTTTGCACTCTGAGAAAAATCCAGAATTTCGTACTTAAACCAACTACGAAAACATTTGGAAGCCAACCAAGAACGACTTTACTTATTTAAAGAAAAAAATTCTTAGTTTAATTCAAATTTTTTTTTTAAATTTTAATTCTAATTTTTTTAAGACCTTTATTGAACGGATTTTTTTTAAATGTACTAGGAGTCAAGCACGGGCCTACCGGGTCAATGAATGCGACGTTTTTACCAAATTAAACAAATTACACCTAGTGTTTCGTAAATTTATAACAAAATTAAAAAAAAAAACAAAAATTAATGAGTAAAAAACCAAAAAAAAGGGTAAATTTTCAACTCGGCTAAAACCCGGTACCCTTTCGAAACAATTTTCTGTTGCTAAATTTAGAACCCGTTTTTCTATCAGTGTAGGAATGACAAGCTATTTAAGGATATTTATCAAGGATTACGCGAAGATAGCCAAACATTTAACTGTCTTCCTAAAGGAAGAAGGAGAAGAACGATTAAGAACGAAGGATTTCCAACTTACAAAAGACGCATTTAATTTCCCCATAGGTTTCGTCTTAGAACAGAACTATTGACCAATAACATTCATATCCTATGTAAGGATATTCGGATGTGAAAATTTATACAGACCATCAACCCTTAACCGTTTCGATTAGTGCAAATAATCTCAATGCCAAGCTTCAACGGTAACCTTAAGCTTAGCTAAAAGTAACCTTAAGAAATTAAAAAAAATCGTAGAACAAATGCTTTTAGAATTTTAATAAAGAACTCACCCAAATTTTTCAAAATTTTAAAAGACAAAATAAGGTAAACGCGGACGTGACATTTTGAAAAAGAAGAAAAATATGACAAACTTCTTTTGTTGGGCCAAACAGCAAAAGGCGAAGCTGTTATATATAAATTATAAAGTTTCTATTTTGTTTTTTCCTCCCACGTTCACATGCGGTTTGCTGGAGTTTGTAGCGCATGCGCTGTTGGGAGCTTTTTTGTTGAGCTGCTGGACACTAGCTCATCTTGGATTGACAAAATTAAAAGCGTTTTACATTTGCGCAAAGTTTCTTCCAAGTCAAACTACTTTTGGCTAATGTTTGGATAAAATCCCACTAATGAAGTCTCACTAATGAGTCCTCGGCTATATATAGTGTCTCACGCATGGTATTAAAACTCCATTGAAATGCTGATAGTTTTCGGCACGCCAAGTGGGTGGAAGAAAAGAAACAGTAAAAGAAAATAATACACAGGTTATACACAGTTATACAAAGTTATACACAGGTATAACATCAGAAACAAACTTTCAGATTATTCATACCAACCTTCATACCGTTTGTGATTTCATTTGAAACAGGATATGCGGCCAAACAAAAGGGAATATTTAAAATCATTCATATAATCGACCTCAAAAAAATACAATATATTTGGCAAACTAAAAAATCACTAAACAGCATCACGCCATCACATAATTTATACCCTCATCAGTCTTACGAATGAAATAAAATACAAATTAAGAACAAACAATAGACAAAAAAACAACGTATCTATGTTCTATGTGATCGACAGACATTTTTGTAAATTGTACCGAAAAAATGGCGTCAAAGTCCGAAAAATATGAAATAAAAAATCTATAATGTCGCCTTTTATGTTAAGCAAAACCAGCGAGCTCAGCAGAACTGCAATACTATGCGATTTGAGTCAGCAGACCCAGAACTAGTACATAACATGTACTTTCTTTACCCTTAACCTTACCCGCTAGCCATAGCTAAGCCACAAAATATGTAATTATCTGATCTTATAAAAGATCACCTGTAAAATATAGACAGTTTCGAATACAAACTGAATCGTCTCGTTACGCAGTACTAAGTTGCGGCTATTCGAGTGTTGCTCCCGTGAAATGGACCGCTAGTAGGACCCGCATACATGTAATCGCCTTCGAGTGTTGCTCCCGTGGAACGGACCGTCGTTAGATCCTTGTTACGTAAATCAGCTCTGAGTCTTGCTCCGTGGAACGGACCGCTAGAAGGACCACCGATACGTCAGCCTCCAAGTGTTTCTCCCGTGAACGGACCGTCGGTAGGAACACCCTTGACCTCCGTGTGTTGCTCCAGACCAAAGGACCGCCGGAGGAACCTGATATCTCCAACACAGCTGAGGCTAGGCAACGAAGCTCCTTGTCCCCGCATCTCAATCTCAGCCTGCACAACCAAGGTAACTTTAGTCAGACTTTTTATTTGACTGCGACTCCGGAACCTATCATTACTTCCACGAATTCAAGTTGGACATTAGTAGTCGCATAACGCTCTACGGACGAACATAAATGCTTATCACTGAACAGACTTATCCAGAAACTACTGTTAATGAACACGCTTTAATATTAGTAGAATGTTTTATTGATGCACTAACACTTATATATACCAAATAAAAAGATTATGTCGTGAGTACTGGTCATATGTATCAGATGTTTTAATAAAACTCAGATCCAACTTGATAACAAACAAAATCAAATTTAAAATGAATTCTGATATTCTAACAGTATTAAACACACTGTATACTATAGAAATCAATGATATACAACAGGAGGTCTGCGATGTGATAATTTTTGCTGACACTTGTAACCGGCTCGGATTTCGCCCACTTGGTCAAAGAACTCGTATATTTATATTTGGTTTATTTATATGCAACATTGTTTGGAGTACAGAGCGCACGTGTTCGATACACGTGCATATTACATCTCCCTCCTATTGAAAAATAACGTAATTACATGAAGTTATTTTTATACGATAATAATTTTAAAACGTTTAAAAAAAATTTTTTTTTATGTATATATAGGTTTTTATTCTATGCATGGTGTGTTGCCATGATTGGTGTATTTATGATATTAGATCAAGTAAAATGAAAACACAATTCAATCTTATGTGTTTTAATTTAATCAAATAAAACAAAAGAATTTAGAAAGCTATGCCCACCAAAATGGTGCTAATTTTGGTTCAAAAATAAAATATAATGTCTACCTGTTAAATTCTAATTAATGAATATTTTTAATCTATCCTTATGAACTGTTTGTGTCTTACCCCTATAATCTGTTATTATGATATTTACCCTTTCTCCAATGTATTTAACGTTATATGGGACTGTATATTTTAAAACTAGCTTATAACCAGTTTCATTTTTTTAATAAAACTTTATATCCTATTTTGAGTGATATATCTCTAGTCTTCCTATCATATAGTTTCTTATTTTTAATTTTTTTTATCTTCTATCATTATTCTAGCTCTTTTATAAGCTACTTCTAGACTATACTTAGATTCCTTAGCATGGTCATCTACATTATAAATTGGTTTTATTCTATCTATCTAAAATGTATTGATAAGATCGATGCTTTACAAAATACTAACTTATGTGGACAATACTCATGTGCCATAGAAGGTGTCGTATTGAAACAGTATACGAAATATTGGAGCCATACGTATCAACCAGTTTTATCTGCTGAAATGTAGGATCGAATGAATTCATTAAAAGTTCTGTTTGGTGGTGGTGTGCAGTAGATGTTATATTTTTGATGTTCAATTTTCTACATAGCTACATAATATATTTTCACAAGTCTGTTGTGAACGTCTTCATTGGACAGTACTTCAGAACAAAATCTTTAAATATAGCTTTAGCTACTGTCTTGCACTTTTGTCTTTAGATGGTCTTCCGACAAGGTATTTTGTTAGGTCGCAGATTAGAGTAATTGTATACTCATTGCCTTGTTCTGATTTTGGTAGTGGACCGATATCAGTTTTGAGCTTGGATTTATCATCGAAAATAGGTAGGTAAGTGGTCTGTGATCTGTTCTGAAAGTGAAGTGTCGACCAAAAAGGTATGGTATGAAATTAGTTATTGCCCAGTGAATTGCTGCCAATTCTAGTTCTGTTGTGCTTTTATTACTTTCTCTCTTCTCACTTTGGAGTCCGTTTTTGTGTTGAGTTAACACTGCACCGTATGCTTGCTTACTTGCATCTGTTATTATGAAAAATTCTCTGCTGAAGTCTGGGTATTCTAATAAATTTTGTTTTTAAATTTAAATTTTAAATTTTGTTTTTTATAGTCAAAAATTTTAAATTTTTTAATTGAAATTTTTCATGTGCTACAACTTCCTCGTATTTTTATACCCTTGCAGAGAGTATTACAATTGTGGTCAAAAGTGTCCAACGCAGTGAAGGAGACATCTCCGACCCTATAAATTATATATATTCTGGATCAAGATCCAAGGTCCGTCTGTCTGTCTGTTTCTACGCAAACTAGTCTCTCAGTTTTAAATCTATCGCCTTGAAACTTTCCACACATCCTTCTTTCCTTTGCAGGCAGTATATAAGTCGGAACGGCCGGGATCGGTCGAGTATATCCTATAGATGCCATATAACTGATTGATCGGTTATGACACAACCTTGCTATTTTTAAAGATCAGAGCTGGTAACAACATTTTTATTAGCAAATTTCTTTGTTACAATTCTTAAATGGATCGGCAAATTATAAACGATCCGTTATATACCTATAACAACAAAGAAGAGTTAACTTCGGGTGTAGCCGATCCCGGACGTTTCGACTTATAAAGGAAAAAAGCAAGTTCCTTCACTGCGTTGCACTATGGGAGCAGAAGCACATGAAAAATTTCAGTTGCTCTGCTGTCATCCTGCTCCCAAATTTTTACTATTGCTACGGCTACGGGGAGCACAGTATTAAATTTTTGACTATTGCTATTGCTATAGTTTTTGCTCCGAGAAAACTCGGAGCAGAGCAGAGCACATAATTTTTCATCAATCTGCTACAGCTTTTCTCCGACTGTCAAAAAAGAGAGAGCAATATCAATAGCATAGCAATGTTTTTATAAATCTGGCTGCTACAGAGTAGTAAATTCTAACCCGAATTTTCTTGTAATAAGGATATTTCTGCCTGTGTCTATTAAGAAAAATAGGTTATTCCCTGTTTCTACGTTTATAAAGGTTGCAAATATGTTTGGAGAGATTGATGATGCAAATTTTAATGTTTTGTGTTACTGAATATCTTAAAATTCCTGAGTTTTCCGACGAATTTTGAGCTACTATACAATGTTGGTGTTGTTGTGGTTATTACCTCTATAACGTACACGACCTCTATTTGAACTGTTGGTCTGGTTCTTATAATTTCGATTATTACCGTTGTTCGATCAAATCCGATGTTATGACAACGGCTACTTCCTTTACCACAAAAATTACCTTTGTCATTATTGGAACAATATTTTTGTTGTCTTCGGGCATACAGTACTGTATTGGGATTACGTGTCATTTCAGTACTACATTGAATGTACTTTGTGACGGCTTCATTCATGGTGCTAAAGCTAACAGCTTCTAGTATAGTTTTGAGTCATGTCATGAACATGGCATATTCACAATCTTTATCCATTGTGGTAATAGAATCTGTTGAACTTATCAATATATTCCAGTAGTATTCGCAGGTTTTCAATTTCGATGCTGAACTTTTCAGCGGTTTTTGCTTTTTGAATTGTTTTAGCCATGTTAGCTTTAACAACATCGGATATTTTGCCTTCAATTATGTTCTGGAGTTTTTTCACATTTGCTTCAATGGTTGTCCCATTTGGGACCGTGTAAAAAGTTGACTTAATTATTTTTGATTTTATTACTTCAACAGCTAGATCTTTGTGCCTTTTGTTAAGTTTACTAATTTCAACGCCGTTACGATTCTTTGAAGATCGATTTTCTGTCCATCAAATTCGGGAATTGCGCTTGAAATATCTTTTATGTATGCCCTTTGGGCGGCTGGGTCTGCCATTATGATATTATAGCTTAATTTATTTTCTATTATACTAGAAGTATACTAGTATCTGCATTTGTATTATAATCTAGATCGGATATTAAAACTGCTGGAAAATTGAGGTTATTATAATTTTGTTCCTCGATTTTGTGGTTCAATTCTAACCTTTCTGACTAAGTCAACTCTGACTCTATCGACTCTATAGGTTCAATACCAGCTGGTTATTTTGATTTCGGTTTACCATCAGTTCCAACTTTTAGAGAAGTGTTAAGTATAGTCGGAACTGATATATCTAAATCAAATTTTTGCTTAATCAATATTCGGATTGCTCGAAGACTGATTAAAAATTTTGATACTATGGACCAATGATGTTGGTTTAGTTTTTCTCTTTGTCCATTTAATAAAATACGTGCTTCATTAAAGCACTTCACTAATATAGCCGCATGTTTCTTAACGGTATTCTTTTGAATTGGCCTATTTTGGGTTAATGACTTATATGATTTATCAAAGTGCATTTTTATTTTAGTTAGTTTTTTATATAAATGTTTCCATTCCATTTATAATTAAATCTAAATTTCTTTCATTTAGCCATATTTGAGATATATGTTTTATTTTATTATACCCTTGCAGAGGGTATTATAATTTTGGTCAAAAGTGTGCAACGCAGTGAAGGAGATACCTCCGACCCTATAAAGTATATATATTCTTGATCAGGATCACCTCCTGAGTTGATATAAGCATGTCCGTCTGTCTGTTTCTACGCAAACTAGTCTCTCAGTTTTAAAGCTACCGTCTTTAAAGTTTGCACACACATCATTCTTTCCTTTGCAGGCAGTATATAAGTCGGAACGGCCGGGATCGATCGACTGTATCCTATAGCTGCCATATAACTGATTGATTGGAAATGGCATAACTTGTTGTTTTTAAGTTAGAAGGATGGGACTTTGTATGGGTTCCACTTTGAGTAAAATAGTTCGTCGTGCCAATTTCATAAGGATCGGCTGACTATATACTATAGCTGCCATATATATAACTAATATGGCAGTTCATATAACTAAGGTCTGCATGTGACAGTTTATGCTGACACTTGCAACCGGCACGGACTTCGTCCACTTGGTCAAAGATCTCGTAAATTTATCGTTTGTTTATTTATATGCACCAATATATAAAGTACAGTACGCATTCGACACATATGCATATACCAAAGACGCAGAAATAAAAGAAGAAAATCTAAAAAGTCTGACAATAGTGTTTGTCTTCAGCACAATAGATAGTAAATCTTTTATAATGCTCAAAAGCTATTCAAAATATCAAAGATATTTAAAATATAATATTCAAAGATTAATTACTGCGATCAATTGGATGTAATTTCAGTTAAGGGACATATGAGTCTTTAGCATTGAATCTCAAAAAAATTGGATTTACCAGCTTTCCTTTCTTCTTTTATTTGTGAAAATACTTAAAATTGAATAAATTATAACTTATAAATATAAATAATGAATACAAATAAAAAAAATAAGTTATTACTCAAAACCTTAATAATAGAAATATAAAATAGATTAAAGTGTTATGCAAGCAGAACACAATGTTCGTCCAAATGCATTGAACCGCGTATAAATTAATAATATAAATATTAATCAACTATCACTCTTTCTTTTAAAGCGAACGGACGTGTTTTTGTTTTTTTTGTGCGCACTGCGTTTTTATTTCATCTTTTATCTATTACCGTCAAACAACCCGGTGTTTATTTTATTTATTTATTCTCTTTAAATTAAACTTGAACATTTTAAAAACCCGTATCGCTTCGCGTGTGTATTTTTTTAATTAAATTTCTTCCAAAAATAGATCTGCTCTGCTTCTTTATCTTTTACGGTGTTGCTCTATTCTTGCGTTTTAACCACACTAACCTACACTAATCGCTCTAATGCATCTCCGTTTTTTCGTTTCCCTGATACAGTGGATCAAGGTACGATCAGCAATAAAAACAAAAATATTAATAAATTAACTTTAAATTATCATGGATTTTAAACTTGTCGAAGTATTGTAATAAGACAATCTCCTCATCCCAGCCTACCGTCCACTGCCGGCTGTGTCGTGCTGTTCAGGACTAATTGAGAACGTTCATGAGACAGATTAAAAGTGGATTCAAAGAGTAGATTAGTGGTTTTCGTAAAATCAATGACCAACTATGTGCGCTCTATACATAGTTTAGTAGACTTCAAATACTAAATGAGACTTCAAAGCGTAAGAAATCCGCTTTTAGTGATATGCTTGTGGCAAATAATCTTCAGCCTACTCAGCTGACAATTACGCAGCCGCTTATAAATCTGGGTACCCCAATGGCCGCACCTGGGAATAATTCGGCTTCCGAATACCTCAGCATAAATAAGAAATTGTACGACTTGTCCCCGGTGGCATTGCTTCAAGTGATACCACCAGATCCAATAATTCAAACCCCCTTAAAAGTCACCGAACAGGGTAATCATCCGTCCGGACCCCCGGTACGAACTGATACCGTTGTGCTAGTTACGGCGGCACCAGAACCCCCGAAATAACGGATATTAAAAAATTTAATTATTCTTCACCGTATTTATTGCTTAACTGGCACCACGACTTCCCAGCGGGCATGTTCGACATGTCACTCGTTCATATTAAGCATGTTAGAAATAGAATCATATTATACATGGTAGAAAATTTAGGTCGGCTGATGGACTTGTGTTTCGTTTCTGATCCTGATGGAATTACTCTTCCCAGAACTTTGCCCCTTTCACACCCTGAGGATCCACTCTTGAGGTTTTAATCGAAAACAATAGCTAATAATTGACCTGAAGTCTACACTTAAATCACACAAAGTTCGTTTCTTCCGTAACTTTATAAATCCGTATTATCCGTAACTTATTCCGCTGACTTTATAAATTAAATAAGTTAATTTTGCAATTTGATTGGTTCGATCAACTAGCATGTGAAGATATAAACATTGCCTTACATCCATTTTATTACACTTTCCACCACTACCAACTTATTGGAACCAACAATTTTTTTCACCAATAGGTTCCGGAATGGCTTACAGACAACCGTTATTTACACTGACTTCAGTAAAGCATTTGACTCTTTTAACTATTAGCTTCTTAAAAAAAAACTCAGTCTTTTGGGATTCCCAACTTATCTCCTTATCCGGATTTAGAGTTACTTATCTGGAAGAGTCCAAGGCGTCTTCTTTAAAGATTTTACCTCGCGTTGAGTCCGCGTCACATCTGGGGTGCCCCTCTTGGACCTTTACTTTTTACACTGTTTATTAACGACTTGCCCATTGCCTTAACTGATTCACTTGTACTTATGTACGCTGATGATGTAAAGCATTGTCTTCAGTATAAATTCACTAGCGCCCAATGTAAACTGTAATGTAAACTCATGACATTTTATCGATCTAGTCCTCACCAAACTTATAATCTAAGCTTTCGAAACTGTGAAGTTCTGCGAGGTAAAAGCTCATTTATACAGCATGTGTGCATACGTATAGGATTTCAGTATGTATGCATGTAAGTATATATGACACCCCGCGCGCAAGTTTCGACAATATCTTTGTTGAAAATTAATTGTATCTTACAATATTTTTATCGAGCTTACATATTAACGTCTTGGTGGTGATATATTCGTTCAACTCGGTCTTTATAAATTTTATGATTTGGGTTGTCGACAGATACGAGATAATTCATAACATTCGATACGTTTATATTTTGGTTGTGATTTACCTACTTAATTATTTTTGACAAAATCATTCTTAAAATTATCATTAGATTCTATAGGTTATTTTGACATAGGCTTTATTTCATTGTCTGCTATCTTTTTAGATAGTTTTTTAATGTCTTCAGAAGAGAGGAAATTATTTAGAATATCGATTGGCCTAATGTTAATTGTATTATGGATTGTGTTGTTGTATGATATTATTGCCTTTAATACTTTGTCTTGTACGCTATCTTTGTTGATAGGATCCGCATTGAATAACCGTATGTGTTCGTTTAAAGTTAGATTCAGTCGTTCAATATCTGAATTTCCAGTTTTTTTGAATGAGGTCGTGAAATGGATCTGGACATCATTGTCCAGATCATCAGGTTTGGCTCCAGGAGGAATTCCTTATTTGTTAATATATTAAATTCATTGTCCGTAACAATTTTCTTAGGTTTTCCTAGATATTGGAGTCTTAGTTTAATTACGTTAAGCAGAGAGATCCATGATCGGTGTATTAAAATTGTGTTGTTGCATATTTACTTAATTTATCGATTGTATTAAGGTACATGATATTTCTTTGTGGAAACCATATATCCATATGAATTATATCATTCAGTTTTTCAGATGGATCGGTAATACAATAATTATATCTGCTTGGGCGGAGATCTTATTTAGCTGTGTTGCATATATTGCAGTTATTAATATACTCTTGAATTTCTTTTAACAAATTAGGGTAAAAAATTTAATTTCTTAATTTCTAATAAAATTTAATTTATGCCCTTTTGTTTTTTAAGTGTTCATTCTCTATAATTTTTAACATTTTCTCTCTATCTGTAACGTCTTTTAATAATATACATGATTTCAGTACTCTTAAATTTTTATTGTTGGAGAAGTATTGTCTATAGTTTTCTTGAAACATTAAATATAATTGTGTGTCTTCGCAATAAATTACAACTAGTCCTTTTCGGGTATTATATCTTGCATGACTTTTAGCAATTTTTCGATACAGTTTCGATCGTCCTATATTGTAGTGTGGATGGTTTCAATACCATACAACTCGCTATTAAATAATTGTATTAGCTGTTCGGAGAAATCCTGATTTTCATCTAAGACGTTTGAGAAAAATATCTTCGCTATCTATCTCAAGGGTGTCTTTGTCTGCTTTTGCGCTATTGGAGCTTGGGATTCTACTGAGGCCATTCGCCAAAGCGTTTTCTTTCCCTTTGATAAAGCTTATATCGAAATCAAGCTCGTTTAACTGAATTTCCCAACGTTGAAGTTTTAGGTTTGGCTCTTTTAAATTGTTTAGCCAAACCATAGGTTTATGGTCTGTTTTTATCACAAAATCCTTCCGTACAGGTAATGCTTAATATATCTGGTTGCCCAGTAAATGGCTAGGAGCTCTTTCTCGATCGTACTATAGTTTAGTTTGTGAGTTTTGAGCATTCGACTCGCATAGTAAATGTCTAATGTCGCATAGTTATCGTCTTGCATTAAAACGGCTCCTAACGCATAGTTGCTTGCGTCCGTGACGAGAGCAAATAGTTTTTTAAAGTCGGGGTGTACTACATTGGTTCGCTTGTGATTAGTAATTTAAGTTTATCAAATGCGTCTACGAGGTCTTCATCTTCTAAGTTTACTCTCGAATTTTTCTTCAAATATTTTATAAGGGGCTGTGCGATTTTTGCATAATCTTTTATGTACCGTCTTAAATACCTTGCCATGCCCAAGAAACTTTTAATCTCTTTTTGATTTGGTGGTAATTTTATTTTGTTAATTGCATCGATTGTGGTTTTAGTAGGTTTTAGCCCTTCTTGATTTACTATGTGCCCTAAAAACTCGATCTCCTGTTTTTCAAATTGACACTTCTCAATCTGGAATTTTAGGTTTGATTTCAATAGACAATCAAATATAGCCTTGATATGTTCAACATGTTCTTCTATACTCTTAGAAAAAATGAGAAAATCGTCCATATATACCAAACTTTATCTTAAAGCGAACGGACGTGTTTTATTTTGTGCGAACTGCGTTTTTTATCTTTGTTTATTAAGACTAAACAATCCAGTGTTTATTTTTATTTATTTATATTTTTAAAATTAAACTTTTCAATATTAATCATCCGTATCGCTTCGCGTGTGCAGTGGTATATTTGGAGGTAAAATAATTTTTTTATTAATTTTCATCCAAACATAGCTCTGCTCTGCTTCTTCTTCTTCTCTTACGGTGTTGCTTCTATTACTGCTCAGTAGAGATTCTTATCTCTTTTCTTTGCTATTCACTAACCCACACTAATCGCTCTCTTTGATCTCCCCTCTTTCGTTTTCCTGGCACAGTGGTTCAAGGTACGTCAATAATAAAAACAAAAATATTAATAAATAATTTATCATGGAATATAAACTATATAAGCTTGTCTTTGCTTTGAGGCTTGTAATAAGACAATCTCCTCATCCCAGCCTACCATCCACTGCTGGCTCTGTGAAAACGTTTTGCACGCTGTGTGCCGGGTTCACGGCCTCAGTATCGGATGCCATTTCACGTAGGTCTGGCCTCCACTTCTGCTGTGATAGCTGTCATGCTGTTCAGGACGAAATGAGATCGTTCATGAGACAGACTAAAAGTGGATTTAAAGAGTTGATTAGCGGTTTTCGTAAAATCAATGACCAACTCTGTGCGCTCGATACACAGTTTAGTAGTCTTCAACTTCTAAATGAGTCTCCAAAGCGGAAGAAATCCGCTATTAGTGATGTGCTTGTGGCGAATAAACTTCAGCCTACTCAGCCGACAATTACTCAGCCGCTTATATCTCTGGCCACCCCAAGGGCTGGAACTGGGAAAAATTCGGCTTCCGTATTTCTCAGTATTAATGAGCAATTGTCCGATTTGTCCTCTGTGGCATCACTCCAAGTGATACCACCAAACCCAATAACTCAAACCCCCTTAAGAGTCACCGAACAGGGTATTCAACCGTCTGGACCCCCGGTACGAGCTGATGCTGCAGTATTAGTTACGGCGGCACCAAAACCGAAACACATATTTGTTTCTCGGCTTGCCCCTGACACTTCTGAGTTAGATATCTCGGCTTATATCAAAGCCAAAACAAAAGCCGATATTAAGGTGGCAGATATTACAAAATTTAAATATTTATACATCAGGCACACGTCATCTTTCAAAATACGTGTGCCAGTGCAGATGTTCAAGGCGATCTGTTCCGCCAGCTTTTGGCCAGAGAACATTTTCGTCCAAGAACATCAGCCAAGTACGGTGAAGAAAAAAATTACCAAGCATGTGGGAGTGAAACTCCCACATGTTAGAGCCACTGACCAACCTTCCACCTCATCTTCCTCACCCTCAAAAAACTAATTTCTTCACTAACACTTACCTATCAGAATACTAGAGGGCTACGTAGTAAACTTCCCAAACTGTATTCTGATAGTTCTTCCTTTGCATCTCACAATATAGTCTTTACAGAAACTTGGTTAAAGCTGGAGATTTTAAGCTCCGAAGCTTTTCCAAATAAGTACACCACTTTTAGACGTGATAGAACACTTCGAAGGGGAGGAGGAGTTCTAACTTCTGTAGACTCCAAATTCGCTTCTGAAGAGGTAAAATCACAAGAGTTTGGTGACATAGAATTTCTTTGCGTTAAAATCATTCTGTCCGGTCAATCTTTATACGTTACCTGTTCTTACATACCACCTTCGTCGGAACCGCCCACATACTGGCAACATTTGTCCGCTATTCGTCTCGTTTCGGATCGTTTGTCTGACGGGGACCAGCTGGTAGCTCTGGGGGACTTCAATATACCAGATCTAACATTGGATCTGTGGTCCAATGTTGAGAATTCACCGTCCTTAATACTTAACTCGCACCACGACTTCCCTGCGGGTATGTTGGACATGTCACACGGGCAAATTAACAACGTTAGAAATTCCTTAGGTCGGCTGCTAGACTTGTGTTACGTTTCTGATCCTGATGGAATTGCTCTTTCTAGAACTTTGCCCCTTTCTAACCCTGAGGATCCGTATCATCCCACTCTTGAAGTTTTAATCGAAAACAATAGCTTAATTGACCTTAAGTCTAAACTTAAAACTCAAAAAGTTCGTTTCTTCCGTAAGGCTGACTTTACAAAACTAAACAAGTTAGTTCTTGAATTTGATTGGTCCGATTTACTGGCATGTGAAGATATTAATATTGACTTAAATAAATTTTATCACACTTTGTATTAATTTTTCGACGCTGGCGTGCCATGGGAATATCCGTCGGGTTCAATTAATCCACCTTGGTATACAAGGCATCTATTAAATTTAAAGAACGTTATGAATAGACTTTTAAATAAACATAAATTATCTGGCTGTACAGTTAGTTATTCAAGATACTTAGTAGCTCGGTCTAATTTCACCGTGCATAACGCCGAATGTTATAGGAGCTATATTCGCCGCTGCCGGATTCAGTTTACTCAGACGGCAGTTCTGAGCAGAGTTCTGACCCGAAGCAGTTTTATAACTTTGTAAACAATAAGCGCAAATCTGTATCTTTTCCGCCTCTGCTTACGTTTGAGAACTCTTATGCGAACACTGATCTGGCAATGGCCGATCTCTTTGAAAAGTTTTTTCAAACAACGTATTCACATAACACCACTCCAACTCAGCCTTACACTTATAATATCCAATCAGTCAAACTTAATTTTTGCCCATCTTTTGATCAAAGTGGTGTGTTATCGGATCTTCTTAGGGTTAAGCCCGTGTATTCGCCAGGCCCCGATGGAGTACCAGGCTGTGTGCTGAGGAACTGCGCCATGGCCCTGTGCAAACCGCTCCTTAAACTTTTTAATTTATCGCTGAAGACCTCGATTTTTCCCCTTATGTGGAAGGAATCTTACATTATCCCTCTGCATAAAAAAGGGAAAAAATCTGATGCTTCAAATTATAGAGGCATTTCTAAATTGTCAGCAATTCCAAAGCTTTTCGAAAAACTTATCACTCCACATTTGTAACACCTATGTAGTTCAATAATATCCCCGTGCCAACATGGCTTTATGAAGCGCTGCTCCACCACCACCAACTTATTGGAGCTAACATCTTTTGTCTCGGATGGTACCGGAATGGCTTACAGACAGACGTCATTTACACTGACTTCAGTAAAGAATTTGGCTCTGATAATCATTCGCTTCTTATAAGTAAACTCAGTCTTTTGGGATTCCCAACTGATCTCCTTATCTGGATTTCGAGCTACTTATCTGGAAGAACCCAACGTGTCTTCTTTAAAGATGTTACCTCGCGTACAGTCCGCGTCACATCTGGGGTGCCTCAAGGAAGCCATCTTGGACCCTTACTCTTTACTTTGTTTATTAATGACTTGCCCCTTGCCTTAACTGACTCACTAGTTCTTATGTACGCTGACGATGTTAAGCTTTGTCTTCAATATAGATCTACTAGCGCCCAATCTAGACTTCAATCCGATTTGGATAAATTTCGAAATTGGTGCTTAGCAAATGACCTAAAGCTTAATGGATCGAAATGTAAACTCATGTCATTTTATCGATCTAGCCCCCACCAGGCTACGCACTTTCTCTATGGGATCGCCTTAGAACGTTTAACTCAGATTAACGATCTGGGAGTCCTATTAGATTTGAAACTTAAATTTACCGACCATATATCCACCATGGTTAATAAAGTTATGGGTGTGCTTGGTTTTATTAAAAGGTGGTCAAAAGAATTCAACGACCCATACATTACAAAAATTTTATACACATCATTGGTCCGTCCGATTCTTGAGTATGGATCGTGTGTCTGGAGTCCACAATACGGAGTGCACCAAGATCACATAGAATCCGTACAAAAAAACTTTCTAACTTTCGCACTTAGGGGACTAAATTAGGATGCAAGCCTTCACCTTCCCTTCTATCATAGTAGACTTTTATTAATCAACTTACCACCATTAACACACCATAGAACGATGCTGGGTGTCATGTTTCTATTTAATCTTATTAATGGTAATATAGACAGCCAGCATTTACTAACACGCTTAAATATTAACGTTCCTAGTGGAAGGACTAAAAACTTTCGACCTTTACTCCTTATTGTAGTTCGACATATGCCCAACACGATCCGTTCAGGGTATTATGTTCGGACTAAAATGGTCTGTACCATATCTTGCCTCTTTGCCCTAGTAACAATCTTAAATCCTTTATACTAAACGCTTTATCTGTGCAACACTCTTTTTCGTAATATCTTACTCCTACTCTTATCTTAAGCTCTCTCGACTCTATCCCCGCAATTTGAGCCGCACGTTATGCGGCAGCGTCCCTCGGTCGGTTAAACGGGAGGTGGGCTGTACGTATGCAGTGAGAACCACGCGATAAATAGGGCGGTATAGGTTCAAGTTTTTAATGAGCTATCCAGTTCCGTATAGGAAAATTGAAAAGGATTTCGTGAGCGATAGTGAGGAAGAAGAGGCCCGAGGGCTTAGACCAAGACAAATTCAATCCGAAGAGGAAGAAGACACAATGAACTCGAACGAACTGCAAAACATTTTCCAGAATGCCTTTCTAGGAAGAGCCTAGGAAGCTACGCTACGAGCAGAATTTGAAGCTCAAATCAGCTCAGTTAATACACAGTTACAAAACATGCATGTAGAGCCCCCACAAGTTGAGGCCTACCAAAAAGTCTCAGTTCAGCCAGGAGCAACCCCAAGCGCTATACCTTTTAACGTAATTAAGTCAGTATCAGATTTTAACGGTGAGCAAGACGAGTATGTAGCGTGGAAGCCATCTGCCACGGACGCATACAAACTCTTTAAGCTTTCCAGTTGAGCAGAGCCCTTTATCAAGCCGTTACTATATTCAGAAATAAAATTATGGGCCCAGCGCGAGCGTTGTTGGTATCGCACTACACTGTACTTAATTTCGATGCCATTCTGGCCCGATTAGACTGCTGCTACGCAGACAAAACTTCGTTGCGTCTGTTGCGACAACAGCTTTGAGCGGTACGTCAAAATTACCTCATGCAATACTACGACGAAGTTGAGCGAAGCTAACCCTCAAATAAAATTGCCACGACACTGAAAGACCCACGCAGCTCAACACAGAGGTGTGAGCAGACGCTCTAAACGTGTTTATCTCAGGCCTAAAAAAGCCTGAGGGCAGTTGTATTTCCGGCACAGTCAAAAGACCTTCCATCGGCATTGGCGTTAGCTAGGGAGGCTGAAGCCAGCATCGAAAGAAGCCAGTTCACGGCAACGTATGCTAGGGCAATAGAACAGAAGACTTTGAATTCTGACTCCTGCTCAGTATCGCGATCTCGATGGACAAGGGAACGGAAAGAACCCTTATACTTAAAAAGTGTGTAAGCCACAGAACCGATCATCTGCGGCAATCCACGTCAGTAAGCTGAGCCCATAGACTGGAATTCATCGTCGTCCAGGTCCCTGGCAATCTCCACAATTTAAACAAATCCAAAGTGTAGCACAGCATCAAAGTTCGCAAGCAAACAATTAAAAAAGACCAAACTCTTCAGATAGGATACCTGACCAAAAGCGCCAGCGGCTTGACAACATTGAGTAGAGCGCCGGTGCCACAGACCAAGATTATGATAACACTGCGGTAGCCGCGCAGGATAGGATACCTGACCAAAGGCACCAGCGGCTTGACAACATTGAGTAGAGCGACGGTGACACAGACCAAGATTATGATAACACTGCCGTGCTGAGCGCAATCGAATACGATAGTGACTCCTATGACCTCCTCAATTTTTTATTAACACGGGGGCAGCGAAAAATTATATAAAGCCCGTTAAGGAACTTAAATATATACCGCCAGCAGCCTCACCATTTTGCGTGAATTCAATTCACAAATATAACGGCATAGAACAACTTTCCCATTTTTTACATTAGATTCTCTAACCGCATTTGACGGGATCATAGGCTTCGACTTGCTAACACAGGTAGGAGCCACCCTTAATATGCAGACTAAAAAAATTGTGTATGGTTCCTTGTCTGAGGACCTGCAGTTCCTTAACTGCGACAACGTGACAGAGTAAATGAAAGGAGATCATTGAAATGATGAATATAAGATATAATGTCTTCTCCGACGCAACTCAAACCTTGCCGTACAACACAAATGTTGTGTCAACTATTCCCACGGAGGATAACAACCCAATGTACTCTAAAACGTACCCACACCCTATGGGCGTCGCAGAGCTTGTTAATAAAGAAATACATGACCTTTTGAAGGCTTTTATTATTACCCCGTCGAGATCACCGTAAAACAATCCAACTTTGGTGGTCGATAAAAAAGGATTAGATGAGACAGGTATAAGGAAAAAGCGTTTGGTAATCGACTTTAGGAAACTGAACGAAAAACGAACTAACCATTCCCGATAAATATTCCTTAACAAGTATCGAGTTAATACTGGCTAACCCTGGCAAAGTCAAATACTTTACAACCCTATACCTAAAATCCAGTTATCACCAAATTCTCTTCGTGGAGCAAGATCGTGAAAAAACCCCATTTTCAGTCAACGGAGGAAGATATGAATTCTTCCGTTTGCTCTCCGCATTAAAAAATGTCGCTAACAAAGGGCAATCGACGATGCCTTGAGGAAGCAGATAGGGAAATAATGTTACGTTTATGTGAACGATGTGATTTTATTTTTGGAAAAAAAAGAGCATGTTAAACTCATTGAGTGGGTCCTGAAAAAGTTAAACCAAGCCAACATGACCATCTCATAAGAGAAAACCCATTTTGGGCTGGAAACAGGGCTACAACTGACCCTGAAAAAGATAGCAGCCATTAAGGAATACGCAGAACCGACAAGCTTATTCTTGCTAAGATCATTCTTAGGGCTTGCCATCTATTACAGATGTTTCTTAAAAGATTTCGCTACGATAGCCAGGCCATTTACCAAACTCCTTAAGCGAAAAAACAAATCTATGTGACAACCGATGCGTCAACTCACAACAATCGGGGCTGTTCTGTCGCTCGACAAAACACCCATAACGATGATATCCAGAACCCTTAAAGACTACGAGTTGCTCGCTATAGTCTAGGCTTTAGGAAAATTAAGGCAATATTTGTATGGCACTCGTGACATAAGAGTCTACACTGACCGTAAGCCGCTAACCTTCGCTCTCTCGGACAAGAACTCAAATGACAATCTAAAGCGATGTAAGGCATTTATAGACGACTACGGTGCAAAAGTCATGTATACTCCAGCAAAGAAAATTATGTCGCCGACGCCCTTTCGCAACAAAACATCAGTGCAACGATTCACTCAATCAATTCAATAAATTGTTTCAGAAATTAGAAAATTCTAGAAGTGGCAAAGTATTCCCTGAAGCGATTCTTTATATTTTTTGAAATAAATCCCGCCATATTATTGGCATTATAAATCCCGACAACAAAAGCTCTCAAAACCATTCATTGTAACATGCCAATATTGGCCAGCATTCAACATGCAACATTTCATATTTTCCAGCAACGAAGAACTTTGTATCAGACCGTTCTTATAAAAGCAAACAGATGGAAAAAATTACAGCAAAGCACAAAGGTGCACTCAGAGCTGCTCAAGAAAGTTTCAAACAAATCCTTCACGACTATTATTTTTGCAAGATGTCCAAGTTAGCGACCGAGGTAGTGACAAATTACAAAATATGCACTGGAGCACTCGGAGTTACCCCATTTCCGTCATATGTCGGTGAAATGTTGCATATTGACATTTCTTCCACCGATGAAAAAATATTTTTGAAACAATTACATCGTTACTCAAAAATCAGTATATCATAGATCTTATAAATACACAACCACTGCATAGTAGCTCAAACGGACAAATTGAACGCCAATTGAACGACGTGGGGGAATGAATTTGAAGTCTTTTTATCTTTTGTTACAATTTGTTACATTATCGCAATGGATCGTCTGGCGCTTCCCTCGATGTCAAAGGAATCGGCTGAGAGCTGCCAAAAGGCGTCTGTTGTAGGATCGCTCACCAACTCCAAATGAATAGGTTTGTGGAGAAACAACAGAACACTGCGATAAGGGCCTTATCAGGTCGTTTGCCTCGCTGTTCTATTAGCCTTATAACAGAATCGCAGCATGTACGCAACAATCCGTTGCAATTTGTAAAAGAAGTTACTGTGCCTGCTGGGCAAACAGCTCCAGCCTGGGCAAAGATTGCTTCGCTGTGGATGCCACATTGCTGCACCATAGGCTCTTTCTGAGCCGTTTCCAGTCTTTGCCCAGAGTGGAGTGTGGAGTTCTTGGGTGCCTTGGAACCTTTTCATCAAATATATGTCTTTAAATTTGTAATTTATTTAGACTTTGCAAGTCAGAACGATAGTTTTTCATTCTGACTGATGGTCCAAGGAAAATTCATAATCCCAAGCCATTTTCAATTCCCAGAGGTGGTGCATGAATATTTTTGCCTTTACGACAACTGGCGCAAACAAACTTATTGGGTCAAAGATTTGTGACATCTCGGAGAAAACCACTCGCTTTGTGATTACCAGAGCTATGCTTTGCTACGTCCATCCGCAAAGTTGGTCATTAGTGGGCATCCGTATGACGCCGAGTGTTTGACACTGTGTTGGTCCAATGTCTCACCCAGTCGCTCACGGTATCCTCTTGGGGTATTCCTTCCAGTAGTTCTGCATTATTTGAGCACCACTTTCCTAATTTGAAAATGATTTAGGCATTTTGTGGCCAAAAAGATGTTTTGTCTATAGTACTTAAAATCATCGGATGGATCGTTTCTCCAGTCTTTAAGCTGTTGGTACTGATTATATGGATTAATCCATACTTGTCGATACATCTTTTCTATGTCTGCCGCTAACACATATTTGTGTAGTAGTATGGACAATAGCTCGCTCCGAACAGTGGGTCCTGTATGAAGCAAGTCGTTCAAGAATTTTACACTTGATATTTTTCCCGAAGCATTGAACACCACTCGTTGTTTCGTGCTACGGCTGTCAGGTTTCAGACCACAGTGATGTGGTATGAAACAGTGATTTTGTGTTGGAACAAACCACCTGTTGGCACCTGTGTTGGTCGAGTTGGTCTCGTAGCTGTGTAGGTGATATAAAATTTACCTGATTATTCAGCGGCGAACATCAGTTAATACATTGGTTACCTCACTCTGCATTCGCTGTAAACCATTTGCAAGTAGATTCATTTGTGCTGTGAGGATCACAAGTGCTTGCTGATTATTCAGCAGCGAGCATCAGTTAATACATTGGTTAACTCACTCTGCATTCGCTGTAAACCATTTGCAAGTAGATTTATTTGGGCTGTGAGGATCACATGCTTGCTTTAAATGTGCTCCTCGTTTCCCTTAACCTTTGTGACAGTTTTTGCCATATCTTCTGCGTACTTGGAATCGAGTGCACCAAATGATGAATTGGTTTTGGTTCTATATTATGGTTCTATGGTGCTAGAATGACAGGTATTGATGGGAGGATTCGCTTTTTGCGTTGTACTGGAGGCTCATCAGACTGTTCCGTTACTTCTTAAATCTTGGCTCTCCGATTTGCCACAAATGTGTGGTACGTGGAAGCCGTTGCATTGATCCACCCTAACACGACGGACGAATAAATCCAAAAAGAATCCAGCAACATTGTCTAAAGATAAGGGTAAATCTTGTCTGACTTTCTACATGAGTCCTGCGCCTAGAACTGCTGCGCAAAACTCCAGTCTGGGCAAAGATTGCTTCACGGTGAGTGACACTTTGGATTAGGAACACAGCAGTCTCTTCGATGATTGCTTATTTTTATACGTTGCTGCGGCGTCCACGAAAGTGTGTAGTTCTTGCGTGACTGGAATGTTTCCGTCAAATATGTGTTGTGACAAACCGTTCTTTTTTGTTTTTCACGCTCGCAACAATTTCCGCGGCTAGCTCACAGTCCAGATATAACACCGAATTTCTTCCTTTCAGTAACACGTTGTTAAGTTGGTTAGCTTACAAAACTGATGACACTGACTCCTCTGGTGGATCCTCGGTGCCTCACCAGTCGATGCCGCTTGGCTCCGCCATCGAACGCTCGTCCTCCCATCGCTTCCCAGTCACAGTTACGGGTTGGTGCCAATATACACACCCCCTAAGCTCTCGCCTGGCAGGATGTGTGGTCTCGGTGCCTGGCGCCGGTTCCGCTAACGGATCTATCGATTCGGACTCACGTGCTTCAGCTGCGTGGCCTATATTTCTCCTTCCTTGCTGCTGTCGCTGATCCTGCAGTTTTTGACGCTGCTTTCGTTGTTGTTGCTCCCGCTCCCACGACGTCCTTACTCCTGGTTGTCACTGCTCTCCTGACGCTGTCGGTTGCCCGGTGTCCCGAGCACACTGTTTTTGCCCTTTCGCCGTGGCCGGCGCCTAATCCGCGATGGTCACCATTAGGCACACCTCTCAGGCAAACGTCGGGCAGGGATCAGGGCACGAAGCGCCCTTCGTAACCCTCAGGACACACCCCCGGATGCGTTTGCAATTCGCCGTCAAACACCTGCGTGCATACGGTCCGCAGACTCTACGGCCGAACAGAGGTTGTGTCGCGCCTCCTTCACTTCAGATGATCGCTGTGCACCGGGATGTCCCTAATTGGTTTTGTATGTTGGCTTGAGTTCCCCAGCAGGTCACTCCTCGCTTTACAGGATCACACCTGGTCATCGCGGCCAGAAATCGATAAGGCGTACGCCAAAAAGATCCGTCACTGTTGCTCCGATAACAGGATACCCGTCGTACCCGAGAAATGAACCAAACCGGCCTCGATTTGCCCTGAGCTTCAATTTTTCCGAGGATCTCAGATCCCCACTCTAACCAAATACTCCTGAATGAGCTTTTGGAAATGATCCAACACTCGCTCCTTGTTCTATTCTCGTACAGACGCTGTACTTACCCACAGGGGGTCCTTGAGCCATGGAATACAGATCCATTCTCACTCGTTTTAAATGCCGCACTTGAGACTGTCAGACTCACCCGCGGGGGGTCCCTAAACTCAACAATTCAAGCTTTCCTAGAAGACTCGGTCTTGATTCGCTCCAGTGGAACCGTTACGTTCCACGTCGTCCGCTGCTGTTGGCGTGCGGGAGATTTAATCTCCTCATAGAGTCTTGCAATTGCAATTTATTTAGAGTTTGCAAGTCAGATCGATAGTTTTTCAAGTCTAACTGAAGTTTTCAGGGCAATTCATCATCCCAAGCAATTTCCACTTCCCCGTGAGCGGATTGTTTGATGATTTAGACATTTTGTGGCCAAAAATTGATCTTTTTCGGTTACATACGTCACGGTTTTAAGTCTATAGTACTTAATATTCTCATATGGATGAGACTCTAAACTTATGGAACTGATTATCTGGATTGATTCACACTTGACGGCACATCTTTTCTTTGTCCGCCGTGACTATAAATTTGTGTTTTATGAAGCAGAACAGTATGGGCAATTGCTCGTAATAGTGTCATTCAAGGATTTTCCACTTGATGTTTTGCACAAAGCTTTGTACACCACTTCTGCTGTCAGCTTTTAGAACACAGTGATATGGAATGAAATAGTGATTTTTGAGCTCATGTCGGAACAAACTTCATATGTCCCAAGGCTTCATATTCTTTCATGAAGTCGGAATACCCTTTCCGAACATCACCGGTTAATCGTCGCTCTATTGCTAAGAAGCCTTTGATAGCTTGTTTGTTGTGTTTCTCGCAATCTACCTCTGCCGGAGATCGATGTTTTGATTGAAATGTCTAGCTTTGAAAAATTTTCAATCAATGCGTCAGTTTCTTCACCTGATTGAGTTTATGATTTAATTTTTCCTGCAACAACCCTACTTTCTGCGAATTTAGAAACAGTATTAGTAGGGAGTATTAGTGCCGATTATAAATATATCATTCCAGGTATATCGAACTGAGGATCTGCTAATCGACCCTCATTGGGTTTTTTTTAATGTGCAATGAGTAGCTATAATGTGGGAAAGAACTCCCGATGAAGAGAGAACAGTTACTCTTGCTCTGATCATCCATGGTTGTTCTCCAATGCCTTCGATCCGAAGCTTTGTATCGTGACTTTTTGTGATTGATGCTAGTCGCTCAGTGATTAAATTGATCGGTGATCATGAGTCAAGCAGGGCTCGAAATTTTACTACTTGTCAGTTCTCTGCCTGGACCGCTACCTTTGCTGTTGCAAGAAGCTTGTAATTCTTGTCAGCCGCTGCCCCGACAATTAGGAAATGAAGGGAAATAATGGCTTGTGGGTTTCAGGTGCAACAAGATGTGACGTTTTTTGTCGCTTTTCAAGCAATTCCTTCCTCTGCATTCCTTTGATTTGTGGTCAGTCTTGAAACAGCAGACACCCACTTTTTGTATTTTCCACCCAATTAAATTTTCCGGATACTGTTTTTGTGCGAAACTCCTCAAATTTATATAACGCGTGATTTGGAGCCTAGTAATATTAGCACGATATGTCTTTCTGACATAGTGGATGTGCTTTTTTTTATGATTTTTTTACTTTTTTTTAAATGATGCCATTGTTTTTCCTGTACTCAAGACTCTGATTCTTTGCTCGAAGAATTCCAGCATCGTTCGTAGGTGCTGTATCTCTACTGATTTGCCAACTGCCAGTTCAAATACAACCCTATTAGTCGTGACAAGCTTATCGGCAAGCAAGACCACTAGAAACGCATCCCATATTTCTCTTTAACTTGATTTTCTACTTTTTCTTGAGCTCTTTCCTTTCGACTCGTGCCTTTCATCAGCTTGTCACGGTTGCTTTCGAAAGTGGCGGCATTTTTCTCGCAACTGATCTGGAGGCTCTTAGCATACTTCATGTAGCTTTTGGTATTGTCCGTTCGTAGGATTTTTTTATCATTTTCAAAGAATCTTTCCCAAGCCTCTTCATGAATGGATAGTTTCGTATAAAAGTATGATGCCTTTTGTTTTCCAGTCGGCCCATCATTTTTATAATTCCGGATGTATCTTGCGATCTCTTGCCCAATCTTTTTTGGGCATCTAGGAGGCCATGAGAGTTCGCCTCATCAACGACTGACGCTATAATGCTGACGCTATAATTTAGGGGCAATGTTTTCTCTTTCTGTCTTTACATTCTTCGTTTCTGACCAGTGGGAGTGTTTTATCTGCTGCTAGTATGCTAGTACCTGTATGCGCTCCGACTCACTACCGAGAGTAATCGAAGAAACTGAACCTTTTTTTGATGGACTGAGGGATGTGTGTTGCCCTTAAAATACCGACTAGGGCAGCGTCACACTGTTGTGAAGATCCTATTGATTTCTTAGGAGTCTTCCTGAATTCTGTATTATGGAACGATATGGAACGAACTCACTATTCGTTCCTTTCGGTTCTTGTTCGATTGGTGATCCTGGGATTTCAGGATCACGTCAGGGTCACCAAAATGTAAATCTCTAATGATCCTCTTTCTTATGCAAAGGATACATCAACCGATTGCTGGTTTGTTGTCGCAACTGGCACTTAAAAAAATTGGACGGGGAACAAAAAGTTAGTTCAGAAAAGATAAGTCTGAAACTGACCTTTTTAATATAAAGTTCGATACTTATAGCTAATTTGACACATGAATATTTCTTTGGTGGTTTATTAATGGAAGTATAGCAAAATGTAAGAATGATAAATTAACAATTCAAGAGTGTGGCTCGTGTTGCAATATATTGTCGATGGCATTAAACTGGAATCAGTTTGATGTTGTGTTTTTTGTTCTTTAAGTCATCGTTCTTTATGTAGGGTATGATCTAGTATTTTCTTTATTATATATTTATGTTTGTGTTTTTGTTATATGTATATTTTTCTTCTTGTGACTTAATATTAAATGGTCTTTTCTAAACTAAAATGGAAATGAAATATTCATTGTAAACACTGTCTCCGACCCAAAAAATGCTTACGTAAGAATACAAATACAACCAATAGGTAAAAATTAGTTCCAAAAATTAAATAAATTAAATTTGAACCTTTATATAAAATCAATAAAGCAAGTCAGAATGATATAAATAGATTCGAAATAACCATAAGTTATATCAAAAACTATAGAACACTTTATTCCCAACAAGCGGACAAATCTAGACAACAAACCAAACTTGTAGAGGATAAGATAATGGAACCATTTTTATCTGAATATAGCAAACCATATAGAAGAAAATCCCATTCTTCTAACTTTAAAAACAACGAAGTTATGGAATTGCCGATCAATCAGTTATATGACAGCTATAGGATATAGTCCGCGGATCCTATGAAATTCGGCATATCTATTGGATTGCCAAAAGTAAAATCCATAGAAAATATCATCCTTCTAACTGAAAAAGCAACAAAGTTATGCCATTTCCGATCAATCAGTTATGTGGCAGCTATAGGATATAGTCGACCGATCCCGGCAGTTCAGACTTATATCATGCCTGCAAAGGAAAGAAGGGTGTATTCAAAGTTTGGAAACGATAGCTTTAAAACTGAGAGACAAGTTTGCGTAGAAACAGACAGACAGACGAACATACTTATATCGACTCAGGAGGTTATGCTTCCATTCATCTATTCTAAAATCTAGAATATCATCTATTCACTTCCTAGAATAGTCTAGTGATTATTTAGTAGACTATTAGTCTAAAAATTTTCAAATGCGTGTTGGCATTCAGTGGACCATTGGAACCTTAAATTCTTTTTACATATACTCAAAAGACTTTTTACATAGTAAATTGTGATTAAGAATATCATCTATTCACTTCCTAGAATAGATGATATTCTTAATCACAATTTACTATGTAAAAAGTCTTTTGAGTATATGTAAAAAGAATTTAAGGTTCCAATGGTCCACTGAATGCCAACACGCATTTGAAAATTTTTAAAGCAATTAATGTGTCGGACTTTACTTCATTACCCAGATTTCAGCAGAGAATTTTTCGTCATTACAGATTTAAACATCTTTAAAGCAATTAATGCGTCCGACTTTACTTCATTACCCAGATTTCAGCTGTTAAGTCCACTAAGAGCGCAAGTCAGAAAGTTTTTTTGTACAGATTCTATGTGGTCTCGGTGTACTGCGTATCGAGGACTCCAGACACACGATCCATTCTCAATAATCGGACGGATCAATGATGTGTATAAAGATCTTGTTATGTAAGGGTCACTAAATTCTCTTGACCATCTTTTAATAAACAAAGGACACCCATAGCTTTATTAACCATAGGTGGATATATGGTCGGTAAATTTAAGTTTTAAATCTAATAGGACACCCAGATCGTTAACCTGAGATAATCGTTCTAAAGCATTCCCCTAGAGAAAGTACATATCCTAGTGAGAACTAGATCGATAAAATGACGAGTTTACATTGGGTCTAGATTGGGTGCTAGTGACTCTATGCTGAAGACAAAGCTTTACGTCATCAGCCTACATAAGTACAAGTGAATCAGTTGAGGCAAGGGGCAAGTCGTTAATAAACAGTGTAAAATAGAAAGGTCCAAGATGGATTCCTTGGGGCACCCCAGTTGAAACGCGGACTAAACACTGGAAAACATCTTTAAAGAAGACGCGTTGGATTTTTCATGATAAGTAACTCGAAATCCAGATAAGGAGATCAGTCGGGAATCCCAAAAGACTGAGTTTACTTATATGAGCGAATGGTTAACAGAGTGTAAATCTTTACTGAAGTCAGTGTAAATGACGTCTGTCTCTAAGCCATTCCGGTACCATCCGAGACAAAAGATGTTAGCTCCAATAAGTTGGTGGCGGTGGAGCAGCGCTTCATAAAGCCATTTTGGCAAGGGGATATTATTGAACTACATAAGTGTTGGAAATGTGGAGTGATAAGTTTTTCAAAAAGCTTTGGAATTGTAGCATCGGATTTTTTCTTTTTTTATGCAGAGGAATAATGAAAGATTCCTTCCACATAAGGGGAAAAATCGAAGTCTCCAGCGATAGATTAAAGGGTTTAAAAGCGGTTTGCACAGTGCCTTGGTGCAGTTCTTCAAAAAAAAGCCTGGAACTCTATCGGGGCCTCTAAGAAGATCCGATAACACACCACTTTGATCAAAAGATGTGAAAAATATAAGGTTGGCTGATTGGATATTATGAGTGAACGGCTGAGCTGGAATGGTGCTATGTGAAAAGCGTTGTTAGAAAAAACTTTGCAAAGAGATCGGCCATTGCCAGATCAGTGTTTGCATAAGAGTTCTCAAACGTAAGCAAAGGAGGAAAATACAGATTTGCGCTTAGTTTTTACAAAAATAAAAGAACTGCTTCGGTTCCTGAGATAACATTCAGCGCTTTGCACGTTGAAATTAGACCGAGCTACTAAGTAACTTGAATAACTAACTGCACAGCCAGATAATTTATGTTTGTTTAATACTCTATTCATTACGATCTTTAAATTTAATAGATGGCTTGTATACCCAGGCTTCAATCGTCGAAAAATAAATTTGTGAGAAGAAGAAGTTTGTGAGATTTAGGTTTAGACTTAAGGTCAATTAAGATATTGTTTTCGATTAAAACTTCAAGAGTGGAATGATGCGGATCCTCAGGGTTAGAAAGGGGCAAAGTTCTGGAAAGTGTAATTCCATCAGGATCAGAAACGAAACACAAGTCAAGCAACCGACCTAAGGAATTTCTAACGTGATTAATTTGCCCGCGTGGAATGTCGAACATACCCGCAGGGAAGTCGTGGTGTGAGTTAAGCAGTAAGGACGATGAATTCTCAACATTGGACTACATGAGATATGGTATATTGAAATACCTCAGAGCTACCAGCTGGTCACCATCAGACAATTTGTCCGAAACGAGACGAATAGTGGACCAATGTTGCCAGTATGTGGGCGGTTCCGACGAATGTGGTATGTAAGAACAGGTAACATACAAAGATTGACCGGACAGAGTGATTTTAACGCAAATAAATTCTATGTCACCAAACTCTTGTGGTTTTACATCTTCAGAAGTGAATTTAGAGTCTACAGAAATTAGGACTCCTCCTTCCCATCGCAGTGTTCTATCACGTCTCTACAGTGCAAAGGAAGAACTATCAGAATACATTTTGGGAAGTTTACTACGTAACTGCCTAGTATTCTGATAAGTAAGTGTTAGTGAAGATATTATTTTTTTGAAGCTATGGGAGATGACATGGAAGGTCAGTCTTACATGTGGGAGTTTCACTCCCACAGACTTGGTAATTTTTTCTTCACCGTACTTGGATGACGTTCTTGGACGAAAATTTTTTCTGGAAAAAAACTGGCGGAACAGATCATCTTGAACATCTGCACGGGAACACGTATTTTGAAAGATGACGTGTGCCTGGTGTAAGAATATTAATATCGGCTATTGTTTTGGCTTTGATATAAGCCGAGATATCAATCTCAGAAGTATCAGGGGCAAGCCAGGAAACAAATATGTGTTTCGATGGCGGGATCAACTGCAAGGGTTTGGTGCCGCACGAACTAATCACTGCAGCATCAGTTCGTACCGGGGGTCCGGACGATTGAATACCCTGATCGGTGACTCTTAGGGGGGTATGAGTTATTGGGTCTGGTGGTATCCCTTGGAGTGATGCCACAGAGGGCAAATCGGACAATTGCTCATTTATACTGAGAAATTTGGAAGCCGAATTTTTCCCAGTTGCAGCCCTTGGGGTTGCCAGAGATATAGTGTTACTTATAGCACTTAGACGTATTCGCCTTCGAGTGACATTCGACTACGACTCCGGGACCCCTATTATTCCCGTGAGTTATAGTTCGACGTGAGTGGCCGCATAACGCCCTGCGTACGAATATTTTGGAGACCCCAACGTGAACCTTTTCTATAGGATCACAACCTGAACACAAGCCGCAAGCCAACTCTGCCTCAACAAAAAAAAAAAAAGAAACACTCAACCATGGGATCAGAATCAAGCCCCGTAATACAGATGCTCATTAATGAGCAGATTGAAAGCAGCACAGCTATCTTTCTGATAAGAAAAGCTGATAAGAAACTTCAAGAAAGATTCAGCAGAGTGACGTCTTATGGAAGGTTACTTTGAGGAACGGCTAAGACAGCTTACGCATTAATGGGCCCAATTTGAAAAGAATGATACCAAGCTCCACGAGATAGCACTAAGCTCTGATGATGAATATTTTTCAGCCAAGGCACTGAAAGATCTGCTAAATAAATATGAAGCTACATTTTCGGACAGAATACCATCAGTATCAGGCCCATCACAGTGTCCCCGAGAAACTGATAGACTGATAGGATACCATGACCTCGTCGACTTGGAACCAAACCTACAAAATGATGGACACATCCACGATGATTTCAACTGGTACGAGCAGAATATTTTTCGTTTCTGAGCGAAGAAACACAATCAAATTCAGTATCAACGCACAAACCCACTGTCACCAGTTGACATTTTTAACTTTGACGGAAACTACCTGCAATGGCCCCGATTCCACGGCATCTCCACGGAACTTATTCACAATCAAGATTATAGCGATCAAGTTCCGGCATTTGGAGAACCCTGTAACAGGAGAGGCCAAGAACCTAATCCTCTCTAAAATTGGTGGACGTGCTGGATATCAAGATGCCTGGCAGCGGTTAAAAACACAATATCAGAACGAAAGAATTTTAATTAAATCCACACTTGCCACTTTGTTTGCATACCCCAAGACAAATGGGTCAGCAGAGCAATTATGGAGCCCGCATGATACAATGCTCAGAACAATCACCGCCCTCAAGAGCGACAGCCCGAGCAGTATTGAACATAATGTCGTTAAATACGATTTTCATAATACAAGTAATTCCATATATTTTGAGTTATTGCCAAGCCAACAACAGCAAATTGAGCGCCCAATAAACATTCTATTAGGAATTCGCTTGGCAGATCCCACGTTCACAGAGCCACAAGGCATTGATTTTCTGCTCGGAGCCGAATACATCCCACAACTGCTTGAGCAACGACTAATAAACCTAGGGCAGGGCAGCCATTGAGCAGTCTTGCATCAACCACGGTAGAGCCAAAGATAGAGGTACTTCTTGAACAATTTTGGAAATTAAATACACTAGAAAATCAGAAGGCACTTACCACCAATGAAAGGTTATGCGAGCAACATTTCTTGGAAAATATAGAAAAAAGGGCAGACAACAGACTAAGTGTACGACTGTTAGACACATATGGTCAGTTTCAGAGACAGTATTGAAATGTAATAATGCCACCGCATCCTCGTTTCACACGTTTGTAGCGTATCGAGTCGCTCAAATCCTGGAAATGACAGACCAAAATTCTTGGTGTTATGTAGCATCAGCAGACAACCTCACATACACTCTCTCCAGAGGGTGAACGGCAGCTCAACTGCGAGATTCTGGTATTTCTGGTATTCTGGGCCACCGTCCCTAGCACAAATTCCAGAGTCCTGATGATCAAGAAAAAAGGAAGGAACTGATCTGTAACAAGACCATCATATCAGAAGATTGAATAGAAAACATCAATCATCATGGATCATTTGACACGATCCTGCAAGTAATTGGAAGAATATTGTGGTTTTGTTTCAACTGCCAGAATCCAAAAAAAGGAGGGCCAGGACCAATATCGCCAGCGGAACTAGATCGAGCTCTGGGACTTATAATAAAAAGGATACAATCCAAGCATTTCTTGTTATCCGTCTGACAACTCAAGAAAACTAGGAGTGTCGGCCCAACGATCCACTACGAACGTTAGACCTCTTTTTAGACACAAAGGAAATAATTCTAATAGTTCGGAGTCAGTTCGGAGGTTTGTGGGAAGCCTCATTTAAATCAGACAAACGTTTAATAAAACACCGCCTCCCTCATCTATGAAGAACTTGAAACTATAGTGATTGACATTGAAGCCATTCTAAGCTCACGCCCATTGACATCTATTTCTTCCAGCCAAAAGATTTGACGGCGCTAACCCCAGAGCACTTTCTCATTGGAGAACCAGTAACGTCTCCAGACATTCACCAATCTAAGCGACGTACCGGGGTGATCATACGGTGGAAGTTACTAGAACAGTTGCGCAAGGAAATTTGAAAGCGATGGACCCACGAGTATTTGCATGAACTTCAGAATCGCTCAGAGTTGTCACGAAGCTGCAAGACGGTAAAAATCGAGGACCTGGTCATAATAAAAGAAGAAGATAAATTTCCGAATGGACACTCATTACATTCTTCGACCTCAGTCAATTGGCCAGAGAAATCGAGACAGTCAAGCGGGGTATACAAGCAATAAAACAATGGTGCCCAACAGCGTATGAAGCTTTTCCGACAATCATCCACAGAAAATAGAAGAAATTCAGAATGCCGACCATCGTCGGCAAAAACGCGGGTCAATGAATATCGCTGGTAATATTGCGAATGGTCTCTTCGGGGTACTGGAGGATCCGTATGCAAAACACATTGGGGAAGTCCTGGAAATTCTTAGAGCCAAGGCAGGTGTAACATATCACATAGTTGAGAACCAAACATCGACCCTGGATACCACAATCAATATAATGAGACAAACGACGATCGAAACTAAAAAAAGGATGCAGGCGTTAGAAGCAAGCTTGGCAAGGATCAAGATAGGCAACTATGCCTCAATACGATATTTACCACATGCAGTTTCTGAATTGGTTGTGGTGGGCAATAACATCCGCCGAGTCCAGGATGCAGCGTTAAATGTACTAATCGGAGCACACGAAAGAAAATCTGGACAAAGTCCGGACCAGTCCTGACCGTCACAACCATAGATCCTGCGGAGCGTAGGTACGCAGGTTTTTGGAGGCGAGTGGCGAACGCAACCGGTGGCGTGTCCTGTAGGGTAGGTAGGCCCTTCATGCCCTAATCCGGCCGCCAGGCACCAAGACGCGTATCCTGCCCGGCGTTTGCCTGGGAGGTAAGCCCTTTGGTCTGCTAACACGGATTAGATGCCGGCCACTGCGATAAAGCATTCCCAGTGAGCCAAGGATACCGACGATCCACGGCGTAAATAAAGAGGAGCAGCGATACGAGGAGGAGCGACCACAGGAGCAGCAACAGTGCCCACAGGATAGAAGAAGCAACAGCGTCCACAGGGCCACGGGAGCCACGACCACAGGAGCAGCGACGACATTAGGGGCAGATCCGACGACAGGAGCATCGATGACGACTGGAGAGCGACGCCAGGAGCAGCACCTACGGCAGGAAAGAGCAGCATAGGCCCCGTAACTGCGGCACGTGAGTCCGAACGCAGGGAACCGTGAGCCGAACCGGCGCCAGGCCCCAAGACCGCACGGCCTGCTGGGAGTAAGCATCGGGAGGGCGTGTGTATTGACACCAACCCGGAACGGTGAACGAGCGGTCATATCGGCTGAACCAAGCAGCCGGTTCTGTAAATATTATTAGAATAAAGGGAACTGGTTGAAAACGAAGCACCCTGTGTTATCCCTGGGCTCGGGCAATCACGTCGAATCAGACCAAATTGTGTGATCCAGAGCACCACAATAACATTACTAGGACGAGCGCAAATCAACTCGTCAGGAACAATGAAGGTGTCACGAGGCTATATGCATAAGTGCCCAGCAATTGGGAAGGTAAAAACATCATAAGGTCAGTTGGAGTCAACGTTGGATCAATTAGATCACCTATATACGTATATCCAAGGATTAAAGGACCACGAACTGGACCACCGCCCATCGAAACTCTGGCATAGTGATGCTACCAATAGCTTGCCTGATAATCTCATGGGCCGGGTATGCACGATGGACGAAGAAGAAAAAAACAACAGAATACTCCGTGTCTGTACGGATACAAGAAAAAGAGCTTCAACTGATCGAACAACGGACAGGAGTTTTAGCACTAGCAACCGATGGACGTCACAGGAGGCTTGAAGTATGTGACCCAGGGTCTCCATAGTAATAAGAACTTGATAAACACAAATAAGGTGTATGGGAAGTTTATTATTTCATATATTCATGGATTTTACAACTTATGATTAAGAGGCATCCGGTTCATCATCAGTAGTACCCATTTAGTCGGCGCCACTGTCAGTAGAGATATTATCGTCACTATCCCAAGCCGACCGACGACTGATACGCCGGCATACGACGCGGCCAGAAGGGCGGAACCAGACGATGATCATTTCTCGGTCTTCCATACCGATAGACGCAGGCGTACCACATCGAGGCAGGATACGGACACGGTACCAGAAGTAGACGTCTGACCGACGAACGGGAGATACGACAGAAATCGTCCATGAACTCCAGTAAACTGGAGTCTTGACCATGAGCCGCCCATTTCGGACGACCATAATATACCATAAAAATAAGCGACATAAGCAACAGTGGTTATCTTAGCACACCAGCGGTGTTTTATTGAGTACCTCATGCCGAAGACATAAAAACCAAACTCCAAGACAAATAATAATGCGCAATATATAATAACGCTGCACATCTAGTAATAGGAATTTGTCATTGAATGCACGATATATAATAACATATGATAACGCTTCACACCGAGTAATAGGGATTTGAGTCCGAGAAGAGCGTAATCTTCAAAAAATAATTTGATTCCGATCGACTGACCCAGCTACAGACGATCGGAATCAAAGACTGACTGACCCAGCAAGCGAGCAGCATTGACACCTGCGGGAATGACGAGAACAGACAGATTTATGAAATCCAAAACCTATGACCAAGCGGTCTGAGTCAGCAGACTCAGAAGTAGGTGACCCTTTTAACCGTTGCGGAAGCACGTCGATAACGTTGACCTACTAGACCCTAGACCCTATCATCGTATATAAGAGCAGTAATTCTGAAATAAAGACAATTGCGAATACGGAATCAATCGTCTCGTTACTCAGTATTTACCTATAGCACTTAGACGTTATCGCCTTCGAGTTTGCTCCCGTGGAACGGACCGTCGTAGGACTCCCGACGTCACTCGCCGCTGAGTGTTGGTCCCGTGGAACGGACCGCCATCAGAACCACCTATACTTAATCCTTCGACTTTGGCTCCCGTGAACGGTTGCGACGGTCTGCACGAAGCTCCCATTGTACCTCTTCAGACCAAGGATCAACGGAGGAAGCTAACTTCCCCATCACAGCTGAGGCGCGTCAACGAACACTCGGCCCATCCCCTCATCTCAACCGCTGCCTGGATCACCAAGGTAACTTTAGTAAGGTTTACATAGGGATTTGACTACGACTCCGGGACCTCCATTATCTTATTACATGTGTCTCATCCCTAACCACACCTCTGCAACGTCTGTTCTCCTTGTCACTATCCTCGGGTAAATTTGCTTTTCGATGGAAAATCACCTCGATCTCGCCCATTCATAAAGGTGGCAGTAAGGTAGACGTCACAAACTACCGTCCAATTGCCAAGATCTGTAACATCCAAACAACTGGAGCGTATTGTCACCAAAAAGTTAACATTTTTGATGCGTAACCTTATATCTTCCAATCAGCATGGATTCTTGCCGGGGCGATCCACCACAACTAACTTAATAGTTTTCTCTAAGCACTGACTTGAAGCCTTTGAGCGCCAATGTCAGGTTGATGCTATTTAGACGGACGACTCTAAAGCCTTTGATAAAGTTTGCCACTCAGCCCTACTTGCAAAACTGTTCAGATTTGGCGTTCATTCCTCCGACCATCGACCATATCACATTCCCATTGGAGGTGCCATCTCTAGTTTCTTCATTGCATCTTCTGGGCTTCAGCAAGGTAGTTCTTTGGGACCGCTCCTATTCATCACATTCGTAAATGACATCTCCTTTTGCTTTCCTTTACCACGGAGAATAAAGTGACAAGAATCAACGATAACATGCGGTGGTTCGGCTCACAATCATACAGTGAATTGTCCAAAATTACAAATTTGTCTTCATAGAACAATTTAGCAATTATGAATAACAATTTGGTAAACATGTTTAAAATATCATTGGATCGGACGCCATCTGATAGCCATATTATTATCATTTGAGCTGACAAACACCTGCCAATGAAGACACGAGGAAGTTTTATTCACCTACCATTGATGAAGTGGCTGTTGTCATTATGGGAGAAAATTTATAATCTTGAGATATTGCTTCATCGTCGGAATAGTGATTTAAAACGTGCATCTCAAACACACAGGAGCTATGATGGATTTCAATATCGTTTGATCTTCTCGCAGGGGGAACATTGATACCATTTTAATATCAAAATGGTACATCAAGTAACGGTTAAATTAATTGAGCACGATTAAATACTATCATCTCGAAATCAGGAAATCCTGAAAAGGACGCATGAATCCGCACTGAAAAACGGCTAAATCATGGGCCAAAATCAAAGCGAAAAATTGTTGAACCTAACCACCAATTTCATAATTATTATTTTATTATTCCTTAACTATTGATGTTAATTTATTATGTATAACCCTTGCAGAGGGTATTATAATTTTGGTCAAAAGTGTGCAACGCAGTGAAGGAGACATCTCCGACCCTATAAAGTATTTATATACTTGATCAGGATCACCTCCTGAGTTGATATAAGCATGTCCGTCTGTCAGTCTGTCCGTCTGTCTGTTTCTACGCAAGCTAGTCCCTCAGTTTTAAAGCTATCGTCTTCAAACTTTGCACCCACCCTTCTTTCCTTGGCAGGCAGTATATATGTCGGAACGGCCGGGATTGGTCGACTATATCCTATAGCTGCCATATAACTGATTGATCGGGAATGCCATAACTTCGTTGATTTGTAAGTTAGAAGGATGGGACTATGTATGGTTTCCACTTTGGGCAAACTAATCTGATCTGTCAAATATCATAAGGATCGGCCGACTATATACGATCCGATATATATCTAATAATAAAGATGCGTGTCGCCACCTAGCGGACTGCCTCTCAACTGCAAGGGTATATCAACTTCGGCTCCGTCCGAAGTTAGCTTTCCTTTCTTGTTTTTTATTATTTTTTACATTATAAATATTGAAAAACTGCATGTATGAATCACGTGCCCTCCACTGGGAATTGAACGTTCGTGGTTTTGTAGATTTGACAAACATGCAAGCCTCTAAGCTATCGGGAGAAGAATGTGACTTACAATGATATGGCCCTTCCATTTCGCATGTACAAAACACTCTTAATGTTCATAAATTCCAATTTAAAAAAAAATAATTAAATAAAACAATTTATATATAGACTGCGACTAACCTATTGAATTGTTTGTGCTTTTCGAACAAAATTTGACACTACGGCCTGAAAAGGTGGTGAAAAATACCGATGCTTTTGTTTTCTAAAAAAAAAAATATATATATATAGTTTATGAGAAAGCCATAAATTAATTAGCTAACTGTATCATAACAGTGTGTGCCTGTTAATATTAAATTAAAATAGCAGTATTTCATATAAACTTTTTTCCGCTGTTCCTGACTTATTTTTGGAGTTTATGATGCCAAAGTGGCTGGAGAAACTCTTAGAGTTAAGGAGTAAAGATAGTAGGCGATATTGCTGAGATCTTTGCTCTAACACAATATCGATGTTAACGTTTTAACATCCGAAAGATATAACATTCTGAAAAGAACTCTATTTTATACCCTTTAATTTTATACAGCGTGTTCCACTATGCGGCCTAGCAATATTCCAGGGGACCCGCATTCATGTGGATATCTATCTCAGGTCACAACATTCGGATGCTAAGACACTATTTAAATTTTTTTTATTTTTGTGATATTTATAAAAATTTATATTATGTTGACACAACTAACAAATAATTTAAATATAAAATTCATCAATTTAATTTAAAAGACATAAGTGGATCCACGGGAGCCGCATTTTCAGCGCTAGAACCCGGCATAAGAACACTTTTGTTTCTATGAGATGTCCCATCTATGTACTATATAATCTGTGGGTCTAGTCCTCGCCATGGTTTTTTTTTCTTTTGGAACGTATTGGTGTGTACAATCTTGAAATTGTTTTTACAAGTAAAATATATAATTTTCAAGTTTGCTTGGCAATTATTACTGACCTGGTGTAAGATCCCTAATATTGGATGGGTTTTCTAAACTATTGAAGTATTTGTTAATTCGAGGATGTAGATCCGCTCGCGTACTTGATGATTCCAACATCGGATTATAGGGGTATGTTGATTCAACTGTGGCTGTTTGTTTAGGTGTAGTATCAGCTCCTGCCCATGATGTGCACTTTGATTGGCGCACTGGAATTTTACTTGGTGTAAACGAAGAAACTTCAGATTCTGGGTCAATTCCACCGTAAAAATCCGTTCCGGGGTTAATAATTTCATTTTTAAAATCATTTTCAATTAAATTTGTCTCTACTTTTCTTGTTTTGCGCATTTCACTATTTTCATTAATTATAAGAACATTTTCAGCAAAACTATCCGGCTTGCTATTTGAACATATATTGTTTATCTCTTCGCGGGCGACTTTGTTCATTGGTTTCATTGAAGTTGTAGTAGCTGATATCAGGGGAACAGTTGCTTCAATTTCATTCGATTTTTTTGCACTTTTGACATCGTTTTTCCCTTGATTTTCACACTGCCCATTTTTAACAGCTACTAAAGCCTCATAATAAATAGAATCCTCCAGATAGGTAGTTTCTAATATATAAAATAAATAATAATAATATATAGGTAAGTATATATGTGATAAATAGGCATTTTCCATATATAAAAAATAAAATAATATTTTCTGAATTATGCAAATACAATTTCTAGTTTGCCTACTAGGAATGTAAATACTTAACGTGTTAGTATTTACTGGAGCTCTACAATGCCATTTATATGATTATTTTAAAGAACGACACCCAACATCAATGTACTCCTTATTAATGAGGGTAAATTTATTAATATGATTATGCTATGATTAGGCCCCATGAATATGAAGATAATCTTTCTTCACTTTTTACAGATTTTTCAAACCAATCAGATGTGAAACAGATTTCTACAACTACAACTTTTCGCGGTAGACTTCAACTTTGACAACACGAAAAAAACTTTTTCAACATTATTATACGACATAATTTTGATACTTCTTCGATGGCTGATCTTCTCTCATTTAAGTTGCTCGCACTAACTCCTAGTTGATAACAAAGGGATTATTCTAATCTGTATATATATACCTTATACATATATTAATACTATACATTCGTCCTATTGATTCTAAATTTTGCTATCTTTCGCAATCGCGCGTGACGATCCTTCGTAAACTGAACCTCTTTTTATACCCTTGCAGAGGGTATTATAATTTTGGTCAAAAGTGTGCAACGCAGTGAAGGAGACATCTCCGACCTTATAAAGAATATATATTCTTGATCAGGATTACCTCCTGAGTTGATATAAGCATGTCCGTCAATCCGTCCGTCCGTCTGTCCGAGTAGAGTATAGAGTATAAAAAAATAGTGTTTTAAATTGTGACAAACACATGCTTTTGCATGTTGGTGGACAAATTATAATTTTTTTTTAAACTATTTACAGAATATACGTACTCCCAATCGTTTCGTGATGGCCACCGTTTTTTGGGATTCAAAGGGTGTGATCTACATCGACTACCTGGAGAAGGACAAAACGGTCACAGGGCTGTACTATGCCGAATTATTCGGCCGATTCGCTGGCGAATTGCAGAAAATACGGCCCTATTTGGCGAAGAAAAACTGCTCTTCTATCATGACAATGCACCGGCTCACACTTCCGCTCTCTCCAGGGCCAAATTGGGCTACAAACTGCTATCCCATCCACCACTACCTCAAGATTTTGCCCGTGTTGGCCATATTTGGCCTATTTTGCAGACCTCGAGAAAACATATTTTTCAGACGGGTTAAAGAAGTTGGAGCATCGCTGGCTCAAGTGTATTGAGCTAAAAGGAGATTATGTTGAGAAATAAATCACCACGTTTCGAAAATTTTGGTTTTTCTTTTGGTCGATTTTATCCTATAGGTGCCGTAAAACTGATTTATCGAAAATGGCATAACTTTAGTGCCTTATGCTTATGACTTTTCTCAAGTTTTTTTTTCTTATGGAATAGCACAGGACAGGATTTTTGTTGGTGAAAAAATTTCATCGGCAGCCCAGTTTTTTTTTAAACACATCTGCTCCATGTCATCCACATGCTGAAGAGCATCATGGGTGAAGAGTGTGTACTGGATACTTTGGGGAATTCCATATTTTTAAGAGTTCAAGCTCGTCTTAATTCGGTGCCCTTGACCACGTCTTTGTCTGGAACCGAGGGCTGAAATCCATTTCTAGAAAGACGGCATAGTCTGCTGTGAGCGAATTCGGGCATTACATAAAAGGAGCAGAGGAACTTCGAACAGCCTGGGAGACCCTGATCTCACAACGCTTGTGATGAAGCTGTAGCTGTCTTTGGGTATTCGCTTTTAATGGTAGAGGAACCATTGGTTGCCTACCTTTGAGCTTTTTCATGTAAACTTTTTTAAACCACCATAGTTAGTACAGCATAAATCAGTTTTGGCTTTGCAGAAGGCCGAGCCATTGAAAGGACTCTCACTAGAACAGCCACAAGTTTGCTGCTTAAAACAGTAATTTTTAGTGAATTCAAAACTAAAACGATGGTTGAATTTATTTTTTGTTCGAAACCTTCTGGCTGCCAATCATACTAATTCCAGAGGACCTCTGAAGATTGCTCTTCACTAAGCTACGACCGGGCTTTCCGTCCGAAAGATTTGTAGAAATTCATGCATAGGTCATTCTTATGCATTAATTAACTGTAGTTATAGTCCTTTGAAGTTGTGTCAGCCGGTTTTTTGATAACTTCTTTAAAATTTGCGTCCTTAAAAAGGCATACATTCAAATTGGTGAATTTTGGGGAAGATCCTGAGTCTCTGGTCGAACAAGCTTAAACAAGAATGAATTGTTATCAACTAAGTTCACCAACCTGTTATTAAAATTAGAAACGGATAAATGCTTAAATTTTAGACCAACTTAAAAAGAGGGAAAAGGATCTCATCAAGCTCTTAACAGTCTCGATATGATCTTGTAGTATCAACACTATAGTCCAGACGACCACTTTTGTTGGCCACAATTAAATTTTTAAAAGTTTAAATATAGAAGTGGTTTTAATCGCATTGTATTCAGGGAAGACTGACTATCAATGTTCCATACCAAAAATTTTCATAGATGGCACCACATTCGCGTAATCAGAAGTTAAACTCAGCTGGTCATACTCAAGAAGTGTGAAGTGAAAAAGTCAAAAATAAAGAGTAATTTTCAACATCATATTACGTAAAAAGGACAATATTCTGATCAATCTTTAATCATGGATAATAATCAATGGGGCCTTTACTTGCGTGTAATAAAATGTGACAAGTTATTGTGGTGTTTTCGTAGTTATATGTTAAAGTGTATCGTCTCACCAGTGAAAATTTGCATAGAAATTTCGTTTTTAAAAAGCTGTAGAAAGTGAGTCCAGCCTAGTCCAATCTTGAAACCTATTGTACGTAATAGAGTAGTTAATTCTCTTTCGATTGTAAATAGTCAGAATTGCCACTTTCAACCACTTTTTTCAAAGCAATTCTTAATTTTTTAAATTTTTTTAAAGAAAAACTATTGGTAATATATCTGAGAAAAAAAGGCAAACGAAAAAACTTTCTCCTACACTTTTGGAAATTCTATTGAACGAAGGGGGTTCTAAAGAAGACTTTGGCAATGATGGAGATTTTGATGATAGTTTTAAATTGGAATTAAATTTTGAAGTGGAGAACGAAGATATAAAGGTTTGGCAACTTCATATTAATTAATTTTTTTTATTAAAATTACAATTACAGTTAAATAAAAAGAAATATATATATAAAAAGGCACACCCATTTTATTTTAATTTTCGACTGCCTATGTTATACTTATCTAATAAAAAAAATCGAAAAAACTTGTTCATTCGTGAGTTATTAATTTATGCCAACAAAAGTTGTGCATCGTCCTGCTTTGTTGCTAGGGTTGCTTATCATCAGCCTTTTTGGTGATAAGATGGGCTTGCTTTGAACGGGAACGTTTGAACGTTGTTTTGGCAGGAACGCTAAATTATAATCATGGTTGTATATGCTGGCTCTACATCACCATTCAAAATGTTAATAAAACGACACTTTGAGTAGTTCTACGGTTTGTTAAGTTGGGTAAGATTATTAGCAATAGTCTACTATGATAATAAGGAGAGTTTTCCATCTCAGTTCAGTCCCCTAAAAGCAAAAAAAACACGCCAAAAATGAATCCAATTTTGTTTTTTCTTCACAAATAATTTCAATTGCCATGACTTTTTGAAATTTTGAGATAAAAAACTACAATTTAATTGAAGAAAATATTCTTTAACTAATTATAATAAATTCAATTTTTGCAGAATTTCCTTAATTCTAAAATCAAAACCAAATCTAATAGGGGGCCAAAAGTATTAAAATGTGTATTAGCCATATACATTATTGATTTAAAATTTAAATTTATTTATTAATTTATTATTAATTTATTAATTACTTGAAAAATTTGTAAAATTGTAGTGTGATGACACTATCTAACTGAAGAAAAGAGTTTTCTGTGTGCGTTTAATATGAATCAGTGATATACCAAATAAAAGGTTTTCATGAGAAGGATTTACCCAAATATTTTCCAAAATTAGTTTGACTTGTTTCATTTCAGAAATTAAAATTTGATTAGGACCGACTACAATATCTGTAAAGCTTTACTAAACCAGCTGAACCCGCAAGAAATTTTTTTAAACATAAATATATACAATAAGTTTTTTGACATAAATAAAAATTCACATTTTGTTTTATAAACTCTAATTTATTTATCCAAAAAATATTAATGAAATTTATTTATAACAATAGTATAAAAATACAATAAAAAACAACAAAAATATTACATTTCATATTACATCTTATAAACTAGAAATACAAATTCATTAATGTGGAAGGCCAAATGTATTTTTACATAACATAATTTATTAGAAAATAAATTGAATTGCCAAAAATGTTAATAATGACATATAAATGAATAAAAAATAAACCCTCCTTTGGCATGTATTACCTTTTGTAATCGTGCAGGAACAGATTTTACAAAATTGTTAAGTGTTTCAAGGGTGTTTCCTTCCATAGTCCTTCGACTTCATCAATTGTCTCCTCTCGAGTTTCTGTTCAGTTTGGACTCCTCTTACATTCTCTATGATGTTAAGATGGGGACTTTGGGGTGGCCAATCTAAAGATTTTACTTAGCAAATGCTAATCGTTTAAACTTATTTTTAGGTGAAATGAAAGGTATCGGACCACATAAGTAGCAAAGTTAGCCTTTTTCAATCTTCTTTCAACTGTTTTTCTACTAATTGATATATCATTGTCTTTTTTAACTTCCATTGTAGCCGCTTTTGGTGCAATAAGGACATCATTTTTAAATTTTAAAATTCCTCAGTTTATGTTTGTTAATTTGATAGTAAAAGGTTTGTCGGGGTACTTTCTAAAAAATGCTCAGGCTCTGGACCGAAATACCTACGTGGTAATTAATTACTATTTTGATTCGCTGGATTTGGCTTAGTTCCTTGGCTTAGCTTTGGCTTAGCTTTGTTATTTTTTAAATATTTTTGTCCAAAAATTCATCATCTTTCACATCCCGAGTCATAGCAAAGAAATGAGTTTACTTATCAGTGCCATGTTTTGCACTCTTAAAGCTATAAATAGAATCTCTTACTGGAAAGTGAAATGGATTCCGTAACTTTTACGTATACAGAGAGAAACGCGATGGAATAAAGCTATACGCTGTGTCAAAATACTTATGTCCACGATTGTAGTTCTAGATAGCCATGATTTTTTAAAAATATGAGAATAAAAACTCCAGTTTAATTGAAAAAAATATTGTTTAACTAATACAAATAAATTCAATTAAATTTATTTATAGATTTTCCTTAATTCCGTAACTAAAACATGGTATGATCAACTGATTTCACTTTGGGACTTTCTATTGGGCAAACTCCCCTTTGGGCAAACTAATTCTACTCTTATATAACTGATTGATCGGGAACGCCATGACTTTGATGTTTTTTAATATAGAAGGATGGGACTTTCTATGGGTTCCACGACCCGCCAAATTTCATAAGGACAGGCCGACTAAATACGATCCGATATATATCTGATTATATGAACTGCCACTTAACTGCAAGGGTATATCCACTTCGGCTCCACCCGAAGTTAGCTTGGCTTTTTTTGTTTTGTTTGAAATTTGCTTTTTTTTCATATGCCTGTCCCTGTGCCTGAATGTCAAGAGTAAAGCAAGTCAATTTAAAAATGCATAAGTCAAATATACTTATAGCTTATTTTGTCACCAAAATGTATATGAGGAATTTGGAATGTTGGATGGTCAGATTCTGGCATTATACCTCGATATTTTGTTGATTATTTTAATTTGTTCTATCCCAATTTGTATAAAGAAAGACTTACCTTTTGGAACGACACGAATTTGCAACCTTCCACTAATACAAGCGGTATTTTCATTTATACTACCACCTGAAGGAAAATTACTTCTGTGAGACGAAGTGGTTTTCACTTGCCAGGGTATCAATGTATTTTGTAAAAGATGAGCATCTGAATTTGTTTTAATTTTTTTGTCTTCACAAAAAAGTGATACGGAAATATTCGGAAGGCTGTTACGATATTTGGTTTGTCTTTCTTTCAAATCCTTTGACTGAAACAATGTTTCATCTTTAAAAGACAAAGGTGTAAAATTTCTTGCAAAGGATATAATTTCCAAACAATTTTCTCGTACACATATGTTTCTAACTATATCAATCCAATATACCTGAAATTTTAAATTGGTTTTAAAATATTTATCATCTAAAAGTATTTAAAAAAAAAAATCGGTACTATCTATCAAGACATACATATACGTTTGGAAAATTGGAATAAAATCCTTTTATTTAGTTATAAATATCCAAAAAAATTTCCATTCAAATGTATGTAGTAATAGTTCTTTTGCAGATTTTATATAAAAAACTTATCAGATGGACAACTTAAATTATTAGAAATGCTTACTGTGTTTTCAAATGCGGCTTGCTGCACAGCTGGTGCCTCTAGGTTTTTTCTCAATACATTACCCACAGCAGGCTCAGTCCAGCAATGCGGGATGGAGTTTCTCAAGGTCTCATAGTTCTCAATTCCAGTTATGTTAAGCGTATGTCTTAGAAGGTAAGGTAGATAAAACAAGATTAGAGGTAAATAAAAACAAGATAATTTTATGCAAACGTTGTACCTTAAGAATAACAAGAAAGGAAAGCTGACTTCAGGCGGAGCCCAAGTTAATATACCCTTACGGATAAGTGGTAGCATTAGATATTAGATATAATATTTTTAAGATATTTTTATATAGGATATATGTATTTTAGACATATATCCAATTTTTGGATTTTAGATATATGTATAAAGGATCGTATATATGAGGCACCCCTATTGCAAGATAAATTTACTATCGTGTAGTACATTCTCTTAGACGGCTACTGTGGAAATTTCATCCGAATCAGTATCGTTGTTTTGTTTTGATGGCGTGTGGAATCGGACGTGTCCGCGGGTTTTAGACAAATGGAGAAATAGCAATATCTGGGATTCGATTCTTGTTTTTGGAAGGAAAATCACACAGCAACATCAAAGAGCACTTGGACGCAGTGTACGGTGACTCTTCTCCTTCGATGGCGACCGTCAAAAATGGGTTCAACGTGGCCGCACGTCGGTTTTTGATGAGCCACTCCCAGGTGCCCCGATAACGGCTACCACGGAGGATAACGTGACAAAAATCCATGATCTCGTATTGGCAAACCGCCGATTGAAGATGCGCGATATAGCTGAAACGGTAGGCCTCTCTAAAGACAGCGTGGGTCATATCCTGCATGAAATTTTAGTCATTAGCAAGCTTTTGGCGCAATGGGTGTCGCGTTTCCTCACTCCGGACAACAATCGTGAGACCACTTCAGAGCAGCGTTTGACACTGCTTAAGCGTAATCCAAAGGAGTTACTGCGTCGTTTCGTGACCGTTGACGAAACATGGAGACCAAGGAACAGTCGAAACAGTGGGCTTCACCCAGCGAACCTGCTCCGAAGAAGGCAAAGACTGTCCCATCGGGGGACAGTCGGAAAGGTGATCCATCGGAAAGGTGATGGCCACCGTTTTTTGGGATTCACAAGGTGTGATCTATATCGACTACCTGGAGAAGGGCAAAACGGGCACAGGGCTGTACTATGCCGAATTATAGGTGATGAAAAATATGTTCTTCCATCGTGACAACGCAGCGGCTCACACACCCGCCCTCGCCACGGCCAAATTGGTCGCAAGGGTGTAAAAAGTCTCAACACAAACCACGTAGATCATCATTATATTATTAATTGGGCTTGCTAGACAGAGGACCGAATAAATAAAATTTATTACCAAAACTATAAAGTTAAGCTTTTTATACCCTTTCAGAGGGTATTATAATTTTAGTCAAAAGTGTGCAACGTAGTGAAGGAGACATCTCCGACCCTATAAAGTATAGACCCTATAAGTATTCTTGATCAGGATCACCTCCTGGGTCGATATAAGCATGTCCGTTTGTCTGTTTCTACGCAAACTCGTCTCTCAGTTTTTAGGCTGTAGATAAGTCGGAACGGCCGGGAGCGGTCGACTATATCTTATAGCTGCCATATAACTAATTGATCGGAAATGCCATAAATTCTTTTTTTTTAAGATATAAGGATAAATAAATATAATATAAAATAATAATAAAATATTCGACATGCCAAATTTCATAAGGATCGGCCGACTATATCCTATAGCTGCCATATAACTGATTTCATAAGGATCGGCCGACTATATCCTATAGCTGCCATATAACTTATTGATTTTTTCCTTCTTGTTAATTTAAACACTGCCTTCCAAGAAAAGGGGAATTCGGAGTTTGAAGTCTATAGCTTTAAAAGTAAGAGACTAGTTTTCGTTAAACAGACAGACGGACCTGCTTATATGGACGCAGGTGATCCTGATGAAAAATATATATACTTTAAAGGGCCGAAGATGTATATTTCACTGCGTTGCTTACTTTTGACCCAAATTATAATATCCTTTTCTAGGGTATAAAAATAAGTATGAGCATGAGTATGAGTTATGCTTGTATTAAAATAAACAAGAAAGGAAAGCTTTTATTGAGGCGGATCGGCCACACCAGCTTTAGTGAGCTTAACAAGCATGATAGTCTGCACAACAAGCAAGTATTTTTCAGATAAAAAAAAATATATATATTTTTTTATTAAAAAATTTTATATTAAAAAAAATGTCTGTTTATTCATCTTAAATTTTTTTTTATGCAAAATTTGATTCCAAATTAAAAATAGAAGCACGAAACGAAAAGGTTTTTCGTACGGTAGTTCCTAGGACTTGAATTGGGATTGGCAGCATTGGGATTCGCACCCTCTACCCACTCAGCAAAGGAAGCGTCGGTGAGCTTTCAAAAAATTAAGCAAAACTAACTGCGGCTGCGGCCGAAGATTGCCGTCTGTGTCGCTTTTATTAAAAAACAAGAAAGGAAAGCTCACTTCGGGCGGAGCCGAAGTTTATATGGCAGTCCGCTAGATGGCGACATTCATCTTATATTATTAGATGTATATCGGCTCGTATATAGTTGGCCAATCCTTATGAAATTTGGCAGATCACATAGTTTGCCCAAAGTAGAATCCATAGAAAATCCCATCCTTGTAACTTCAAAAACAACGAAGTTATGGCATTTCCGATCAATCAGTTATAAGGCAGCTATAAGATTTAGTCGACCGATCCCGGCCGTTCCGACTTATATACTGCCTGTAAAGGAACAAAGAGTGTGTGCAAAGTTTGAAGACGATAGCTTTAAAACTGAGAGACTAGTTTGCGTAGAAACAGACAGACGGACATGCTTATATCGATTCAGGAGGTGATCCTGATCAAGAATATATATACTTTATTCTAATCGAAAAAAAATGGGAACAATGAAACAGTGCGGTTCTAACAAAACTTAAAGTTTATTTGTGTTTGACAAACTTGAATATAATCATGTGTGTATTACAAAATAACTTCTAGATAAATAGTCACACAATAAAAATATTTTGTTGCTCGGATTTCATTTATACAGGGATAACATACTGTACACTTTTATAGCCTCAAAGCCTCTTACCTCTTTTTTCTGCCTTTTACATCGAGCTTTGATGTCTTGCCTGTATAGGTGGTTTTGTTTTTGGAAAGGTGAGTGACTTCATTTAGCAGAGGCAATGAAATGTCCACTTTAATTAATTGTTCCAAATTATGTTGTGACTGCGAGGAAAAACGAATAAATTATACTTAAATTACGAACAACACAATATGAAAAGTAAAAACACCATCTAGAAGGCACATTGAATTTAATCAATATACACTAGTATGACAAAGCATTTTGGCGTCGAAAATTATTTAAACAAGAAAGGAAAACTATCTTCGGGCTGAGCCGAAGTTTATATACCCTTGCAGTTAAGTAGCAACTTATATTATTAGATTTATTATTAGATATCTGGTCGAATATAGTTGGCCAATCCCTATGAGGAATTTCACAATAAAATCAATTACAAAAAATAATTGAGAAAAGTCACAAGCATCAAGCACTAAAGGTATGCCCTCAGTTATATAGCAGCAATAGGATATTATTGACCAATCCCGGACTGATCCCGTTTCCGTTCCAAGTTATAAACTGTGTGCAAAGAAATTAACGATATGTCCAAAGTTTCAAGTCGATAGCTTTAAAATTGAGAGACTAGTTCGCGTAGAAACAGACAGACGGACAGACTCAGGAGGTGATTATGATCAAGAATATATATAGTTTATATGTCTCCTTCACTGCGTTGTATACTTTTGATTATAATACCATATGCAAGGGTATAAAAAGAACGCTTGAAATGTAAAGCTACCGAAGGCCGCATGATAATAAGTTCAAGGTTCCGAATTATTATTTACCTGTGGTTCTCTATTCCATTCATTATCGGTTGTGTCCTCAGAGTCGTCAAACTGACTTTTCCATTGAGATGCAAGCGTTAGAGCACCCCCTTTAGTTACCTGTTGCAAAGCTGATACGTTTTCATCGTCTATTAAAGCGAATTGCGTTACTGAATGATCACCACCACTGCTTCGCGCTGCATTGCTCATAGTGACCGGAGGGCCAAAGCATGTTGATGCACTATTTAATCTTTGAATGGAGCTCGAGCCTCCTCCCGATGAAGATGGTCGTAAGTTTGTAGATGTAACAGACCGCCGGTTTACAGGTGGCATTGAAACCATTGCTATAGCTTGTCCATGTTGATTAATATGTTTTGATGATAAAGTGTTCCCAGCAACACCAGTATTAGTTCTAGCTGTGGGGAGATTTTGTTCTTTTTCGTTCGGTTGGGAATGTCCCTCACCTACAGTCAATTCATTTATACTCATAGGTGGAGCTGTAAGCAACCGAAGTCGTCCAAACGTGCTTTTTTGTTCATCAGTTTTTTTTCCATCAACATATTTTTCTAAAACTTCTAATTTTTGGTTTTGTTCATCGGTGAAACTTGAAGAATTTTTCTTTTTTTCTTGTAAAATTTTCGTTTCTTTAATAATACCAAGGGAAGACTTTGTAATACTTTCTATGGGATTTATGGCCGGGCTATTTTGCTCTAGCATACTTTCCACTAAAAGGCATTCACACTTTTTAACTGTTTTACCTTCCGAATGTAAATACTACAAATAAATATTAATTTTATGAATATATTTATTAATATTATGCATTAAGACTTACGGAATATCCATAAATAGGGGCCGAGTTGTGTTGGTTTTTTGTTGGAAGTGATCCCTCAGGAATCGGCTGAGAGTTTTTTGTATTTATTATTGCTTGGATATCATTGTTATCAAACCCCAACTTTGATGGCATTATTATGGCGTTTTGTATATTGGGTGTTTCCACAAAGAGATCAGTAGCTAATATAGATTTTTGTTGCTGCAACAACTCTTTCGTTAGATTGTTTTGATTATTAATTCCATGTTGAGATGAGGTTTCGACTAAAGGTTTTGGAAGAGGGATCGAGGCACTGGCATTACAATTTTTATCAACCTGAAAAATATACAATTTAAAAAATCATAATTTTTGCATTGCTTTAAAATTATACTTTTTCCTTCATTTGTACGGGCTCAGTTGCTGTAATATGTGCGGTTTCAATGTCAGTCCGCTTTCGAACCTAGTTTAAAGGATGAAAAACATTTTTTAATTTTTTTTTTATGGCTGTACTTGATAAAAAATAATTGTACATGAATTGAACAGTTTAAATTCTATTTCACGGGAAACAAAAGTAAATTGACTATAAAATTTTTAAATCACTGATTTTTTAGGAACTCACGTATTCGGTTCCACTTGCGTTAGAAGCAGCCACGGTCATTTGTGTTAAGTTTCCATGAATATAATCAGTTTTAACCGCAGCCAAGGTATTTCCAGTTGTTGAACTGATATTACCAATTGCTGTAGTTTCTAACTTTTCCCAGTCGTATGGGTCAGACTCCTTGACTCCGCGCCTTTTCATACAGCGCTCAAATAAGGCGATAAGCATCTATTTAAAAAATTAATTTAAGTATATGATAAAGTATAAGGATGTTTTTACTAAAAATTTTTATCTAAAAAAGTTACCGTATAATCTGGACGATCGGCATATGTTAGGGATTGTATATGTTCCAGAAATTGCTTTAGGTCTGATGGCAAATGCTTTAACAATATTCTATGATCGTACTTCTCTTTTGTTAAGCCAACTTGTTCTTTGTCTTTTATTTTGCGCCAAGGTAATTGTCCGTTTACAAACTCAACAAGCATATAAAATAGCGACCATAAATCGTCATGACGTCCCATTTCTCTGTTTCGATGCGCATTGATGGAAGCATATCGGACTGTCCCGCGAAAACCAGCTGCTGCTCTTGGACATCGCACCTCACCGGTGCCTGTAGTATACTGACGCGCTAAGCCGAAATCCAGCATATATACACGACGACAGTTGTAAGGTAAACGACCCACGGAAAAATTACTCTAAAAATGGGAAAAATAGATTACATTGCGTATAATATATATTAATATATATATAATTATATATTTATTTAGAGTGCAAGTGTATTTGAAAAAATTTTTTTTTGTTTGCATATATTTTTGTATGATTTGTCACTTCCTCTCTTTCTTTTTGAAGCGAATGGACGTGTTTTTGTGCGTACTGCGTTACTATTAAATCTTGTTATTTCATAAATAAATAAACCGGATTGTATTGATATGTATATTTAGAAACCAAATTTTTACATTCATACATTACATTTTCTTCCAAGCATAGCTCTGCGTTGCTTTTTTAACTTTCTTAACTTCTGTGTTACTTCAATTGTCACTCAATAGAGATTTTGTTCTATTTTTTGCACATTTACTAACTCTCACTAATTGCTTTCTTTAAGCTCCCTTTTTTGTTTCTTGGGCACAGTGGCTCAAGGTACTTCAATAAAAATAAAATAATAACAATAAATATATAATATTATATATATAAATATATAATATTTATTATAGATTTGAAGCTTGTCTGTGCCATTAAGTCTTGTAATAAGACAATATCATCATCCCAGCCTACCATATACTGCTGGCTCTGTGAAAACGTTGTATACGCTAATTGTGCCGGGTTCACGGCCTTAATTTCGGATCCCATTTTGCGTAGGGTTGGTTTCTACTTTGGTTGTGATAGTTGTCATGCTGTGCAGACTTAAAGTGGATTTTAAGAGTTTATTAGTGGTTTTCGCCAAATCAATGACAAACTCTGTGCGCTTGTATCACAGTTTAGTAGTCTTTAACTTCTAAATGAGTCTCCAAGAAATCCGTTGTGGCGAATAATTTTCAGTCTGCTCAGCGGATAATTATCCTCCGCTCGAGGGCTGGACCTGTGGAAAATTCGGCTTCCGTATACCTCAGTATAAATGAGTGCTACCACCAGACCCAATAATCCCTTGAGAGTGAATGAACCCTTTTAAGAGTCACCGAACAGGGTAATCAACCGCCTGGACCCCCGGTACGAACTGATGCTGCAGTATTAGTTACGGGGGCACCAAATCCTTATAGGTGATCAAAACACATGTTTGTTTCCCGGCTTGCTGCTGAGATTGATATCTCGGCTTACATCAAAGCCAAATCAAAAGACGACATAAAGGTGGCGGATATTACTAAATTTAAATACACCTACATTAGGGACACGTCATTTATCAAAATATGTCAGCTTTTGGCCAGAGAACATCAGCTTTGGCCAGGGATGAAATAATTTCAAAACCTGTGAGTGTGAAGCTCCTACATGTGAGGGCCACTGACCAACTTTCCACCTTGTCTTTCTCAGCTGCAAAAAAATTAACTTCTTCACTAACACTTATCTATCAGTACACTTGAGGGCTTCGTAACAAACTTTGTAAACTATTTTTTGATAGTTCTTTTTTTGCATCCCACTTTAAACTTCCCACAAAAACTTGGTTAATGACGGAGATCTTAAGCTCCGAAGTTTTTTCAAGTAAGTACACCACTTTTAGACGTGATAGAACTGGAGGAGCGTTAATTTCTGTAGATTCCAAACTCGCTTCTGTAGAAATAAAATCACAAGAGCTTGGTGACATAGAATTCCTTTGCAATAAAATCATTTTTTTCGGTCAATCTTTATATGTTACCTGTTCGTATATACCACCTTCGTCTGAACCGCCCAGATACTGGAAACATTTCTCCGCTATTCGATTTCTTTCTAATCTACTGTCTGATTGTGACTAGCCGGTAGCGCTGCCGAACTTTAATATCCCAGAACTCATGTGATCTAATGCTGATAATTCATAATTTTAATGGCTTAACACGCACCATAACTTCCTCGTGGCCATATTTGACCTGTCACTCAGTCAAATTAGCTTTGTCAGAAATTCGTTATGTCGGCTGCTAGACTTGTGTTTCAGATCCTGATTGAATTACACTTTCCAGAACTTTGTCGCTCTCAAATCTTAAGGATCCATATCATTCCACTCTTAAGGATTTCATTGAAATCAATACTTTAATTGACTTTAAGTGTACACGTAAATGTTATTTAATAAATAGTTATAGTTATTCAAGATACTTAGAAGCTCAGTAAAATTGAACCGTGTATAATACAGAATTTTATAGAAGTTCGCCGCTGTCGTCGCCCCTGCAAGATTCAGTTTACTCAGGATTCGAAGCAGTTTTATAACTTTGTAAACACTAAGCGCAAACATGTATCTTTTCCTCCCCTGCTTACGTTTGTGAACTCATATGCAAACACTGATCAGGAAACGGCCGATCTCTTTGCACAGTTCTTTTAAAAAACGTATTCACCTAGCACCATTCCACCTCAGCCCTCACTTATTATATCCAATCAGCAAACCTTTTATTTGGCCCATATTTTGTTCTGTACCTGGAACTGGTACCAATGGAGTTCCTGGCTGTGTTCTGAAGAACTTTAACTCTTTAATCTCTTTAATAATAGAGGAATTTATTAATTGTCAGCAAATCCATAGCTTTTTGAAACACTTATCACCCCACATTTGCAAAACGTATGTAGTTAAATAATATCGCCGTGTCAGCATGGCTTTATGAAGCGCTGTTTCACCACAGCCAACATATTGGAGCTAACATCTTTTGTCACGGATGGTTTTCGGCTTACAAACAGACGTCATTTACACTGATTTCAGTATAGCGTTAGACTACATTCGCTTCTTATAAGTAAGCACAATCTGTTGGGATTACCAACTGATTTCCTTATCTAAATTTCGAGCTACTTATCTGGAAGAACCCAATGTGTCTTCGTTAAAGAGGTTACCCCGCGTTTAGTCCGCTTAGTTACGTTTAGTTACTTTTTACACTGTTTATTAACGACTTTTCCCTTACCTTATCTGATTCACTTGTACTTACACAGTCACTTGCGCCAAATCTAGACTTCAATCCGATTTGGATAAAGTTAAAAATCGGTGTTTAGCAAACACCTTAATGGATCGAAATGTAAACTCATGTCATTTTATCGATCTAGTCTATATCAGCCAATGTACTTTCTCTATGGGTACGCCTTAGATCGATTAACTCACGTTTGCGATCTAGTTGTCCTTTTAGATTTTAAACTGCAGTTTCCTGACCACATATCCACCATGGCTAATAAAACAATGGGTGCGCTTGGTTTTGTTAAAAGATGGTCAAAAGAATTGAATGGCCCGTACTTATGGAAAACCTTATATACGTCATTGGTTCGTGCGATTCTTGAGTATGTCTGAAGTCCTTAATAAGGAGTACACTGAGATCACATATTCTATACAAAAAATGTTCTTGATTTTTGCCCTTAGAGGCAAGAGAAGTCGGTCCATCTCGCATCGAATTCCTGGATCGCAGCTGATGGAGGTACGACGAACGTGACTTTGGAGGGCAGCGAGAATGAACTGGCCGCTTTGGACACCGTTAGGGTGTACATAAAGTGGTTCAGCTTCCGCTGACGGTCCATCGTTGCGTGGGCTTTGACCACAAGGTCCAGAATTGCAGGAATCCGTCAGATTGCCGAAATTGACGCTTTAAGTGGCTACCGTCAAGGCATATTTCGCGGTTTTGGCAAGAGTGAATCCAAGACAGGCGTGTGTCTCGGATCTCTCCGAACTTATTTTACGTGGCGTGTTCCACACTGAAGGGATTACAACCACGGCACTCGAATATACCTACAAGTAGGCATATAGTGCATGGGCACGGATGATACGCCTGCCAGCGCCCCAGATTAGAAGCTATAGCTATATACATAGCAACTATCCTGGTACCTTTCCAACATGCGCTTGCCGGGCGACATATTCCCTCTGGATAAGAGGCGAGGTGTATCTATCACCTCTGCTGATCTATGGGTCACAGCACCCGAGTTGTATAACGCAACTCCACGTCGAATCCGAAGATTCTACCCGCGATTTGGGTATCAACCACAGCCACCACGATACTCCCACTAGGGGGCCTACCTCAATGGTAGTGCTTGGACACACTATCCAACCCGTGGCACCGAAGTTTGTGGGCTCGGTGACCCACCCCTTTAGCTCCGACAAGCTCGGATGGGGGGCCCTGCCATGTTAGTCGCCTCTTACGACAAGCTATGGCGAGCTGTGACAGTATTCTAGGCCGCTAGCCACACGGCACGAAAAAGTAATGGGCTTTAAAAGCCCCTCCTCCTCCGAAACACCTCCTCAGCAAACTCGGTGAGTCTTCTGGTCCTGTCGTCGCTTTCCAAAATCATTCCAAATGTCCAGGATTCGCCAACGCGCTGCAGACCGAGTCCATCGAGGTCTCGCAAGTCTGCATAGAGGGGGCAGGCACATAAGATGTGCTCCCAGTCCTCATTAGGATTGCCGCATGAGCATGCTGCAGTATCACTAAGAGCTCTCCTATGCAGAAATGCATTGAACGATCCGTGCTCTGTCAGCAAGAATCCCGCGCGCATCGAGAACCCGAAATCCGGATTCCGATAGACGAATCCTGCATCAGGGATGAATTTGTGAGTCACCCGACCGGGCGAGTCACCATCATCCCATCTGCTCTGCCATTCTGACAGAAGGCATTCGTCTACCCGCGAGACTCGTTGCGCCAAGCTCAGACCTGAAAGGTCCTCGCCATAGACCCAGTCGTCCCCCTCCAACGGGTATCCACGCTTCAACTTGTACTTGACTGCTATTTTCATAGCGGCCAAGTCAAGAGGCGGGGCTCCAGCAAGCACCTGCAGTGCCAGGGTTGACACTGTGCGGCATACCGGGAGGCATCCTAAAAGGATCAGCCTCTGGCGGGCAAGAAGTCGCCTCCTGGCTACAACTTGCCTCGTCGTCACGACATACCATACCGAGGCACCAAACAGTGCACAGGGCACCATGAGTCCGGCATATATGGTCCGCCTGGCTCGAGGACTGAATCCCCAGTCAACTCGCAGCACACGCGCCAATGCTCCTACGACTCCAGTCATTCGCTGACGCAGCGATGCGATGTGCATGAAGAAATTCATGCGCTCGCTGACCGTGATGCCAAGGTACCGGCAGCTGCTGACGTATGGGAGAAATGCTCCAGCAGATCTCACCGACGGGGTGCGCGCGAAGGCACCCTTCAGCAGCATAATCACCGTCTTGCTGGTAGAAATGGTGACACCGATTTCCGTACCCCACGTTTCAACGATGGACATCAGTTGCGTTCCTTTGCTCTCCAGCACGGCTCGGGAATTTCCTTCGACGAGAAGAAGCAGGTCATCCGCATACGCGCTGAAAGCGCAGTATGGCTGGAGGCGCTGGAGCAGGACATCCATCAGTAGATCCCAAATGAATGGGCTACTAATGGATCCCTGCGGGCAGCCTCTAGTTACTGGAACACTCACGGTTCCAGAACTGCTTCGGATCTCTGCTCTTCTGTCTGAGAAGAAGCTCTGCCACAAGCTCAACTCTCGGCATCCCAAGTCGGCGAGCCGACGCAGTGCAGCACTCCATTCAACGTTGTCGAACGCACCCTTGAAGTCGACGAGATCCCGAGCACGTATCGCGCCGAGCTGGCGGCGACACTGCTCTTCACGTGCCTCCAAGTGTCGTCGACACATCGTCCTTGGCGAAATCCGAACTGCCATCTGCATCCTTCCGGAAGAACTTCTCCGGATTGGGAGGCACCCAATCTCCGTGCACTTTCTGCGTCCTCGGCAGATCTTGTAGACGCGCCCCCAGGGATCGTATGTGTTTTCTCCCACGAAGCGTCGCCAACTCTCCTCCTTCGCCCTTAGGATGAGCTTCTTACAGTCGTCTGAGGCTTGCCTCAGCTCGACAGCAAGTAGCTCAGCCGCATCGCCGTCTCCACGACGACGAGCGTTTTGAAGCCGGCGGCGAAGTCACCTGACTTCGCGTCTCACCGTGTTCAGGCTGGCGGTCCACCAGCCTGGCTTCCTTCTCCTAGGCGATCTCGGCGTCCTTCTTCCCAGCGCAAGGTCACACACATCGTGGACCATGCCGCGCAGGGAAGAGACTTGCTGGTCCAACGGCGACTGTGAGAAGTCTTCCGCAAATATCGGCTGCCCGTCTCACCATCTCCTGTTCGAACAATCGCCAGCGAGCATTGGAGATGTTCCAGGACGGCACAGGAGCTAAGCTCTCAACTGTGCGCGAGGTCGTTGGTGTTGCCACAACAGTGATCATATTATGATCACTCAACTCCCACTCGTCCACTCTCCACTCGAATGTGGCCCACATCGATGCTGCATCGTTTGCGATCGTCACGTCGATATCACTACGCGCACGGTAGTTATCGAACGTGAACACCGGGCTAGGCTGATTGAGGGCAACTGCTCCTTTCTCCAGCATCCACTCAGACAGCAGCTTACCCCGGCTATGGCTTGCTTGTCCCTCGGGATTCCGAGGGAGCTTGCTAAACCAAAGGGGGGATGCTGCATTCGCGTCGAGTCCCAGGATTGCGGGGGTTCTGCTGGCCTGCAGCAGGACCGCATCCATGTACCTGAGGTACGGCTGTAACTCGGTGTCAAACTGGCAGTATACGGAGCAAAGGAAGATTGAGCCAAAACTCCCTTTAACGCTTACGCATACGCCATAGTCGGTGGTAAGCGGCTCCATCGGCATGCAGATGACATCCTGGTGATCCACGAGGATGGCTGCCTAGGTTTCTCCGGTCGGTGTATATCCTCATTCCTTCCGGCAGCGCATCACTCGTCCCGCTACCAATGTATGGCTCTTGCAGCAGTGCAAACAGACATCCGGACTCCCTCAGGCGGACTGCGAGCTCAATAGTCGCAGCCCGACCTCGACCACAGTTTGCTTGGATGAACCTAAATATTAATGTCTAGAGTTCACCCTCGCTAGCACGGCCGCATACACCGGGCAGCTCGGAGACAGCATGCTGTGGCCCGAGGGATGCCCGTAGAATCGGCAATTCCGGCAGTCCACCGGATTGGTGCAGCTTCGCGCACTGTGGCCGGACTATCCGCATTGCCTGCAGACATTGTCCTTCTGCTTGCACTCTGCCTCCTTGTGGTTGAAGCCAACACACCTGTGGCACGCGTACGTTCGCACAAGGGCCCTGCATCGGTAGGAGATCCACTTAATGTAGATCCGCCCACCTTCCAGCAGATCTAGCACCTTCGGTCCGCACTCCAGCGTGACACTAACCGTGGCTCCGTCGGCAATCGTCCAAGGCTTACTGTCCAGGTGGACAGCCTTGCGATACTCCGCCTCCGGGATGTGTTCACGGAGGTTGTTGGCATACAACTCCGCCATAAACTCCTCCGGAGCAATCTGGGTGGCGACATCCTGGACGACAAGTTTAGGTCGTTGCGCAGCGTTCGGCTTGACCTCGAGGCCAATCTCGCCGAACTTCTAGCTGGCAACAACCTTCCTTATCTATCCTGACGAGGGGGTGCGGATGATGGCACCGCCACGCGCAAGCCCTCTCACCTCGTACACGCGAACTCCCAGCGAAGGGGGAATCTCCCGGCGCACCTTTTCGGCAACCTGTTTACCCGAAAGTTTCGGGTCCTTACTTGGATCCTTCCACTGATCAGCTGCTGCTTTTATTTTCTTCTCGTCAGTCATCGTCGAAACCGTTGCGGCGTTCGGCGCTTACAAATAGAAGTATATTTGTTTATGCGACTCATTAGTTGGTTTATCCTGGATTCGAAATAGCCGGCAAGATTTCAGGTTTTCGTCGTGTCAGCCGCGTGTCACCCATTCTAAATCTGACTCATTCCAGGAGTGGCGTTATGAGCCTACGTCGAAAAATACAGCTGACATTTTATCGCGTGGAGCCCTACCAGTTGATCAGATCCAGTTTACTGGCCTGCACCGATAATAATCGAGAAGTCAGCTTTAGAACTTCGCCCTTCAATTTTGTTGGTGAAATCGCCATATACGGACCTCGTGGCGACATGCAAATACGCTAACTTTTTCCAGCTTTTCAGCGAATGTTTGCGTTTGTCTATACGTTCGGCAGACGGGTCCGTCATAAAGAATTTATCGTTCATGATCTCTAGGCTGGGACTCGCATGCTTCTGTGGGCTGTACATCGCGCTCATTCGGGTGATGAAATAAGGACGTTGCAGACAAAGGGAATGGTTGGCTCCTCCAGCTCGCTGTATTCTTGATTCCCTTTTTTTGATCAGTTTGGATTGCTTCGAGTACTTATCTTTTGATTACGCGACCCAGTTACGCCAGTTCGTCACCTAGAAATATTGCCTAGAGGCCATCCGGTAACCTGCAGCACCCTGGCGATGATACGTTCTTAGTATTAACCGATTGGGGGAAGAGAGACTATGCTCAAGGCGATAAATAAAAGCGTGAGATTTTTTCGAAAGAAGCCGCAGTTGTTGAAGCATATAATGTTGTTGGAGCACGATCTTTCGAAGAGTGGAAGGTTATCCAATCTTCGATGTTCGAAGCGAAGTATCATTTTAACAAGATTGTGGGCTCGGCTGTTCTTAAGGCCGGTAATTTGAAGACGCTTGTGTGCAATATTGCTGCAGTGATTACTTAGAGGCCATAAGACCATATCCCTGAGAATTCCGCTGATCTGGATGTCCTGACTCATGGTCATTTCATGCATGGACGGCCTCTTTCTAGTTTCAGCGAGCCTGACAAAACTCAGCAAGCGGTTGTATGGCAGCCAAAGCATCTTTCTTCAGTAATGTTTTTAGTCCAGAACAATCCAGATCAAAGAACACTATTTGAACCTGTTACTGAAACGATCAAAATGGCGCGTCTCAGGTCAAGGCATAGCCGTAATTGACATTGGGCTGGTTAAGGAAGGAAAACTAGCCGCCAGTGGCCCCTGGCGAGAGTAACAGAAATGGTCGTCGGAGATGATGGAGAAATCTTCCTAATCACGAACTCCTCAATACTTTCATCCGTTAGGCTTTCAGAATTCCTCTTCACTTTATAGCGAATAATCCTTTTTTGGTGCATTTCCTTTTGTAATATTTTTTTTCTACACCGGTTTGGATTTTAACTTTACGTTCAGCGGGTTACGTACGTTCAGTATTGCTTGAATCGTGGGGATAGATCATAAAGTCTAGGGTAGAAAAAAATAATCCGTAGACGAGTGTTGCTCAGATAAAATGTATGCTTATAAAGAATATAAGTTTTAAAGTTTGAAGTAGAGCAAAGCGAAAAGATGTGGTATATCATTGTCGTCCGAACACAATACCCTAAAAGGGTCATGCTGGGTATATGGCAAACTACAATAGCTAATTGTAGAGTGAAGGATAGAATGTTGGAATGTTAACTTTTAATAGTGTTAGTAGATTATGGCTCTACTAAGGGTTATGTAGAAGCACGGTCATTAAGTTTAAAATCTAATAGGGCACCCTATAAATTAAGAAAACATCAAACTTTTGTAGCCCAACCATAAAATGCTTATATTATTGGGTCCTTAACTTAATTCGTGCAGTTTTTTTTCACATTTTTAGCCTTTATTTAATTAAAACATGTACAAATGAATTATTCAAAATATTTTCCATCTAAAGCTATGACTTTTCCCCATCTTTCTTGTAATTTGTGGATTCCATCCTTAAAAAAAATGCGCCGGCTTGGCGTCCAAGCACGAATCAAGTCAATTTCTGATACCCTGTTCAGATGTGAACCGTGTTTCAATGAGAAATAAATAGTAGTCAGTTGGGACAAAGTCTTGGCTAAAAGGCTGGTGGGGTAACACTTTCCACCCATTGTTTTCCAAAAAGATTTTATCCGGAATGGCACCATGAGGCCAAGCATTATCATGATGAAAAATAATTGCCTGGTCGCTCGTTCCGTGCGTTTTTCGGTAATTTTCTTTTCAAATGGATTAGCTGGGTTTGGTAGCGTTCTTCATTGATAGTTTCACCCAATCTTAGCAGATTATAATACCGCACACCATTTTGATCCCATTACCCTTACGCCATGGATATTCGGCTTTGATGTCGAACTGGCTGTTTGGCCGGGTTAAACATATGCCTTTCTGCGCTTGGGGTTCTCGTAATGGATACATTTTTCATCATCAGTAACAATCCGATGGAAAAAAGACTTTCTTTTGTGGCGTTCCAGCAGCATTTCGGACATGAAAAATCACCTTTCATCGTCTGTTGGCTTCAGTTCATATGAATGCAATTTCCTTCCTTTCCAATGTATTCGGCTGCTTTCAAACGTTTTGCAAAGGATGCTTGAGTGACTCGCAAAGATCTGGCGAGCTCTTCTTTTGTGGCAACAATCTGCATCGAGTATTCCTTTCAGTTCATCATCTACCACATTTTTGATTACCAAGAAGGTTCTACGTCTTCCAATTCAAAATCGCCACCTTTAAATCATGCGAGCCACTTTTAGCACGTTCGCTCAACTAGAGAATGTTCACCATAAACTTCCACAAAAATAAGATGATTTTCGAAAGCAGTCATATTGAAGTAATGAATAAGAACTTCCCTCAATAACACTTTTCCAGACACAAATTTGTCATATATGAGTGAATCAAAAATATTGTTGCATACGCTTCAAATGAATGACAAAACTGTTACAGATGCACTTTAACATTACCTTTCCAACGCTTGTTCGGAATATTGGAAGGATGGTAGAATTGTCGTGTGGCAATTCTACCATCCTTCCATCCTCTTAGCAATCCGTACCAATTAAGCAATAGACCCAATAAAATTCTCTTAAGAGAATAACAGCTGTAAAGTCAGCTGTCGTTCAACCATGTGAAGTTATCGAAAACTCGATGTTGTAGCAACGACTTGATTTTCTTCAAGTTTACATCATCATGAAATACAGTCCACATACTAATATACCAGTAGACTCCGACATTCATAATTACATTATTATTTTCTATTTTCAAAAACAAACGCGATGCGGGTTTCCCATTCAAATTTATAAAACGACAGCTCCGACTTAAATGAAATTAAAAATAATAGCTTTTTCATCTATAAACCGGCCGCTAGTCGAAATAAAAAAACGGACTTCACATTAAGTTATATTTTTTTCACATGGCTCCCACTGTATACGTACAGCCGAACTCCTGTTCAACCGACCAAGGGAAGCTGTTGCCTAACGTACAGCTCAAATAGGGGGGATAGTTCCGAGAATGTTTAAAAGAAGAGTATAAGAGTATATGCTGGCTGTCTATATTACCATAAATAAGACTATATGGAAACATTACACCCAGCATTTTTCTACGGTTTGTTAATGATGGTAAATTGAATAATAATAGTCTATGGTGATAAGATGAGAGGTGACGATTTGCATCCCAATTTAGTCCCCTAAGGGCGAAAGTTCGAAAGTTTTTTTATACAGATTCTATGTGATCTCGGTGTACTCGGTGTAGTGGACTCCAGACACATAATCCATACTCAAGAATCGGACGGAACAATGATGTATATAACGTTTTTGTTATGTACGGGTTACTAAATTCTTTTGACCATATTTTAATAAGAACAAGCACACCCATAGCACACCCTTCCTTGGGCACCCCAGATGTGACGCGGACTAAACGCGAGGTACAATCTTAAAGAGAACCCAACATAAGGTAACATCTTAAGTTGGGTTCTTCCAGATAAGTAACTCGAAATTCAGATAAGTATATCAGTTTTATCTATGGAATTTCTGACAATTCGGAGTTTTTTCCATTTTATGCAGAGGAATAATGTAAAATTCCTTCCACTTAAGGGGAAAGTCCTTCCACAGCGATAGATTAAAGAGTGTAAAGAACGGTTTTCACAGAGCCTTGGCGCAGTTTTTCAGTTTTTCAAACATCCTGGTACTCCATCGAGTCCTGGCGAATTCACGGGCTTGACCTTAACAAGATCCAATAACACACCACTTTGATCAAAAGATAGACAAAATATAAGGTTGGCTGATTGGATATTATAGGTGTAAGGCTAGGACTATAAAACTTCTTCGGATCCTGAGTAATCTGAATCCGGCAGCGGCAAATATAACTCCTATAACATTCTTCGTTATGCACGGTGAAATCGGGCCGAGCTACTAAGTATCTTGAATAACTAACTGTACAGCCAGATAACTTGTGTTTATTTATAAGTCTATTCATGACGTTCTTAAATTTAATAGGTGCTTTGTATACCAAGGCGGATTAGTAGAATCGCATATTTATTAAGTAGATATTTCCACGGCACACAAGTGTCGAAAAATAAAATTTATGTAAGGTAATGTTTACATCTTCACATGCCAGTAAATCGGACTAATCAAATTCCAATATTAACATATTTAGTTTCATAAAGTCATAAAGTGTGTTTAAGCGATTAAAACCTCAAGACTGGGATGATATGGATCCTCAGGGTGAGAATAGGGCAAATTTCTCTAGGGCAAAAACAATTCAAGCAGCCAACCTAACGTTACCTTTGTAACGTGGTTAATTTGCCCGAGTGACATGTCGAACATGTTCCCGCAGGGAAGTCGTGGTGCGAGTTAAGCATTAAGGACGGTGAATTCTCAACATTGGACCACATAAAATCTGGTATATTGGAGAAAGCTACCAGCTGGTCACCATCAGACAGACGATCCGAAACGAACCGAATAGCGGACAAATATTGCCAATATGTGAGGTGTTCGGACGAACGTGGTATATACGAACAGGTATCATATTAAGATTGACCGGACAAGATGATTTTAATACAAAGAAATTCTATGTCACCAAACTGTTTTTACTGATTTTACCTCTTCAGAAGCGAATTTGAAGTTTAAAGAAATTTGCATTCCTCCTCCCATTCGCAGTGTGATAGATGTGATAGAATCTAAAAGTGGTGTACTTACTTGATAAAACTTTGGAGCTTAAGATCTCTGGTTTTAATCAAGTTTCTGTAAAGAAAGGTTGGTCAGTGGAGAAGTATTAAAAGAAGTATTTTTTGACCACACTTATATATGTAATACGGCTGTTGGGCCAAGAATCTTGCATTAGCTTGCATTAGTGTGCGTTCCCCGCCTCGCCTCTCGCCGACGAACGATAAACAATTACATTGTCTGAGATTTTATTGTTAAGCTTCATTTGTACTTGTATTTTGGAATCCATTTTGTGTGGCTACGATTTTGGCTTAAACCTGAAACCCTAATAAAATTGGAATCAATCGGAAAATCTGAACTGCTCGTCTATTTGTTCGGCTGCTATTAAAAACCATTAATAGCGTTAACATTGACCCCGACGTGGTTGCATTCCCGTCAATTATTTTGATCTATATTAAAAGTGCCACGGAAGCGCCGTTCTTCTATTTTTACAAAGTTGCATTCTAATTGTATAATGGAGTCTGGAGCTGAAGCTACTGGATCTGCCGCTGCAAGCAGGCAGAGGATGCTGCGGAGACGAGTGGAAGTGACGTGTCAGGAAATGGAGGTCCTGCATCAGAAGGTCAAGGCTGCGGTGTGGACCGACGACTCTACCATTTTGACCCTCGAGTTAATGGAGAAGTGTCTGGGCGAGCGATTTACTACGCTGCAGAAGGAATTGGAGGAGCTGAATTATAGCGAGATCGGATGCGGTTTGTGGCCGTATTTCTGCGCCCTGTTTAAAACGACAATTGACAGTCATCCGCACTTGACCAGGATGGATATTTAATATTTCAGGCTCATATCAACGAGATCCTGCAGCTTAGGGTTATGGATTTGTGGCAACTCTTCGGCAGTCATCCGACCGATTCAATGGTCTTATGCGGGCTCTCATGAGTTCCGGGACATAGGCCGAAATTCAAGGGTGCCTTCTCATCCAGATAATCTTTCAAAAGCTGCACCCTGCCACAAAGGCCAAGTGGGAAATCTCTTTATTAGCCTGACAGCGGGGAAATCAATGGCACGGTTCTTGGAACAATGGTGCCTTGCCCTTGAGATAGTCGATTTGGCCTTGGCTCCGCATTTGTCAGAGAATCAGGTGGGACGATGTAGCCCATTTAATAATCGTGCATGCTCCGCCTTCTTCGTATGCCCTGTGCGGCATTCATGCACATGCTCTGCCTTCTTGCCCAAGGTTCCTCGCCTTGTCAGTTGAGGAACGATACGACGAGGTCCGGCGTCTTGCCCTCTACTATGTGTACCTCAAGTCTGAGCACTTAGATCGCGGATGCTTATCCTTCCGCTGCCCAACGTGCAATCGCCGATACCATGCTATCTCGCATCCGTGCGAGCAATCATCTGACACAACTTCCGTTCCCGCTTCCGGCTTGGATCCGGCCAATGAAGCAGTAGGAGCTACTTCTCAAACTCCACCAGCTAACACGCTTGTGACCCAGGATCGCTGTGCTGAAGTAGAGCTCTTGCCAACCGCCAACACTCTCTTCCTTGCCGAGCAATTTTTGACTCCGGCTCACAAGTTCATCTCATCACACACGCCTGACCAGCCTTCAGCTTCAGCTTTATCGATGCAATCGGTGTAGCAGTGACACGCCTTGGAAACGCAGAATTCACCACGGATTGAGCATCGGTTAATGTTTGCCTAAAGTCGCGCCTATCCACGTTTTCTGTGTACATTGAGGCAGTTGTGGCGTCTCACATCGTAAAGCGTCAACTTGGTCTGAACATAGATGTGTCCAACTGGAAGGTTCTTGTTAATGTGATTTTGGCTGATCCGAACTTCCACCGAGCGCAGCGTGTGGATTTTCTGATTGGAGCATGACTTTTTTGATCTGCTCTCAAGTTTTTTGATCTGCTCTCAGTTGGGCTAGGTCACTGATTTGGCTCAAATCCAGCTAGGAGACGATCTGCCTCTTGTGCAGGAGATGCGGTTTGGATGGGTAGTCTCTGAAGGAGGTGGAATCCCAGAGATCCCAAGTTTGGCCGCTTCATGTAAGGTTATGCTTGCTGACTCCGCAAGCGCTTTTGACGATCGTCTCGATTATTTTCTCCGCCAATTCTGGGAACTTGAAGCCTGCACTGCACCGATCGTTCAGGCTACTAATGAGGAGCTCGATTGCGATGCCCACTTTGGCATGCACCACGTCCGTCTTGAACCCGGTGCTTATTCAGTTCGTCTTTCAATCAAGCGTAGAATCCTATGCACAGGCCTGCGTCGTTTTCATTCACTTGACATTTGCAACATATACCGCTGCGTAAGAATCTTTCCAGATGATAGTTTTCGGCAGTGCATAATGTAGGGAGACTCTATCCATTTGACTTATGGCACAAAGCCAGCGTCATTTCTATCCGTTCGCTCAATGCACCAGCTGGCTAAGGATGAGGTGCCGGTTTTCCCATTGGTTCTCGGGTTGACCTCCAGGATTTTTTTTACATACAAGATATCCACAGCGTCAGAAGCAGCATGCTTTACCCAACTTACCTCATCATGGTGCTCCTGGCAGAAGGACCACCAGCAGGTTTATATAACTGATACACAATAAGCACAAATCCGAGACCAGTCATCAGTACTAGGACCTCAATTTTTCATCCAGCACACCTCTTCTAATCCTGGCCTCAACGAGCCACTCCTTAACCTAGAGCGTTTCTTTGGAAAATCTAGGAACGTTAGTCCGGCCTAAGTTTGAAATGCGCTCCCCTTCTTTTGGATTCTTTTGGCTCTAAATTAGACCCCACTCATTGATGAACATACATATAAAGTCAATTAAACGGAATGATGACTCAAGGAGGGATACTACGATGAGCGACTGCAACAGCTTAATTACCTGTGGAAGAAGATACGAAGCCCCAAGCTCCACAAGCAAGCGCTAAATCCAGACAAAAAATATTTTAAAAAAAGCCAAGACACTCGTTAGAAAATAATAGAAAGCCATATTTTTAGATCGAATCAGGGTCATCAGGGCCAGAGCGCTTATAGATCATATCATTGAAACGAAGGAGCTATTGGCAATCTTGAGGTCTTCCTATGTCCTATGTCTCCTATGATCTTTCCATATACACCGATAACATCAAAAAATATGCACAATATACAATTAAATTTCATATAACAAGAAAGGAAAGCTAACCTCGGACGGAGCCGAAGTTGATATACCCTTGCAGTTGAGTGGCAATCCGCTAGATGGCGAAATGAATCTTATATTATTACATATATATCGGATCGTATATAGTCGGCCGATCCTTATGAAATTTGGCAAATGAGATTAGTTTGCCCAAATTAGAATCCATAGAAAATTCTATTCTTCTAACTTAAAAACAACGAAGTTATGGCATTCCCGATCAATCAGTTATATGGCAGCAATAGGATACAGTCGGCCGATCCCGGCCATTCCGACTTATATACTTCCTGCAAAAGGAAAGAAGGGTTTGTGCAAAGTTTGAAGACGATAGCTTTACAACTGAAAGACTAGCCGACAGACGGACAGACGGACATGCTTATATCGACTCAGGAGGTGATCCTGATCAAGAATATATAATTTATAGGGTTGGAGATGTCTCCTTCACTGCGTTGCACACTTTTGACCAAAATGACCCTCTGCAAGGGTATAAAAATTTATGTCTATTTAAATATTAACAAACCAGCAATAAAAAGCAATTTAAAATGTTTTTAATCTTAGTGATTTAAGTAATTTACGTGTTCATTTGTGATGTTTAAAAAACGATAAATAGTTGAAGTAAATTCCTAAAGTAACGTATTAAATTAAAACTTATACATACTAACTGTGTTTTTTATTTAAGGTAACAAATGAAACATAGCAACAACCAATACAAAAAATTTGAAAGGAAATTAATGACGAAATCTGATCCGGACTACACTGAGGACCACGGTTATGCTGCTAGCGATGCGGAAGGCCCTTACGTTGAGGACGTTACGACGACAGCTACTTCACCGAAAACGAGGATGCGGGTAACACCAGTGAACACCAGTGAGGCGGTGAACACCAGTTGCGGTGCTGTTTCTGCCACCAAATTCAAGGCTGTTTTGAAACAAGAGAGCTACAGAGATTCTTCGTTCGTCGAGGGTGGCGTCGAGGGATCAGATTAATACAGAGGCTCAAGATGGCTTTGTCCACACGCTTGACGGAAAAATTGTACATTTCAGCAAGGAACCCAAGATTATAAATTTAAAAATTATTTTATTTAAGTTACATTTAGTTGGCATTTTCAGGTACATTATATTTAATATTCTTTTTTGAAAAGTATTTTTGATAATGGATCTGCAGCATCATCACCTGAGGTTCTTACACTACAATACATTATCACAATATATAAAGAATTAATTATTGTAATTATCATTATATTGACCAACCGCTATATTGTTTTATTGAACGTAATTAGCGCCAAATAAATATTGAAATTGAACTCCACCTTGGCTTTTCGAATAAAGCTGCCAAAAAGCTTGTAGCGTAAAATTTGGTGTCCCGCGCTATCACCCGTTGTTTTTCTTATTGTTAAAAGGCGCCGTTGAATAATAGGAAAATAAAGGCTACGTGTCGACTTCACCTTGGAATCTTACATAATAGAGTCGGGTGCCGTAGCTAGGCCTCTTTTGCAGCAGGCAGGAAAAGACTTCTGCGGTGAATAGCAAAGGTGACGTGGCTGGAGACGGATGCCGTTTATCATAGAGTCAAGGCTGCAGTGCGAAATGACGATTTCATCATTATTCTCCTGGAGTCTTTGGAAAGGGGGTCGCATGATAAATTCACCCCCTTCTAGAAGGAGTTAGAGCCAAGCGCTCCATGAGTTTGGTTGCACTTTACCAATACCACGATACCAATGATGCCCGTGCTCCGCCAACAACAAAAACATCTATATGGCTACAAAAGTAGAAAATGGTCTGTTGGCACGATGTCGCCCATGTAGGCAGGAGTCGCAGTTGGCTAAACACTGCCAACCGCCACGCAAAGGGAGGAAATAGAGGGTGGTAGTCCATTTCGCAGCTGCCGTCGTCTGCAGCTGCGAAGGTGGCTGCTGTTTCAGCCATCAAGTCTCCCGATCCTGCAATCGCCCTTGACCGTACTGCTAATACTTATATTTCAATTATCACCGAGCCTATTGCAATCAACAAGTGGCCTCCGGCAAGAATGCCGCATTAAGTTTCCTGTCCCACTCACAATTTGCATTGGTTGCTGCTAGCATGTTTCATTTGTAACCTAAATTATAAAAGCCAATTAGCATTTAGAAATTTTAATATAATAAATTTCTTCACGAACTTCTTTCTAACTCGTTTAAAATCACTAATGATATTTCTGCAGTGGCGAAAAGCTGCATAAAGATTTTTTTAACATTTTTGTTTTGTTTTGTAACATATTTGAGCGAGCAATCACAATCACGCTGCCTCTCATTGATGCACCCTACGTACAAAGCAACACAGTATCTTTTCAAACACCATGAGGAGACGTCGGCTACAGGAAGATCTGCATTGAACTTTGATAGAATCACGGTGTTTTTATACGCTTGCGTTTTAAAATTTTACCGCAACGCCGTGATCTTGGACCCTAAGAAAAGTATATACATATATTCTTAATCTGGAACATCTCCTGAGTCGATGTCCGTCTGACTGTCTGACTATTTATAGATATATTTTTCTACTTGTCTTAAATTTACATGCAAGCTTCGGTTGGTCTTCTCCATAATCATATTCATGATATTTGAATAACAAAAATATAGCTGTTAGAGAGTTTAAACAAGATTATTATTTCCACAAGTCCCTTATAGTTATTTATATAGATATCCCTAAATATATATTTAATTAATGTGTACATGCATTGATTCGTGAAAAAATATTACTTTCTTTTGATCCTAATATATATTGACTAAATATTACAGTAAATCCTTGGAAATCACGATAAAAACGACGAAAGTATAGATAATTCATCCCTATATAATTGCTCCTTAGGCGTATATCCAACTGTATATAAGTTAGTGTCAAGGGTCACATCGAAAGCGTAAATTTTCGATTGCTGCATTTCCCAAATCGAACTCATCGCTATCCTCGTCATTTGTTTCGTTTGAAAATGCATCTTCAGTATTGACAGAGACCAATAAATACTTATGTTGATCTTCAGTCAAGTCCGACAATTTGAAACGTGTTCGCAGTGGTTGAAACATTTGCTCTCATCTGCGCATTAAAATTGTGCAGTAAACAAAACTTTCAACGTAAAAGTGCCTCGTCGCAGTTCAGTATTTATAGTATAAAAGTACTTCGAAAGGCACATGCGTATCTCTAGGTATTTATCACTATTAGTCTGCTCGAACGCGTAACTTTAATGTTTTCACAAATGTAAAACTTTGTTTGGATTAAAAATTACCATACTTTTGTAGACAACGTTTCATAATGGCTAATCGGCTTCTTTTCTAATTAAAATACATATGCCATTTTAAATAAATTTTGATTGCCATTATGAATAAAATACATAATCTGAAAAAAAGGCGTTCCCTTTTACTTTCACGTTTATAAATTGTTATTATAATTAAGTGCTCAATATCAAATTTTGAGCCTGCACTCAATTTAGCTTCCCACTGTGGCTATTAACAACAAATTGTACATAAATACTTAGAGGCATTTACAGCGTCATAAGTATAAGTTTGTAAATTATAGATATGAACACATAAACTTCCATATCACCCACACCAATGTTACACATACACATACACACATAAGATTCAAAAATTGCACAAATCGTTCAACATTTTTACTCCAGAATAACTTAGAATAAGAAAATTTCATGTATGAGTGCAACATGTTTAAAGAAGTTTAGAGAATATTATTCAAATCATTCTGTCCAATCATTCATCAAATCGTTCTATGTATAACCACCGAGCCCACTAAATGAACATAATGATAAAAATCGGAATACATTTTTTATATTCCTCAACCACAAATTAAATGTTCATATTGATTTTATAAAAAACAAGAAAGGAAAGCTAACTTCGGGCGGAGCCGAAGTTGATATACCCTTGCAGTTGAGTGGCAGTCCGCTAGATGACGACACGCATCTTATATTATTGGATATATTTCGGATCGTATATAGTTAGCCGATCCTTATGAAACTTGGCAGATCGGATAACTTTGCCCAAAGTAGAATCCATAGAAAATCCCATTCTTCTAACTTTAAAAACAACGAAGTTATGGCATTCCCGATCAATCCACGAATTCCACTTTGAGTAAAATAATTTTACTTGCCAAATTTCATAAGGATCGGCCGACTATATCCTATAGCTGCCATATAATTGATTGATCGGGAATGCCATAACTTCGTTGTTTTTGAAGTTAGGAGAATGGGATTTTCTATGGATTCTACTTTGGAAAAACTAATCCGATCTGCCACATTTCAGGATCGACCGACTATATACGATCCGATATATATGTAATAATTAAGATTAAGATAAGAGTCGCCACCTAGCGGACTGCCACTCAACTGCAAGGGTATATCAATTTCGGCTCCGTCCGAAGTTAGCTTTCTTTTCTTGTTTTATTTGATTTTCCTAAAGTTTGAAATTTATTTTACAAAAATTATATTAAATGAAGAAAACACGGAGATTTCTTCTTATACGAAGATTAAAACAAAAAGAAAGGAAAGAAACTTTTTTTTTAATTAGAGTTTGAAAAATAGCAGCTTACCGGTTTAATATCACGATGGAGGAATCCCACAGAATGAATTGATTCAATGGCTTTTAAAATTTGTAGGCCTAACCTAAGAGTTGTACTGAGTGAAAAAGCTCCACGGGGCTGAGCTCGACGGAGCTCAGCTAAATTTTTTCCTTGCAGTTGCATCACCACGTAGTTAAATCGATCATTACGACCACATCCAATAAAACGGCAAACGTGTTCTTTTCCTTGTAATTTTTTTAAAACTGCCACTTCCATTTTGAGTACTTGTTTAGGCTGCCGAGCAGATTCTACTTTTAGAGCCACTTGCTCGCGAGTTATAAGGTCTTGCCCCTCATAAATCTCTCCAAAACCGCCGCCTCCGATTTTTCGCATTACCTAAATATTCAAATATAAGCTTTTATTAAAATTAGCGTATACATTTTTTATATATATAAATACAGTGGGTACACAGTACAGTGGGGAGTAAAATTGAGAACCTGTTCAAAATTGATATAAACATGTTGATATTAAAGTGCTCACAACTCATAAACGCGAAAGTAAATGGTACCTCCTTTCCTCAGATTATTTTTCTCAGATGAATAAAATATTCATAACAAAACAGCATATTTATTTTAATTTGCAAAGAAGCCGTTTACTAGATATAAATTAAAAACAGTAGCAATATACATATACTAAGTTTAGAACCGGATGTGATTTTATAAAATGAATATGAAATGATAAAATGAAAAAAACATCGGTAGACGAATAAAACAGCCTTGTTTCTTTAACTAATCAAATTTTCTCGACACGTGCCATTGCTAAAAAACTTAACATAAGACAAAAAAAGGAAAAATGTGAAGTCAAAAAATGTAAGTGCTGGTCTTTGCATTTTAACGGAATCTGATTCTAGGCTCATAATTCAAAGAATGAGGAAAAATATAAATTTAACCACGAATCTACGAAAGTCCAAAAGAATGTGAGTCGATAGACTTACAGGAGGGCCCTTAAAAAAATAGCAGAGTATAAAGCAGAAGTAAGGAAAAACAAGAAAGGAAAGCTTACTTCGGACGGAGCCGAAATTGATATACCCTTGCAGTTGAGTGGCAGTCCGCTAGGTGAAAGGCGACATTCATCTTATATTATTAGATATATATCGGATCGTATATAGTCGGTCGATCCTGAAATTTGGCAGATCGGATTAGTTTGCCCAAAGTAGAATCCATAGAAAATCCCATTCTCCTAACTTCAAAAACAACGAAGTTATGGAATTCCCGATCAATCAGTTATGTGGCAGCTATAGGATATAGTCGGCCGATCCTTATGAAATTTGGCATATCGGCATTTGGAATTGGTCTGCCCAAAGTAAACCTCAAAGACATTACCATCTTTTTTACTCAAAAAACAACAAAGGTATGGCATTTCCGATCAATCAGTTATATGACAGCTATAGGATATAGTCGACCGATCCCGGCCGTTCCAACTTATATACTGCCTGCAAAGGAAAGAAGGGTGTGTGCAAACTTTGAAGACCATAGCGTTAATGCTGAGAGACAAGTTTGCGTAGAAACAGACAGACGGACATGCTTATATCGACTCAGGAGGTGCTCCTGATCAAGAATATATATACTTTATAGTATATATATTCTTGATACTAATTTCTCGCAAGAGAAATTTACTATCATGTACTACATTCTCTTAGACGGCTACTTTCAAAACTTCAGCCAAATCGGACTAGTAGTTTTGCTTTGTTGATTTGAAAAAAATGGAGAAAGAGCAATATCGGTTCAATATCTGTGATTCGATTCTTGTTGTTAGAAGGGAAATCACGCAGCGAAATGAAAGAGTGCTTGGATGCTGTGTACGGTGACTCTTCTCCTTCGATGGCGATCATGAAAAATTGGTTCAACGTGTATCCACGTGGTCGCACGTCGGTTTTTGATGAGTCACGCCCAAGTGCCCCGAAACAGCTACCACGATTTCATATTGGCAGACTGCCGATTGAAGATGCGAGAGATAGATGAGACAGTAGGCATCTCAAAAGACCGCGTGGTTCATATGTATATATGCATATCATATGTATGCATATGCAGTTTTTAAAGCTGTTTAAGCACAATCCGAAAGAGCTTCTGCGTCGTTTCGTGACCGTCGACGAAACATGGATCCACTGGTACACACCAGAGACCAAGGAAGAGTCGAAACAGTGAACTTCGGGTGAAGTGACGAAGCCGGGTGACGAATCGGCTCTGAAGAAGGCGAGGTCTGTCACATCGACCGGAAAGATGATGGCACCGTTTTTGGGATTCACAAGGTGTGATCTACATCGATCTTCTCCAGGTAGGGCAACTATTGCCGGGCAATGGTGCCGAACTATTGGGCCGATTCGCCACCGAATTGCAGCAAATACGGCCCCAAATTTGGCGAAAAAAAAATGGCACCGGCTCACACTTCCGGCCTCGCCAAGGCCAAAATAGTCGAATTTGTCTACGAATTGGCCCCGTGTGACTTATTTTTGTTTCCAAACTTGAAAAAGTAATATGCGTCGTATAAGGAGGTTGTCGCTGCCACAGAGGGCTATTTTGCAGGCCTCGGGAAAACGAATTTTTCAGACGAAGTAAAGAAGTTTTAGCATCGCGAGGTCAAGTGTATCGAAATGTTTCGTTTTTTTTTGGTGGAGTCTAAGTCGTATATCTGAGTCGGACCACCTTCGTATATCTGTTAAAAAATCAAAAAAAAAAAAATGCGTTTCCCAGATTTTACACAATGGTACCAAGTATAACAAGAAAGAAAAGCTAACTTCCGGCGGAGTCGACGTTCATATACCCTTGCAGGTAAGTGGCAGCTTCTTATATAAGATAAATATATCGGATCTTATATCCGATCGGTCGATCCTTATTAGAATTTTACTATCAAATCAATTTTCTAATTGAAAAAAAATAATACCAAGGCTGTGTCATTTCTGATCGTTCTACGGCAGTTATACGGCAGCTATGGGATATAGTCAGACGATCCTTATGAAATTCGGTCCAGCCTCGGCTGTTCTTGCACACTTTTGACCAAAATTATAATACCCTCTGCAAGGGGTAAAAAAAAAAAAAATTAAAATACTTCTCTAAAAATACTGGTAAGGGTATATAAATAGGTAACATGCTACATCAACACATATAAAATGTAATGCCAACGAACCTTCCAACGCTCTTTAACTACATGTCCAGGCTGGAGCAAATCTTCTGAAGTCATTTTGGTGAGTTGCTTTTCCTTGGGGCCTTTCACGATTTTTGGTTTTTCAAGTTCTTTAACTTGGGATGACAATTGAATTTTTGATGACGGCACCTTAAAAGTAACGCGACTTCGTACGACTAACCGGTTTGGTTTTGCAGGTAGTGTAGCTGATCGCTGAAGGACATTTGGGTAAGGCTTCTTTTTTGATATTTCTATTTCGACAGCTCTGGCTTCTAAAGGGAATTGTTGCAGACGATAAGATTGAAGAACTGTACTTTCAACAGATGGCGGCTTTGACGCTGGTGGCGGATGTAATCTGAGCAGATTTCTGTTTTCATGATTTGAAATTATATCATTAAAGGGTGGCACACACGAAAGGTCCACATTGCAATCTGCTGTATGTTCATCGTCTCTATAATAGAAGTAAATTTTTTAATTTTCTAAAAAAATTTAATTTTTTTTAAGTAATATTTAATATTTTGTATAAAGCTTATTTTGTATTACGTGGACATGTACTCCAAAAATTTTTACATAATATAAAGTCAACTAGTTTTTTGTAACACGTTGGGGAAATAACTAACAGACTATTTACTCTTTAAGAAAGGCAGCGGCACTTTTATGTATACCGGTAGGTCTTTCTTTGGCCGGTTCGCACTGCATACGTACAGCCCACCTCCCGTACAACCAACCGAGGGCTGCTGACTCATACCGTACGTCTCGAATCGCAAGGATAGATCCGAGAAAGTTTAGGAGAAGAGTTGGTGTAAGATATCACGAGGAAGAGTGTTGCACAGATAAGGCGTTTAGTATAAAGAATATATGATTGTTAGTAGAGCAAAGGGACAAGATATTGCAGAGACCATTGTAGTCTGAACATAATACCCTGAACGGATCGTGTTGGGCAGATGTCGAACTACAATGGCTAAGGAGTAGAGGACGAAAGTTTTTAGCCCTTCCTTGAGGTACGTTAAAATTTAAGCGTATCAGTAAATGCTGGCTTTCTATATTACCATAAATAAGATTATATAGAAACATGACACCCAGCATCGTTATACGGTTTGTTAATGATGGTAACTTGATTAATAACAGTCTACTGTGATAAGACGGGAGGCGAAAGTCAGTAAGTTTTTTTCTACAGATTCTACATGATTCTACAAGTTCACATGTTCACATGTACAGATTCTATGTGATCTCGGTGTACTTCGTATCGAGGGCACCAGACACACGATCCATTCTCAATAATCGGACGGACCAATGATGTGTATAAAGTTCTTGTTATGTAAGGGTCATTAAATTCTCTTGACCATCTTTTTATAAACCAAGCACACCCATAGCTTTATTAACCATGGGTGGATATATGGTCGGTAAATTTAATATTTTAAATCTAATAGGACACCCAGATCGTTAACATGAGTTAATCGTTCTATGGCGTTCCCATAGAGAAAGTACATATCCTAATAAGAACTAGATCGACAAAATTATGAGTTTACATTTTGATCCATTAAGCTTTACGTTATTTGCTAAACACCAATTTTGAAATTTATCCAATTCGGATTGAAGTCTATATTGGGCGCTAGTGAATCTATACTGAAGGCAAAGCTTTACGTCATCAGCGTACATAAGTACAAGTGAATCAGTTAAGGCAAGGGGCAAGTCGATAATAAACAGTGTATAAAGTAACGGTCCAAGATGGCTTCCTTGGGGCACCCCAGAAGTGACGCGGACTAAACGCGAGGTAACATCTTTAAAGAAGACACTTTGGGTTCTACCAGATTAGTAACTTAAAATCCAGAAAAGACTGAGTTTAATTATAAGAAGCGATTGGTAAAGAGAGTCAAATACTTTGCTAAAGTCAATGTAAATGACATCTGTTTGTAAAAAACAACAAGGCCAGCAGCCGAACTCAAAAATATTAACGTCAAAGTGTAAAGTAATAATCAAAATTAGACCAGATGAGTTCTGGGATATTGAAGTCACCCAGAGGTAGCAGCTAGTCACCATCAAATGTTGCCAGTATATGGGGTGTTCGGACGAACGTGGTATATACGAACAGGTATCATATTAAGATTGACCGGACAAGATGATTTTAATACAAAGAAATTCTATGTCACCAAACTGTTTTTACTGATTTTACCTCTTCAGAAGCGAATTTGAAGTTTAAAGAAATTTGCATTCCTCCTCCCATTCGCAGTGTTCTATCACATCTAAAAGTAGTGTACTTACTTGGAAAAACTTTGGAGCTTAAGATCTCCGGCTTTAACCAAGTTTCTGTAAGGACTATAATGTGAGATGCAAAGGAAGCACTATCAGAATACAGTTTGGGAACTTTACTACGTAACTGCCTAGTATTCTGATAAGTAAGTGTTGATGAAGATAGTGGGGAAATTAAATGGAAGGTTGGTCAGTGCCTCTTACATGTGGGAGTTTCTCTCCCACAGGTTTGGTAATTTTTTTCCTCACGGTAGTTGGCCAATGTTCTTGGAGGAAAATGTTCTCTGGCAAAAAGCTGGCGGAACAAATCGACTTAAACATCTGCACGGGCTCACGTATTTTGAAAGATGACGTGTGCCTGGTGTTTGAGTATTTTAATTTTGTAATAACCGTCACCTTTATGTCGGCATTTGTTTTGGGTTTGATTAAAGCCAAACAAATATGAAACAAATATGTGTTTGGATGGTAAGATCAACTGCAAGGATTTTGGTGCCGCAGTAACTTATACAGCGTCATCAGTTCGTACCGGGGCTCCGGACGGTTGATTACCCTGTTCCGTGACTCTTAAGGGTGTTTCAATTATTGGGTCTGATGGTATCACTTGAAGCGACGCTACAGAGGTCATAACGGACCATTGCCTATTTATGTATAGATATTCGGAAGCCGAATATTATTCAGGTCCAGATCTTTCATTATTGGTTAATTAATTTATTAATATTTGTTGTTTTTTTTATTATCGTACCTTAAACAAGGCAACGAAAAAGGCATATTAAAGGGGGTGATTAGTGTGGGTTAGAAAACCGCAAATAATAGAGATAAGAATATCTACTGAGCGACAATAGAAGCAAAATCGTAAAAGCAGAGCAGAACTATGTTTGGAAAAAAATTAATAAAATTCTTATTTTACCTCCAAATATACCACTGCACATGCCAAGCGATACTGATGTTTGAAATGTAAAAATTGGTTTTTATAAATATCAATAAATAAAAATAAACACATTTAATAAACACGCAGTGCGCACAAAATTAACACGTCCTTTTGCTTTAAGATAAAGAGAGGAAGTGAGAACTTTTTCATCAATTTTCATTATATATGATCATTCAATTGTAGAAGACGAAGCACATGCCATAGTGAGCGCGAGTGTACTGAGCCGAAGAATAAAAATATTTCTGTTTACATTCAATATGAATAAGTTATACACCACTCGAAAGTTATTCGTCACTATTGCCAAAAACAATTTTTTCTTTGTAAATTCTACAGATGGACATCTTAAAGCAGATGAGGCCAAGAAAAGATGGGCAATACTGGGCAATTTTTTAGAATACATATATATATGCAAGACGTAATTTCGTGATATTGCGGTACTTGGTACAAATGCATGTGACGTTTTTTTTTTTTTCTTTCGTGCAATTGCAAACGGTTGCTTTCTCCTCACCCGATGCTCTGGTAGACCCGGATAATAACAAAGAAGTCGACGTATTTTAGGTGTTGGTGGGAAAGCTAAATGATTATTTCTCACCGAAACAAAACTCAACCTTCAAATGGCATATGTTTAGGAATCTCTCACCTTGTGAAGGTAAGAGTTTTGCAAAATTTACGATTCGGTTACGTCAGCAACTAAAGAAATGCGATTTTGGCTCGACTAAGGCCGAAATTAATGAGATCGGTTTAAAAGATAAAATCATGGACTCCTGGACATCACTGGAATTGAAGAAAAAGCTACTGGAGAGAGAACATACCTTAACTGAAGTAATCGAAGCTTGTAGAGTAGAAGAAGAAATTATTATAATGTGTGGATGTGCACATCAGACAGATGTGCGGCAGGTGCAAGATGAATGCGCTCATTCTGGATCTAAACCGACCAAGGTAGAATGTTTCCGGATTTGCAGCGATGATGATGAAAGTGATGAACTGATAGGGTGTTCAATAGGAGGGCAGCGTTTCCCCTTATCATCGACTCAGGCTCGCGTTTTTATCTGAATAGCCAAGCTGACTGGTTATCAATGAAAATAAACAAAGCCGTAGCTTTCAACATCAGATCCAACTCGGAGAGACAATTTCGAGGCTATGCTTCAAACCAATTACTTAACGTAATTTGTGTGTTCGAGACTCCTATATCAACAAGCTCAGATAAAGAGATCATTGCTTCATTTCATCATAAAAACATCGTTACTGGGCCGAGAAACAACGATTAAATTAAACGTCTTAGCATTGGGATTACAGGTTAGCCGAGCTGAGTGCATTACTCCAATTCCCAAGTGGAAAGGAATAACAGTAAAGTTATTAATTGACCCTAGCATTAGGCCCATACAACAGCCAATGAGACGTATACCCACTGCCATTGAAGCTAAGGTACTGTCTAAACTAGAGGAGGCAGTGATCGGTCACAGCCCTTGGATCTCGCCTATCGTAATAGCTTTTAAAGAAAACGGCGACATCCGGATGTATTTGGATATGCGGATGGCCAATCGAGCGGTGATGAGGGGACTCTACCCATTGCCTACTTTTGAATCCTTTATGACAAAGTTGAAAGATGCTAGATACTTTTCAAGGCTCGATTTGAAAGATGCATATCATCAATTGGAACTGGATGAGGCAAGCCGACAGATAACATTTATAACCCCAAGGGGTTTGTTCCGCTACAAAGGATTAATGTTCGGCATAAATTCAGCCCCCGAGTTATTCTAACGACGGCTTGAATAGTTATTGTCACCATGTCCCAACGTTCTTAATTATATAGATGATGTCATCATATTTGGATCAAATGAAGGTGAGCATGACGAGACTGTAAGGAAAGTCCGGGAAATATTCAAGAATAATAATGTGGTACTGAATGACTCAAAATGTGTTTGGAAAACACACCGGTTAAAATTTCTAGATTCTAGATTCTAGATTTTACATTCTATCAGACAAGGGAATCAGTATCGATCCCGAAAAAGTAGATGTTATCACTTCATTCCGAGACCCGAGAAATAAGGAGGAGACCAGAAGCTTCCTAGGCCTGGTCACTTACGTCGGGAAGTTTATTCCGGATTTAGCCGACCGCACAGAACCATTGAGGAAATTGTGCGGAAAGGACACCAAATTTGTCTGGGGCCCCAAAGAGAAAGAAGCGTTCAACGCTTTGAAAACTCGCCTGGCTGAAATACCCAGAGTTTCATACTTCAATATAAAACATCAAACACGTCTGATTGCTGATGCAAGCCCGGTGACGCTGGGAGCAGTGTTGCTACAACTTACAGAAGGAAACGAGCTCAGATCATTTCTTTTGCCAGCCGAAGTTTGTCTGATGTGGAAAAGCGGTACTCGCAAAAAGAAAGAATGGCACTGGTTTGGGCGGTAGAAAAATTGTATAACTACTTAGTCGGTTTAGAGTTTGAGTTGGTTACCGACCATAAGCCGCTCGAGACAATATTTAAGCCATCATCAAAACCTCCAGCTCGCATCGAAAAGTGGCTTCTGCGACTACAGACTTATAAATTCAAAGTTATTTATAAAGCTGTAAAGGAAAACAGCTCAGATACTTTGTCCCGACTGTGTAACATATCATCTACAAAGGATTTCGAGTCAAGAGCCGAATATAGCATTTTTCGTATACTGGAGAGCTCAATCCCTATAACAATGAGCATATCGGAGATAGCAGAGAAAGCATCCTGGATGAAGAAATTGTGGATGCCATTACTTGCTTGCAAGATGATTCATGGACTTCAGCCGCGTCAGGTCCTAATAAAAAGTGTGGTGTTCCCACATAAGCTAACACCAAAATTTGACCCTACCAAATACGATGTTATAAAGAGAAAAGGAAACATACCTATATTGTCAAAAGATAGTAGACGTTTAACCGGGAATATTTTCCATTTAAAGAAGATACCAATATGGAGCCCATCGGACAGTAGCTCCTTATTCTTTTCCACAGGTGCATGGGACTGCACCAAAAGAGTTGACAAACACAGAACAAACGGAACACCAGCCAACACAGACAGCCGGGATGGAACTACCAAGTTTGGACCAAGGGTTTAAATTAAAGCTGGTAAAAAAAGGAGGGATGTGGGAACCGGCGGCGAAGAGCGAGGTTTTTTGATTTTTTGATTTTTTTCCCCGTGGTTCTTTATGTTCTGAAAGTCTAACACGTGCGGTTGATGGACCAGCATCACCGGTCCGCAAATAAAGTGTAAAGTGTCAAACTAAAGAAACAAAATATCATATCTATTCATTGTGAACGGGGGTGATCCTTGAGTTAATACACTTACCGTTAGGTACATATGATACACACATATCATTGGCGTATTTACTTTTTTTGTAGTCGCCCATATACAAAATAAAGAAATTTTTTTTTATTGAGTCAAAAAAAAGTTGTTTATTAGGAAGATGTATGGGCGAGTGCACTAAGCGAGTGGCCTCCGAGCATTAGCAGCTAAGACATAACCGTCAGTCCGTATAAACGCATAGATCTCAGAGACTATAAGAGAAAGAGCTTTAAGATTTTGAACGAAGACTCCTGTGAATGAAGCACAGGCCAGGTTTATTTAAAATTTTTGCTACGACTCCTTTCTATCACTAAATACAATCTTGATATAGCGCCAACTCAGAAAAGTTTTTTGAAACAAATTTTAATGCCAAACGATTCCAATCACAAATTCATAACTAAAAAATATAAAAGAAACCGGATTTTGACTATTTTTATTTTGCTGCCTACTGGATTGCTTGAGTTATTTGAGTATAAATCAAAAAATGTGTTTGAGGAACTTATTCATCGACAGGTTAAACAAGTTTGGGTGGAAAAGATAAGTACCGGGTACCATAAAGTCGGAAATCTCGACTATAGCCGTCCTTTCTTGTTTATCACTGAAAACTATTGCTGGGTTGGGAGTTCGAAGTCAATCCCCGAGCGAAGAATTTTCGATGCGTTGTTAGTTTTTCTTTTCCCTTTCAAAAAAGAAACATCATGAAAGTTTCCATTCCTGACCAGGGCAAAAATTTTGTGGACTAGGACTTTTGATCTTTTTCCCAGATATAGATTGGGGAGCGCTTGGTTTATTTTAAGGAATATTGCTCAGGTTAATTTTCCTTAACCTCCCGCCAGGACGGCAAATCTGTTTTTCTGGACTTTCCTGCTTTATCGTCGATCTTCTCGACGCAACTTATTTTTGTTATGTTGCCCACAAGATTTTTTTGTGAGCTAAGCTTACGCTTAATCAGGATGTTGCGATTAAGTTAGTCCATTTCTAATCTGCGTCGCCGGGGCAGCTTTAGAAATTGTATTAAATAATATTTTCGTAGTCACAGCAGACATTTGCGCATAGCGGTATTGTCCGTTGCAGAGGTTTTTCTGCTGGTTTGGCTCCGGGTGCAGAAACTGTAGCTTGTTGTTGGTGAGGAAGGGAGAGACTGCGAGATCCATGATGTAGGAGTGAGAATAAGAAAAGCGGGAAAGATGCCTTTGGCACGGTTTTGTATCGCCAGCACAGCAGTGTTGCTCTTCAACAAAAAGTTTTATCACTTCTGTATAGTGGGTTGAAAAGTAAGAGTACGGGCCCATTTTATACCCTTGCAGAGGGTATTATAATTTTGGTAAAAAGTGTGCAACGCAGTAAAGGAGACATCTTTGACCGTATAAAGTATATATATTCTTGATCAGAATTACTTTCTGAGTCGATATAATCATGTCCGTCTGTCTATTTCTACGCAAACTAGTCTCTCAGTTTTAAGGCTATCGTCTTGAAATTTTGCACACACCCTTCTTTGCTTTTCAGGCAGTATATAAGTCGTAACGGCCGGGATCGGTCGACTATATCCCATAGCTGCCATATAACTGATTGATCGAGAATGCCATAAATTCGTTGTTTTTGAAGTTAGACAATGGGATTTTCTATGGATTCTACTTTGGGTAAACTAATCCGATCTGCCAAATTTCATAAGGATCGGCTGACTATATACAATCTGACTATCTCGGCTGATCTCGGCTGACTATATTCGATCCGATATATATCAAATAATATAAGATGCATGTCACCACCTAGCGGACTGCAACTCAACTGCAAGGGTATATCAGCATCGGCTCCGACATTCTTGTTTTATTTGTTTTTGTGGGTGGTGGGGTTTTTTTTTTTTAAATCAGTCAATAAAATAAACAAGACCAGAAAGGTAATTTTTGGCGGAGCCGAAGTTTATATACCCTTGCAGTTTAGTAGCAGCTTATATTATTAGATATATATCGGATCGTATATAGTACGCCGATCCTTATGAATTTGGAAAATCGGATTAGTTTGCCCAAAGTCTGATTAGTTTGACCAACTAGGAATCATGTAATCTAGGATCCATGTAAGAATTTCACTATAAAATCAATTTTCTAATAAAAATATTGGAACAAGCCCCAAGAATGTTAAAAAATACCAAGGTTGTATATGGCAGCTATAGGATATACTGGGCCGATCCTTATGAAATTTGATGGATCGGATTAGTTTGCCCAAAATGTAAACCACAGAAAGTCCACTTCTAACTTCAAAAACACCAAAGTTTTTTTTAACCAATAAATTACTTATATGGCAGCTATAGAATATAGTCGACCGATCCCAGCCGATCCGACATATATACTGCTCGCAAGGGAAAGAAGACAGACAGCCGAACGGACAGACGAACATGCTTATTGGGCACGGACCGACTTAGAACATGACCCTGATCAAGAATATATATACTTTATAGGGTCGGAGATGTATCCTTTACTGCGTTGCACACTATTCCCCGAAATTTTAATACCCACTGCAAGCGTATAAAAATCAGATACGGGTAAGAATATTTTTAAGTGTATTTTTGTACACCCATATAGCATTTTATCGTCACCAAAATTGATATCAGATATTTTGGGTGTGGCATACGAGTTCGCCACCGGTATTTCACATCGTCAAGAGGTTTTTTTACATGTTTCATATATATGTGACATCATAGTCGCGAATCGTCGTCGCATGCAGACGTGTAATTATTGTGCTCCGGGAAAAGTATTCAATAATATCAAAAAAGTGCAGTGACTGGTTTCGTAAATCAACAACAACGCGAAAAGACGCTTTAGCGATGAACTCGCTAATGTTTATATTGATTAATTAATTAATTAATACAAAACATAACATTTAAAACTCGAACAATATCAACCTCGATTGCAATGAGTCTAAACGACTTTAGCACACAACGTCAACGTGAGCAGGACGAGAGACGGGTCTCAGTACAAAGGAACAACGCTTACTTCACTTTCAAAGCAACCGAAAGTAATACAAGCTCATCCCAAACGCGGTCAATTACCCCAAACTTGGGCGAATTCTTGAACGTAGAGAGCGTGAGAGCGCGTTCTTGCTCCCCCTCGCTACCAACGATGTCTCTGCAACCAAAGAGCGCTGTAACTAGCACCGCAACCTCTTTGACAACGTCAACCGTAACAACAACAACAACCGGAACTGTAGCGACAGCGCGTTTAACGACGTCATCAGCTAGCAGCGCAAACATTGATACTTCTGCCGCTGTGCTGCCCGAAAAAGAGAACAAAAACAAAAAAAATATTAAGCCGGCTGTACAGACTGGTATGGATCGCTACATCCAAATCAAAAGGATGCTGAGCCCCCTAAACTCTCAACGCAAAATAACCCTTGGCAATGCTAACGCAGCCGCAATAGAAACGCCCACGAACTCAAACCGTTTTTAAATCTTGGCAGACTATGAGGATGACGCCGAATCTACAGAAGTCGAAAAAAGGAAGCCTAAGCCCCCGCCAATTTACATACGAGAAAAAAGTTCCAACGTTCTTGTCAACAAAATTATAGAGCTCATTGGCAAGGACAACTTCCACATAATACCACTCGTAAAGGGCAACATCCAGGAAACAAAAGTTCAAACGAAGTCTGAAGATAATTACAGAGTATTATCGAAATACCTCACCGAAAAAAAGAACTTCTACACGTATCAGCTAAAAAGCAGCAAGGGCTTGCAAGTCGTACTTAAGGGCATAGAGCCCGAAGTATCGCCTGCAGAGATAACAAAGGCGCTACAAGAGAAGGGATTTAGCGCTAAGACAGTGTTCAATATCCCTAACAGGGATAGAAAGCCGCAGCCACTCTTTAAGGTTGAGCTCGAACCACACACTAAGCCCCTAAAGAAATACGAAGTGCACCCTATATACAATCTTCAGTTCCTGCTGCACCGCAGAATTACAGTTGAGGAGCCGCACAAACGCAATGGCCCGGCACAATGTGCGAACTGCCAAGAATATGGACATACAAGATCTTACTGTAAACTGCGCCCAGTTTGTGTAGTTTGTGGTGAGCTTCATGACTTCGCACACTGGCCAGCGAGCAAAAAGATGACCAAAACTCGAAAAAGTGCGGCAACTGCGGTGGAAATCACACTGCTAACTATAGAGGTTGCCCAGTTTATAAGGAGCTGAAAAGTCGCATCCACCAGAGGGGATTTACTGCCCGCACCCAAAATAATCTGTTCATAGCCTCCAGGTCAAACCCTGAAGCCTTCTTCTCGACTGCAGCCAGATCTTCACTAGGACCCATAAACTCTGACAAAAATGTCACATACGCAAGCGCTTTAAAATCAGGACTGGCTACCCCAGCCTCAAAAAGCTCACTCCCGCAATCAGCACACCAAGAACTGAACACGGCTGAGCAGCATCAACCGCCGGAGCAGCCAAAAAGTAACTTTGAAGCTATGATATGCAGTCTACTACAAAGCCTTACGGAGTTCATGTCGTTTATGCGTACAACTATGCAAGATCTACAACTAAGAATATCTACGTGGAACGCTAACGGCGTTTCGCAGCATAAACTCGAGCTAGCGCAATTCCTACTAGACAATCAAATCGACGTAATGATGCTTTTAGAAACACATCTTACGAACAGATACAATTTGCAACTACGAGGATATTCATTCTATGCAACAAATCATCCAGATGGTAAAGCACATGGCGGGACTGGAATTTTAATCAGAGCCGTATTAAGCACCATTATCATACGAAATTTGCAAAAAACTACCTATAGGCCAATAATAAATATCAATAAATATACACCTAATTACTGGCAAGCAATTAACTGTAGCTGCCGTATACTGCCCCCCACGCTTCACCATAGCCGAAGATGAGCACACCAACATACTGGCCGGCAGACCCAAAGAAACTTTCTGATTTAATTGACTTTGCGATTACCTCAAACATTCCTAAAAATCTGATAAGGGCCGAATGCCTTTCGGATCTTCATCTGATCACTCGCCTGTCCTTTTTACTCTACTCCAACACCCACGAACATGGGATCAATCATCAAAACTGACCTCACATAAAACCAATTGGGTTAAGTACATGAAGTACATCAGCTCACACATTGAGCTGAGTCCTCACCTCAGCGACGAAGCCAACGTAAACAGTTTTGTTAATTCGCTGGAGTCTGTACTCGTCTCTGCAGCTCGAGTTTCAACACCTCAAACTATAGACACACAATGCATTCAAAAGAAGACAAATCTACAAATCGAACAGCTCGTCCTCGAAAAGCGACGCTTACGTAGCGAATGGCAATGTCACAGATCGCCATCTGCTAAGCAACGCTTCAAACATGCCCCACGTTAACTTGATCAAGCTCTACAGCAAGAAGAAACGTATGTCCACCGCCGCTACATAGAGCAATTGTCAATTAATAGTACAAAACACTCACTATGGAGAGCTCACCCAACTCTGAACTCACTGAAAGAAACCGTGATGCCTATTAGAAATTACACAGGCGGGTGGGCGCGCAGCGACGCAGACAGAGCCAGCACGTTTGCCAAACACCTTAAAAATGTCTTCCAACCAAATCCTGCCACCAATGCGTTTACTTTGCCGACTCTATCAGATGAGCCCCAGCCTCAACATGAGCCGATTGAGTTTCGCCCAAACGAAATCGTTAACATCATCAAACGACAATTGAATCCGAAAAAATCCCCGGGTTGCGACCTCATAACTCCCAAAATTATCATTGAGCTCCCATACTGCGCCGTTTGCACTCTCCCCCAGCTATTTAATGACAACGCAAAACTTGGCCACTTCCAGTGAGATGGAAAACGCCAATTATAATAATGATAGAAAAGCCGGGAAAAGACCACATTATCCCCACGTCGTATAGACCTATAAGCCTACTCTCTTGCCTATCTAAACTCTTTGAAAAATGCCTAATGACTCGGATAAACACTTACCTGAGAATCCAGGAAGGAATCCCGTCACACCAATTTGGGTTTCGTGAAAAGCATGGAAAAATTGAGCAGGTCAACCGGATAACATCCGAAATTCGGAACGCGTTCGAAAAACGAGAGTACTGTACTGCCATATTTTTATATGTCTCTCAAGCATTCGATAGAGTCTGGCTAGAAGGTCTAATGTACAAGATCAAGACAATGCTCACCTACAGCACCCACAAGATTTTAGTGTCTTACCTTCACGACAGAAAATTTGTCGTGAGGTGCAACACCGCTATATCCGATGATTACACTGTTGGAGCTGGAGTTCCTCAAGGCGTTCTAGGGCCAATATTATATGTCCTCTACACAGCAGATATCCCGACAAGCACACATCCAACAACATCCACGTTTGCCGATGACACAGCTATTCTTAGCCGCTCAAAATGCCCGATTGAAGCAATTGCGCAGCTAGCTCTTCATATGCTCGATGTCGAAAAATGGCTGTCAGATTGGCGAATTAAAGTGAACGAACTAAAATGCAAGCATGTTACGTTCACTCTGAACAGGGAAAACTGCCCGCCGATAACATTAAACAAAACTCTACTCCCACAAGCAAACGAAGTAACATACCTAGGAGTACATCTCGACAGAAGAATCACATGGCGCCGGCACATTGAAGCCAAAAGAACACACCTAAAGCAAAAAGCCAGCGGCCTTCATTGGCTTATCAACGCTCGGTCACCTTTTAGCCTTGAATATAAAGTCCTGCTGTACAACTCGGTAATAAAACCTATATGGATGTACGGCTCCCAGTTATGGGGGAACGCCAGCAATAGCAACATTGACATAGTTCAAAGAGTTCAGTCAAAGATCTTGAGAACAATCACCGGGGCACCGTGGTACGTTCGCAACGAAAACATACACCGCGACGTAGTCTCAAAATTAAGAGTAGAATCAATAAATAAAATCAAAGCTATAATAAAAAAAAATATCTATATATAAAATATATATATAATATATCTATATATATAATATATAAAAAAATATATATAAAATCAGTAGATCATACCATGTTTTAATTTTGTATTAAGAGAAAGCTTCAAATAATTTAATTGAAATTATTATAGCTAGCTATACAACATTTTCGACAATTAAATAACTTTAAATGTTATAAAAAAGGAATTTTTAAAACCAACTGATTAAATTAAAAAAAACCCAAGCTTAATTCACATTTGAGGTCTCAAAATATGAAAAAATTTAATGAAAAAAATATTGAAAATTGTTTAAGTTCGATAATGAAAGTCTCTAACTTCCTTTGCAGCCGACGAGCACACTGATACACTAAACTCGAAATGAGGTTATCAAATTTATCATTTATTACAAAAATTGCTTTTTTTAATACTACTGTGATTTTGACTTTAAAAATATTCGGAACAAATGTTCGGACATTTCCTATCGCTTATAGTTATATGGTAGCAATTGGATATAGTATGACTAATACACTTCCGGGAGAAAATTGTGCAAAATATGAAGTCAACCGCTTTAAAAGAGAGAAGATAGTTCAGGTAGAAAATGACAGATAGACGGACTGGCTAGGAGGTGATTCTGATCATGAATACATATATGTATACGCTTTATAGGAGCCCTTACTAAGTTGTACACTGATGTGCAAAATTTGAGCAAAATAGCTCATGCAAGGGTACAAATTGCTTTTATAAATAAATGGGTAGATTTTAAAGATAAGAAGTGAGGTGGAACAGTGGAGGAGCGGGTTTCTTATAGTCGAGAAACTAAACAGCAGCAATCCTGTATAAGCCTGTACTTCTCTTTCAGAGTTGTTTGAATCCTTTTATTTCTTTGACATAAAATTAAGTAAAATTACCCATTTTTCATTTCATTTTTTATAAAAATATAGACTTTCTTAAAAAGACAGGATTTTAGGCTTTTCTATAAATAAACTATTATATTCGATGCCATAGAAACCAGAAATTCGATGTTTTTCCCATCTTGAAAAACAACCCTTCTTGGTTATGCACGCCAAATAATTCCATACAAAATGTGTTAGTGAAATGGAAATTTTGGTAACAATCTGCTATGTATAAAAGAAAAATTTATAAATTTATCGACCGTATTTTTTTATTTCAACTACTGAGTTAAAAAATTGTATTTTTATCAAACATTTCAGCAATTTTTTGTATATATGTACATGTTTGTATATAAGGAGCTATATATAAACCATTTTTTACGCACTTTATATTAATGTGTTACGCCAGGGCGTTTTTTTTCTTGTTTTAATACAATTCTATTTCTTGCCTTATTCCGATGTAGAAGCTTTAAAATATCCACATCTATGAAAACTTCGCACACTCTAAAAGCAATTTGCGAAAAGCAAATTAAATTTTTTGTTTGTAATATAAAATGTATTGATTGGTAAGCTTAGGGTGCTTTCACTTCCAACAAAATTTCCCTGGAAATAAATTGAAAGCCAGCTGACACTCGAGAGGTTTCCATCATCCAAGACTTTAGGCGCATGCTCAGATGAGGCGCAAGGACACATTCGATAAATGCATAAATAGTTTCCGATTAATAAATCGGTAACAAAAAAGAAAAAATTTATAAAACTGTGTTTTTACATTTAAATTTTGCAAAATAAGAATCACTGATCTTTTTATAATACATCTACACAATAAAGATTAAGGTTGATTGAATTAAAATAATATATTTTTAAGACTATAAAATGAAATTATATTATTATTTTAATAATATCCGTCTGTTCGTGAATGCGTGAAAAAAATATTGAATATTGATATACACCCTAAAAATGGCATATTTCTGTAAACTATTTAGTTCTATTTAGTAAAAAAAAAGGCCAAAATAAAAAAGAAAAAATTGGCTCAACTAGTACTAGAAATCCGGACCCTCTAATTCAGAAACCGCTATGCTCTCCACCCGGCTAACCTCGAACTTCATTATTTGATGGCAAATTTTGATGTAATTCTGCTTAGTTTTTCAGTGTCACATATCTTTTTCCACAAGAACCTTCCCTTTGATTTCTTTGCGGGAATATCTGAGGAAGTTTCCTACCGATAGAAAACAAATTTCCCAGGTCACCTATTCACAGGACATCACATACAAACATTTTTTTCTTAATAAAAAAAATGTATTTTAGTGTATTTATTGTTTTTGTCTACTATTAAGACGTTTGGTTTTTAAGAGAGTGAAATAGATATTTAAAAAACCTTTTAAACGGCATAACCCACTTTTTTGATTATATAGTTATGCTTTTTTTTAATAACCAAAGTTTTTTTAATTTTTTACGTAAACTTAAGGTATTTTTAAAAGTTGTAGAACAAAAGTTTTTCGTTTATATTTTAGTATCTAACATCCCAAATTTTTAACAGGATTTTCTTCATTTGGAAAGAGCCGTAAAAATCGAGTTTATTGAATAACTTACTTCAAACAAGAACAGTACCGTGAATAAATGTGGAAACTGCGGAGGCAATTTTGATGTAATTCTGCTTAGTTTTTCAGTATCACATATCTTTTTCCACAAGAACCTTCCCTTTGATTTCTTTGCGGGAATATCTGAGGAAGTTTCCTACCGATAGGAAACAAATTTCCCAGGTCACCTATTCACAGGACATCACATACAAACATTTTTTTCTTAAAAAAAAATGTATTTTAGTGTATTTATTGTTTTTGTCTACTATTAACCATACGGCAAAATATAGAGGATGTATGGTGTACAACGAGTTGAAGAGTCGCATGCACCAAGCACCCGAGTTACAGTCTCGTGACCGAAGGAGTAGAGGAGATCTCGTATGAGAGTATCGCTTTTTAAAATGCTGAAAGGAAGGCTTGCAAATAAAGTGACTGTGTTGCTTGGAGTACAAAATAAAAATGATCTTTTATTATAAAGAAGTATATATGGGTATATATATGAGTAAACGAGAGTAGTGTGTATTCGCCAGAGTTCTTGCGATGGCGATCTTTTTTGTTGTCATCGGCGCCAGTCTTTCAGTTGCCGGGTCTGCGTTCTCTCCCTGTGGCTGTGAAGAGGGGCATGTTAAGGTTTAGCTTACTGGCTAAGGGACTATCAGTTAAGTTTGTATATATTGTAGTTTATCCTATTACTATATATTGAAATGAAGAAATGTTATTTCTTTCTTCCCCAAGTTCGTCAAAGAAAGAGTTTTGTGCATTTTCGATTATTAAAATTTTTTTGTCGATTATTTCTTGTTAATGTGGGCTTTTTTGTCTACCTTGTGTTTTTGCCAGATCTTTGATATTGGTTTGGATATTTTCAGTTCCACTAATGTTTTGTCCGCCGTTATCATCTAGGTTTCCCGGGATAGATTTGAGTATGGTCCCCAGACTATTAATAAGACCTCTTTTACATCTAGTGTGCGGGAAGAATGTATCTATTTTCGTTTCTACCTGTTTGAATCATTTCGTAGGACTTCTAATGATACTTTAAGAGATGGGTGGTTATTAGAAGGTTTCGGAAACTACGGGTCGAAGTACGTTGAGAATTATCTGACAGTGTCCGGTGCTTGTAAATTTCTTAACTGTTTTTATAATTTTTTGTTTGTTTAACTTTTGACCTTTAATTGTTAGGAAGGTAGCACCTGTATCTCTACCTACTTTGTGTAGTGAACATCTCGGAGTTATCTTGTTCTTCGGTTTTCTTTTCTAAATACCGTATAATTAGGCTCGACTTGGACTGGTCTCTTTCTTTCTGTTGTCGAATATAAATGTTCCTGTACTTTTGGGTATATGTCTATTCTAAATTCGTTTAATTTCTTAAGATAGTCGTGGTGATTGTCGAATGTTATTTGTTAAGTCATGTGCATTTAATATTAAGACACAAAAAACACAAACACCATAAGTATGTAATAAAGACAATATTAGGTCATAGCCTAAATAAAGAGCGACGAACATTAAAAAACCAAACCTTTCAGAAACAACGAACTGCTGACAGTGCAAGTCAATGCAACCGACAAATTAGTGCAGAATATTACATTGTGAAATTGTTAATTTATCATTTTTATGTTTTTGCTACATTTCCATTAATTTACCACCTAAGCAATATCCATGTATCAAAGTAGCTATAAATATTGAACTTTTATACTAATAAAATCAGTCTCAGACAAACTCATTCTGAACTCAATTCTTTCTCCACGTCCAATTTGTTCAAGTGCAAGTTGCGGCAACAAACCAGCAATCGGTTCATGTACCCTTTGCTCAAACCTTTTATTACAGATTAACATTTTGGTGACCCCGACGTGATCCTGCAAGCCCAGGATCACAAATCGAACAAGAGTCAATAGGAACGAATAGAGATTTCTATCGGTCCACAATAGAAAACTCAGGAAGACTCCTGCTAAGAGAGCATTAGGATCTTCAAAGCAGTGTGACGCTGTCCCGCTAATCGGTAGATTAAGGACACCACACCTCCCTCAGTCCGTCAAAAAAGGGTTCAGTTTCTTCGACCACTTTCGGTAGCGAGTCGGAGCGCATCCAGCTAGTAGCCCTCTAGCAGCAAATAAAATACTCCCAACGGTCAGAAACGAAGAACGAAAAGATGGAAAGGGAGAATATTGCCCCTAAAATTATTATAGAGCCAGCCGTTGATGAGGCGAGCGCTCAAGGCCTCTTAGATGCCCAGCAAGAAACTGGGCAAGAGATCGCAAGATGCATCCGGAATTATAAAAAGGATGGGCCGATTCGAAAACAAAAGGCATCATACTTTCAAACGAAACTAACCATTCTGGAAGATGCGTGGGAAAGATTCGTTGAAAATGATGCTAAAATCCAAGGAACAGCCTGGACCGAAAGCTACATCAAGTATGCTGAGGACCTCCGGATAAGTTGCGAGAAATATGCAGCCACTTTCGAAAGCAATCGAGACAAGCTGATGCAAGGCACGAGACTAAAGGAAGATGCTCAAGAACAAGTAGAAAATCAAGTTCAAGAACAATCCCGTGACGAAGTTCCCGAGAATAAGCGATTAGCCGGATTATGTCGGCGCCAAAGAGAACTAATAGAATCCGTAAACGGTGCCTTAAGAGAGTTTAAGGCAGCCGGGGGAGGTCCAGGAGACCTGCTAAAATCTTTATGGGCTCAAGTCCAAGAAATCCACTTGACAGTCTACGAAGAGTTTGAAAACCCAATAAACAGTGGTTATAACAAACAGGCATACCTACGATTGCAAGCAGAGGTGCAAAATGCACTTATGGCAAGGCCTAGCACTTCGGCAAACGGCATTGATGTGCAAATGCCCCGAATAAACATTCCAAAGTTTGATGGGGATGCAATCAAATGGAAACAGTTCCATGACTTATTTACCTGCATGGTCCATGATACCAACATGCCATCAGTGAAGAAAATGTGGTACCTAAAATCCGCTCTTTCTGGAAATGCGGAAAGACTAATACGCCACATCGAGCTAAACGAGGACAACTATGTTCATGCATGGCGCATAATAGTTGGATCGTATGACAATCCTCGGCTCATTGCGAATACAGTTATTCGTCGGCTACTTCATCAGAGCCCAGTCTCTGACAGTGCCAAATCCATACAGGAGCTGTATATAACAACCCTAGAAACCCTTGCGTCATTAAAGGGACTAGGCATCAACGTATCCACATGGGATGCGTTTCTTGTGGTCTTGCTTACCCATAAGCTTGACATGACTAATAGGGGTCTATTTGAGCAGACAGTTGGCAACTCAGTAGAGATCCAGCCCCTACAGACGATGCTGGAATTCTTAGAGCAAAGAATCAGAGTCTTGAGTTCTGGAAAGACAACGGCATCACTGAAAAAAGAGTCAAAAAATCTGGCGTGCGCATTCGGTACGTCAGACAGACAATCATCATGCCACTATTGCAAGGCTCCAAATCACGCATTATATAAATGTGAGGAGTTCCGTGCAAGAACAGTATCAGAAAGGTTAAACTGGGTACAAAAACAAAGAATGTGTGTCAACTGTTTCAAGACTGACCACAAAGCAAAGGAATGTAAAGGAAGGAATTGTTTCAAGTGCGACAAAAAACATCACACCTTGTTACACCTGGAATCCACAAGCCTTCATTCCCCAACTGTCGGTGCCGCGGTTAACAAAAATTACAACCTTCTTGCAACAGCAAAGGTAGCGGTCCAGGCAGAGAACGGTCAAGCAGCCAAATTTCGAGCCTTGCTAGTCTCAGGATCACAGATCAATTTGATCACTGAGCGATTGGCATCAATGTTGTCATTAAAGCGGCACAATACAAAGCTCCGGATCGAAGGAATTGGAGGACAACCAAGAATGAGTAGAGCTAGAGTAACTATCTTCGTTAGCTCTCTTCACGGGGATTTCAGCCAGCGCATAGAAGCCTTTGTCCTTCCCCACATCATAGCTGACCAGCCAGCTCAACCACTTACTCATTGTGCGTTAAAAATACCCAATGAGTGTCAGTTAGCAGATCCCCAGTTTGATAAACCTGGCAGGATAGATCTACTAATCGGCGCCGAGCACTATTACTCGTTACTCCTTCCAAATCAGCAGAAGATCGGAAGAGCTGGTGCCATGCTACAAAATACGAAACTAGGATGGATTGTAGCAGGTGGAATTAAATCCAACAGCATCGGTGAAGAAACTGACGCATTAATTGAAAGGTTTTGGAAACTAGACAATTTGGACAACCAATCAAAACATCGATCTCCGTCAGAAGTACATTGCGAGAAATTCTTTGTAGAAACTCTAAAAAGAGCGGAAGACGGAAGATTTATTGTGAAACTACCATTCTCCGAACACCCTTCAGCCCTGGGGGAGTCAAAATGTATTGCTATCAAAAGGTTCTTAGCCCTAGAGCGACGATTAGAGGGTGATGTTCGGAATGGATATTCCGACATCATGAAAGAATATGAAGCTTTGGGACATATGAAGGCTGTTCCAACGACACATATACCCAAGAATCATTATTTCATACCACATCACTGTGTTCTGAAACCAGACAGCAGCAACACAAAACTACGAGTGGTTTTCCATGCTTCATGCAAAACATCAAGTGGAAAATCCTTGAACGACATGCTTCATACAGGACCCACGGTTCAGAGCGAGCTATTGTCCATACTACTACGCTTCAGAACACACAAATATGTGTTCACGGCGGACATAGAAAAGATGTACCGTCAAGTATGGATCAATCCAGATAATCAGTTCCATCAGCTTATAGTCTGGAGAAACGATCCATCCGAGGATCTTAAGTACTATAGACTTAAAACCGTCACGTATGGAACCAAAACAGCCCCATTTTTGGCCACCAAATGCCTAAATCATTTAGCAATCCGGTCACGAGACAGCTACCCGTTGGGGTCTGCGACGCTTGAGAATGACTTCTACGTAGACGATTGCTTGACGGGTGCTGACTCAGTGGCAGAAGCAGTTCAAATCCAAAGTGAACTGAATAAAATATTACTACCACACGGTTTCAAATTACGAAAGTGGTGCTCAAATAATGCAGGAATATTGCAAGGAATACCCAAAGGGGATACCGTGAGCGATGTAAAATTGGGTGAGACCCTGGACCAATACAGTGTTAAAACCATCGGCCTGATATGGATGCCCAATAAAGACCAACTTTGCGGAAGATCGCAGCAAGGCGAAGCGTTGGTCATCACAAAACGAGTGGTTTGCTCGGAGTTGTCACAAATTTTTGACCCTATAGGTTTATTTGCGCCAGTTGTAGTAAAGGCAAAGATATTTATGCAACACCTCTGGGAATTGAAATTGGCTTGGGATGAGGAATTGCCCTTGGAACTTCAGTCCGATTGGAAAAACTATCGCGCTGACCTGCAAAGTCTGAATGAACTGCAAATTCCAAGACACATATTTGACGGAAAGGTACCAGTCACGCAAGAGTTACACACCTTCGTGGACGCCTCAGAAAAAGCATATGGCGCAGCAATATACGTACGAGCAACCTATAAAAATAAGTAAACCTCAGTAAGGCTGCTATGTTCCAAATCCAGAGTAGCACCCACAGCGAAGCAATCCTTGCCCAGACTAGAGTTGTGCGCAGCAATCCTCGGCGCAGAGCTGACGCACAGAGTCAGACAAGATTTACGCTTGTCTGTGGACAAGGTTTCTGGGTTCTTTTGGACTGATTCATCCGTCGAGTTAGGGTGGATCAATGCAACGGCTTCCACTTACCACACGTTTGTGGCAAATCGGATAGCCAAGATTCAAGAAGTGACGAAACAGTCTCAATGGCGTCACGTATCATCCGCCAACAATGCAGCCGACGTCTTGTCCAGAGGAGTACCAGCTAGCAAACTTTCAAGCAACAGTATGTGGTTTTATGGACCCCTGTTTTTACATGGACCCAGGGAGAACTGGACAAAGATGCCAGCCATTATTTCGACGAATTTAGAGCAAAAAACCAAATTCGTCAGCATGGCGGCTGCTAAGGACACATTCGGAGGGGAGGTTTACAACTGTAGGCACAGTAACTCTTTTTACAAATTACAACGGATTGTTGCGTACATGCTGCGGTTCTGTTATAAGGCAAATAGAGCGCCAACGAAGGCACTATGTCTAGGCGAGCTGAACCAGGCACGCACAATTATCCTACGCACAATTCAGCAAATCGAATTTTATGCAGAGTGCAAACAGCTCAAACGTTATAAAACAGTGGACAAAAAGAGTTCCCTTGTGTCATTGGCTCCTATCCCTGGACCTGATGGATTAGTTCGAGTAGGAGGCAGACTCGAACACTCAAACCTATCCGAGGGCGCAAAACATCCAGTCGTGCTCCCCTACAATGACACAATTGTAAAAAAGATCCTAAGGGAGATACATGAGACCAACATGCATTGCGGTGCCCAAGCCTTGCGTGCTATCGCTCGGCAACAATATTGGATCATCAATGACAAAACAATGGCGAGAAACATTGTACACAATTGCGTACGGTGTACCAGAATGAAGCCCAAATTAATGAATCAAATTATGGGAAATCTACCAGTCGAAAGAGTCACGCAGGCTCGCCCATTCTTTAACTCTGGAGTAGATTACTGTGGCGCCATATGGATTCATCACAAGATCCGAGGCAAACGTCCTGACAAGGCCTATATCGCAGTGTTCTGTTGTTTCTCCACGAAGGCAGTGCATTTGGAGTTGGTAAGCGATCTCACAACAGACGCTTTTTTGGCCGCTCTCCGCCGATTTCTTGGACGCCGAGGAAAGTGCCAGACTATCCATTGTGATAATGCAACAAATTTTGTGGGAGCCAACAATAAATTAAAAGAGCTCGAAACCTCTATTTTTTCTACCAATGCGAAGGACGCCATAGTTCAACATTGAAACAAAAGAGAAGTAGACTTCAAATTCATTCCCCCACGAGCACCATCATTCGGTGGCCTATGGGAGGCTGCTGTAAAATCCGCAAAACGGCTGCTTGTTTCAGTTACAGCCACGGCATCGTTAACCTTCGAAGAACTCAACACTGTGGTCATTGAAGTCGAGGCGATTCTCAATTCACCGCCTATCACTCCCATGTCATCAGACCCCACTGACGAAGCAGTTTTAACGCCAGGACACTTCCTGATTGGAGAACCATTAACTGCTCCTCCCGATACCAACATTGCGCACGGCAAACCATTAGTAAAAAGATGGGACCTGGTATCACGACTGAAGCATGCCTTTTTGGAAACAATGGTCGAGCGAGTATCTGCAAGAACTCCAAAATCGACCCAAATGGAAAACGGCGCCTCCAAATATTCATGAGGGATTGCTTGTCCTTATAAAGGAAGACAATGTGCCTGTAATGAGCTGGCCTATGGGAAGAGTTTTAGAAACGTATCTAGGACCGGACAACCACGTTCGGGTAGTGGACATCAAAACGTCTTCGGGAATATTCAAGAGACCAGTGACTCTGTTAGCTCCACTGTTCCCAGAAGAAGTCAGCAGCAAGCGCCCATTAGACGACACCCACAAGGCAGACCTATCTAATGAGCCTCCGGCACAACGCAAAAAAGGAATCCTCCCATCAATGCCTGTAATTCTAGCACTTATGTCGCTACTTCCACTAGCGATGGCAATTCCAATCAAAGTGACGAAGTTCAGTAACAAGCCAGAAATATTCTATGAACGGTTGGGAACCACGAGAATGGTAGTTTCCGAATGGACAATGATAGTATATTACGACTTGAATCCCTACTGGAATGATATGAAGATACTTTCAGTTGCATTATCGGAACTCTCACATAAGTGCCAGGAAATGACAAACGTAGCAGCATGCAATTCCATTCTAGACCATTTTAGACATCTAGTTGCAGAGCTTGAGTCAGGAAACAACCTTATGCATCATTCTCGGCAACGTAGATCACCGTTTAATGTTATTGGAACCATAGCCAATTCATTATTCGGCGTGCTTGACTCCACATACGCAGAAGATATGGCCAAAACCATAACAAAGGTTAAAGGCAACGAGGCTTTCCTCTTACAGCTACTTCAGAACCAGACATCCATGGTTGACTCCACCATTAATTTGGTGCGAAAAGGAAGTTTGGCTACCAATAACCGCTTGAGATCTTTGGAACAACAGATGACCCTCATAAATAAGCAACGAGGACAGTACCAAGGAGCACATTTGGAGCAAGCATTTATGATTCTCACAACACAAATGAATCTACTTGCAACTGGGTTACAGCGAATGCAAAGTGTGATAACTGATGTGTTAACTGATGTTCGCCATAGAACAATCAGTCCAATTTTAATATCACCTACACAGTTACGAGATCAACTCGATCAAATTCGGGATCATCTACCACCCAACCAAATCTTGCCAGTCGCCACTACTAATGTTCTGCAGCTCTACAAAATAATGTATGCGCAAGGCAGTACAACTGATACTCACGCCATCTTTCGAATAACAATACCACTGGTGTCGTCAGAGTTATTGGATGTCTTTAGCATTGTGCCCATCCCAATATGGGAATCGAAAGGCTGGACATTGTACAATCTTCAGACAACGATCATAGGTGTCAATGCCCATAGAGATCGCTTTATAGGTTTTAATGAGGACGAATTCAAAAGATGCACACCTATGAAACTTGACCAACATATTTGTTTCAATCACTTAACGGCATACAATGTAGACAGTAGATGCGAATTCCAGTTATTTAATAACAAGACTGGAACAGAATATCACAGCAATCTTGTGCACTCCAGCATGGTATGGATAAAAACTCTCCAATCTAACCAATGGATCTTCGCAACCAAGGAACCAGCAACTATTTGTTTCAATCACTTAACGGCATACAATGTAGACAGTAGATGCGAATTCCAGTTATTTAATAACAAGACTGGAACAGAATATCACAGCAATCTTGTGCACTCCAGCATGGTATGGATAAAAACTCTCCAATCTAACCAATGGATCTTCGCAACCAAGGAACCAGCAACTGCAGGCGGTATGCAATGGAGTTTCATCAACTATCAACATAAGGGCGACTGGCATGCTGAGCTTGCCCATTGGTTGCACTGCACGCAATGTCAATATAAGTTTGACTACATTCGGCACCATGACCACTGAAGTACAAACATCGTTCAGTCGATTCGGCGATATCTCCCATCCCAGAAATTACATAGAAGAAATCTCGGACTCCGCGTCAAGGACTTCCACCCAATCACCAAGTACGGACGACATAGATTTAGAGATCTTACAACATCAGTTAGCCGATATAAAAAGAAAGAATGCACCGTACCAATTGGACCACCAGACAACCATGTCGTACACATTTCGGTCATCATACTGATACAAATAGGCACCCTCGTCTTGCGACACAGGCGGACCATTTGGACTCCAAAACCTAAAAGACCAACTCCGGAACCTACCCCAAGACAGTTTACCATAGAGCTGGACGATGGTTGAGCACCTGTTCAACGGCCGGGAGAATGTTAAGTCATGTGCATTTAATATTAAGACACAAAAAACACAACACCATAAGTATGTAATAAAGACAATATTAGGTCATAGCCTAAATAAAGAGCGACGAACATTAAAAAACCAAACCTTTCAGAAACAACGAACTGCTGACAATGCAAGTCAATGCAACCGACAAATTAGTGCAGAATATTACATTGTGAAATTGTTAATTTATCATTTTTATGTTTTTGCTATATTTCCATTAATTTACCACCTAAGCAATATCCATGTATCAAAGTAGCTATAAATATTGAACTTTTATACTAATAAAATCAGTCTCAGACAAACTCATTCTGAACTCAATTCTTTCTCCACGTCCAATTTGTTCAAGTGCAAGTTGCGGCAACAAACCAGCAATCGGTTCATGTACCCTTTGCTCAAACCTTTTATTACAGATTAACATTATTGTTTTGTTGAATATGTATGTTCTTCCGTGAAAGAGCTCGAATAGGGGTATAGGAAGTGCTGGAGTGTATTGCATTGTTATATGTTGCAACAGCTTCTGCGAGTATTCGGTCATTCCCGCATTCTAGGCGCGCTTTCCTTTGTTTTGTTCATTTTTATCCGTATAGTTCGGTTAAGGTGGAATGCAGTCTTTCGACAGAAGCGTTGCCCGTTGATTGTTGGAATGAAGTTGTATGAGCTGTTATTTGGAATTGGGTTAAGAGGTCGTTGAATAGACTGCCCAAAAATTTCGCGCCCTGGTCGAAAATTATGTTCTTTGGTGCGCCGTAGTGACTTATAAATTGTAATAGGGCATCGGCGATAGGGGGTAAGCTTGCGCTAGCTTGGAAAATTTGGTCTATAATGGTGAGGTTACAAGCATTGTTAATAAAGTATATGTCTATATGCACAACCGCCAATGGTCCCTCTGGTGCGGTTGGGGTCTGCAACAGTGGTTTATGGGGGCGTCTATCGTACTTGAGGCATAGGCAGATATCGCAATTTTTTTTATAATTTTTGTTGTAATGTCTTTAAAATGCGGAAAATAAATGTCCCTTTTTAAATGGTTATATGTTTTATCTATCCCCCTATGATTGGTGTAAAAGTGATACGCACGAATTTTGTTTTCCTGGTCATAGGGATTAGTAATTTCGGTTAGTCTATTTGTCTTGCAGTTGTTGATCCGGTACGGAATACTATTTGACTATTGAAGTGATTGGTATAATTTGTGGGTCTTCGTTTATGTTCAAGTTTGGCTCAATTCTGCTGAGTGCGCCAGCGATTACGTTTTGCGACCCTTTTTTGTATACGACTTCGTAATCGTAAGCGACCAGGATAGTTTTCCATCGAAGTAGTTTTGGTTCTGGCCTTTCAGATTTTCTAACCAGATTAATGGCTTATGATCCGTGACTATTTTCTACGCCCGAAGAGGTATGGTCTGAAATGACCTACAGACCAAATGATAGCTAGCAATTCATTCTCTATCGTAGAATAGCGGATTTCCGTATCCGATAGTGGCCTGCTAGCGAAATATATGGGTCTGTCATTAGTGTCCGGGCCTTGTGACAACACAGAGCCTATCGCATAGTTACTTGCGTCTGTGGTCAACGTGAATGGTTTATTAAAATCAGGGTATATGAGTATGGGTGAGTAGATGAGTAGATCTTTCGACGTTTCTCTATGCTATTTTTGCGAAGTCTTTAATAAATTTCCTGTAATACCCTAATAGTCCCAAAAATGTCTTAATTTCCCTAGTTGTCCTTGGGCAGGGGAAGTCCTTGATGATTTGAATCTTAAGTGGACTTGGTTTGACTCCTTCCTGGGTGACGATGTGTCCGATTTCCTTCCTTAAAAAGTGACACTTGCTCGATTGGATTTTTAGATTTGCGTTTTGGGTGTTATGAATACGGATTTAATATCTGCTATATGATTTTGGAGTGAGGGTGAGAATACTATTATGTCGTCGAGATAGACGAGACAGACGTTACCGACTAGATCACATAAGACGTTGTCCATAACGCGTTGGGACGTGGCAGGGGCGTTCTTGAGACCGAAGGGCATCCTTGTGAACTCATAATGCCCATTTTCGACGGTGAATGCCGCCTTGCTTGCGTCGCGTGGGTTCATTTGAATTTGGTGAAAGCCACTTGCTAAGTCTATAGTTGTGAAATACATGGTCTTTCCTATGCTGTCTAATATGTCTGCAATGTTCGGAATAGGGTATCTATCAGAGATCGTTTTTTCATTTAATTTTCGAAAATCGATTACCAAACGCCACTTTTTTTCGCCTGTGATGTCCTCTTTCTTAGGTACGAACCAGAGGAGTGCACTCCAAGGGGAATGGCTGCTGTTTATGATGTTCTGCTCCAGCATTTTTGAAATTTGCTTTCGAACTTCGGATTTATGTACAAATGGGTAACGGTAAGATTTTGTGTGAATCGGTATATTATCTGTCGTGGGTATAGAGTGTTTGACGGCATTAGAGAACGTTAGTTGATTGTTTTCGTTGTGAAAAAGTCTTTTGAATGATTTGCATAGTTTGAGAATATATTGTTTTTCCTCGCTGTTGAGGTGTTCCGTCTGAATGTCTAATTGTTGATCGTCCGGTAATTCTGTATTAGTTGCCGCGGACATGCAGTTTAAGTATTGGTGGGTTCGTGGAGAAAACTCTTCTGCCTGTAACGGTTCTTCTAGATAAAGTGTTTGAGTCTGGTCTGAGTTATTACAGACTTCGAAATAGGCGGATCCTGCGATTGCGGTGTATAAGCCACCTGTTATGACTATTTGATTATCCAAATTCGTGGTTTCATATATAAAGTCTCCCTGCATGAAGTTTACTGGGAGCGATAGTCGCATTTTTGTATTTTATAGTAGGGTATGTAATGTATCTACAGGGTTTGCTCTTGTGAGGATTGGGATGGCGGTTTTTGGTGTTTCTAATATGGAGTCGGCAAAGTTTATTTGTGAGTGAGTGTCCACTAGGGTCTGTTTCCCTGGCCAGGGACATTAATTCGCTTCTTATTTTAGTGGCTGTGTAATATAGTTTTCCCATACTGAGTCCGTCCGTAAGTAAAAGAAAACCTGTAGTGTGTGTCCGATACGCACTTCCCTCTTATCCTTGCTTTCCTGTGTTTAGTGTAAGTTGTATGCCATTCGTGTAGTGCTACTGTGTTTCCTTCCACCTTTATTGTTTTTTTTTTTTTTTTGAATGTTATCGACTTCAACTGTGATTATGTGATTTAGTAATTTTTTTTTTTTTGAGGTTAGTGAACATGTGGCAACAATAAACGTTAACTTGTTCGTGTAATGTTTTGTTGACATATGTATATATAACATATAACATATGTATAACATTTTCCTTGATTAATTTTATTGATTTTATTTCTCTAATATGGTTTTATTTCGTAGTGCGTGGTTTGTAAAAAGAATTCAACATTGTACAAGCCAACACGGCATCAAGTGTCGCTCCGCCACTCTGGCGCGTCTTTAGCTCTTGGCGGCAGTCACTGCACAGCGACGCAACAAGAGTTTCACAAGCGGCGTAACACAAATATGTACATACATGTTTGCTTGATATTTTCCAAAGGGACAGTATAATATTTGTGCAGGTTTAATTTATTCTTCCCTTTTTTTTTTATAGTATTCTTGTTTTTATGTATTTCCTAATAATACATTAGCGTTTATGTAAGTTGATAAATGGAAATGATCCTGGTTCCTTAACAGCGATTGTTGTATACATATACGGTCGTTAATCACACAACTTACTCAACTTGTAAACCATTGTGTGCGGATTGTCTGATTGCGTTGTCGGCGATTGATGTACACATTGGCAAATCGGTGATATTTGAGGGCACGCTGTTATTTTTCGGTTCTTGGGCAGCGAGTTCTGGTCACAACGAAGTCTAATGTTCGACTGATCTATTTTCTTAGTATTCTCCTTCTTCAGTGAACCACGCTCGGCCACAGCGACGCCAGGTTGTCACCGCGACATAACGGTTGTTTTCAGAAATGCAAAACCGCAACCAATCGCAATTAAGCTATAGGCTGATGCAATATTAGCATAGTGATAAAATTAATATACCGATGAATTACCCGAAAAGCATACTCGTACTCCCTCGCACACCAAGTGCTCTCCGACACACACAGCAGTTTGAGATGTCGAATTTTTTATCTATTTATCATTTTTTCATTTCTTTTTTTTTTTTTTTTTGTAAGCTGCTGTGTATTGATGATACCGGTGCCTTATCAGCGATTGATGTACACATATACGGTCATCGCACACAGCAGCTTATTGGTATAGTAGTTGTAAATTGTCCCACACAAGCGAACCCGGTGCCTTATCAGCGTTTGATGTACACATATACGGTCGCTTGCATGGCATTTAGAATTTGATTTCGTTTGTTTCGTTTATTTTATTTGCACATTTTTGTGTGGCGCTCCCTCCTGAAATCATATTTGCACTTGCACGTTATTATGTTTTATTTCCTTTTGCAGTTGTTCTCTCTTTTAAGTACGTATGTATTATATGAAATTATTTCACTACTAAAAGTTTCCACAACCACCGCTGTCACCTGTTCACTCACCTCAGCCCGCAATCGTTTGTCATCGGCGCTAGTCTTTCAGTTCAGCGCTAGTTTCTTTCAGAGGGGCATGTTAACTCCCGCAACGCGCAATCAAAATTCACAGAATGTGTACAATGCATCAAAAGCTACGCTAGACGTCTTCTTCGCCAAAGCTGCGAGGTCCTCATTCGGTCCCCTAAACACCACCAACGACTAGAGGTTGGAGGGATGTATGATGGAGCCTATGTCATTCATGAAAACGACCATGCAAACACTTGTTTAAAACCAGAACATGGTAATACAGCTGCTCGTAGCACAACAGTCTAAAAAATCTATGCAGACTCTACGAATATCAATGGGGAACGCCAATGATGTCTCACGGCATAAACTAGAATTGTCAAAATTCTTGTCAATTCTTAACTATATTGACGTTATGCTACTGGTGGAAACACATCTTACAAGCAAATACAACTTTCAAATAAGATGCTATACAATCTACCGCACAACTGGAACTGGCGGAACTGGAGTTCGAATCAGGAAACGCATTAAAAACCATTTTCACAAGAGATTTGCAATAAACTTCTTGCAGGCCATATGTACTTCTACAATTGACTTGGGGATCGTTTTAAAGCCGCAGTAGACTACAACGCTAAATAAACGCACTGGAGGTAACGTCTAGTGACTCCCAAAGGAACGCAATTGTACAATGCAATTATTTATTTATTTATTGAATTTAACAATCATCTGTTATTTTAAATTTATTATAATTAAGAGTAAGGCCAAATTATTCTAATAGAGATACAATCAAATTATATTTAATTACATTTCGGGATAATTCAGGGGAAAATAAATGCAACAATAGGTTAAAATTTTTACAGATAACACGAAAAGGATCATGATCCGCAAAATTTTATCTGCAAATTGGTAACCAAAGTAGTTGGAAGCACCGGGTTTGGAACAGAAAATTGTATCTTTGAATTTTGCTCTGATTCAATACTCCTTTCCTTTTCTGCGGACTCCAAACGCACGAACAATATTCAAGGATTGGTTGAACCAAAGAGACATACAGTGTTTTAGTGGTGAAGAGAGAGAAGAAGGTACTCCTCCGGTTTTATTAACTGTTTCAGAAATATGTTCATTAATCGACATTCCCAAATAAGTACGAGATGACATGAGGCATTCGACGATTAAACGTCATAACCTGCGACTTTGACCAGTTTAGTGAGAATAGATTGTTAGTGCTCCACAAGAAAACTTTATCAAGGTCAAATTGCAGATGTCTATGAAGGAATGGTGCGAGAAGGAAAAACAGAGCTAGGTATGTCGTTAACAAAGAGGATAAACGGAAGAGGACCTAAGTGACTGCCTTGCGAAACACCAGATGTACGTTACATCTTGACTTGACATCTTGATCTTGACATCTTATAACTTGAGATGTCATGTTCTTGAACAAAATACACTGCGTTCGATTCAATAGATATAAAGACAATCTGATCAAAGCTATCGAAAAACACGTCCGGATAAAGTCAGATGGAAGACTAATGGAAGATGGATGATAAATATGAGAAATAAACTGAATTATGTTTCCCCTGGAAGTCCTACATACTGTCCAACAATCCCACGCAAGCTCCCAGACCTTATTTATTTTGCTGTGACAAAAACTCGTACTTATCATCAGGCCATTAGCCTGTGCTTTTAACGTTCTTCAAAGCTCAGAAAAACTACGTGAGTACCCACATAGAACTTGCCCCGGTGCTTAACATGAAATCGGACATCGACTACACTACGAGAGACCTAGAAGAAGTACTCATTGCGGCAGCTAAAACCTCTACTCCTCAAGGAAAGGAAGTAGACCGAAAAAAATACTACAAATCCAATCAGAAAATCGAACAGCTCGTGCGAGAAAAGAGGGCGCACGCGTCGTGATTACCAAAACAGCAGATCACCAGCTTCAAAGAAACGTCTTAAGAAAGCAACCCGATCACTCGACCGGGCTCTTCACCAACAGGAAGAAAATGCACAGCTGAGGTACATCCAGAATCTTTCGCCAACAAGCACAAAGTATCTCCTGAGGAGGCCCCACTCTTAGCGCCCCAATTGAAACGACCACCCCGATAAGAAACTCTTCGGGAAGGATACTGTAGCGCTACTTTTCTCGACGTATCTCATGCTCAAAATTAAAACGTATTTGCCAACATACACCCACAAGCTACTGGAATCATACCTCTACAATAGGGTATTCTCAGTGAGATGCAACGCAGCTACATCGAGCGACTACATCATCGAAGCTGGAGTTCCACAAGGAAGCGCACTCGGACCGAGTCTATACGTTTTGTATACTGCGGATATTCCTACAAACGCAAAACTAACAACGTTAACGTTCGCCGACAATACCGCTATCTCCAGATGTTCAACGCAAGCAACAAACCAACTGGCTAATCATCCAATAAAAGTGGAAAGGTAGCTGTCCAACTGGCGCATTAATATAAACGAACAAAAGAGTAAGTATGTAACGTTTACTCTAAACAGAAAAACTTGCCCTCCGCTTTTACTAAACGGTATACAGATCCCTCAAGCTAACGAAGTAACGTACCTTGGCGTCCACCTTGATAGACGACTAACCTGGCGTAAGCACATCGAATGCAAGAAGATGCACCTAAAACTGAAAGCCAGCAGCCTCCACTCTTGTTAATCTCCCAAAGAGTAGATTCGCGTGAAGATATATGTAAAAAATTATAAATTATTACTATTCTTACACGGCACGTGTCTGTTTTACATTTTATGCATGCTTTTATGCACGTGCCAAATACGAATTGAATAATTTTAAGAATTCTGAAATAAATAAACAGGTACTTTTACCAACTAAAATATAGTTTTAAATTAAATTAGCCTCTTAAACTCTTTGTCCAAAAAAAATTACTTTTGAGTATAAAATAATGTGTATACCTCTTTGCTATTATGGAGCATTTATTATTTTATTATTTATTTATTATTTTTCTATTATTATTTGCTTTGAAAAAGAATTTGTCTTTACGCTTAACTGCTGTATTCCTTCATTATATCCGTGCCCTTGATAAAATATACTGCTTTATAAAGTAATCCTTTTCTTATTCAATTTAACCTCAGTTTTTGAAATCTTTGACAATTAAAATTAATGTTTTTTTTATTTAATTCAAGGTTTGTAAACAAAGTGAAAATAATAATACTCGCCAAGAGTTTTGAATAAGTGTTTGATTTGCAATGAATTTCCACACTTGACGCAACGGCTTTTTTGAATATATTTCCATTGTTCAAATATATAGCTATGTAATCCGGCAAACTTTGTTTTGCCGTGTGAATTTTCCTTTGTTTTCTGTATTCGCCCATTGGTAAATGCTCGATGAACTTGGTGGAGTTGTCGGTCAATTCTTCTATGTCGATTAACTATAAATCTGCCCGCTTCTCTTCGTTGCAGTTGTATTTGTTGATTACGTTCATCTCGTGCCTCTTGCGATTGTGATTGACAAAACTGCGCCATGCTGACACACGCATCTTCATTATCTTCTTCGATTTGTTCGCCTGATCGTCGTGCTCTTCTACCTCGCGCGGTTTTTTTTTGCATTGCTGACTGTCACTGCTACGATTTATTCACAATACAAAATGGTTGAAAAATGTTTAGTGAGTAAGATATGAGACCGGAGAGACAACTGGAGACATCTGGCGGGGATAACTGATCGATTGATACTCGTAGTTGATAAATTATCGACCGGCGAGGGCGGGAGAGTAAATTTCAAATTGAAACAAATCGTCGTTAAAGGAAATTTAAATATTTAGCTCTTAATAAAAATATATGGTACAAAAATTATTATAGTCGATTGCCACCCAGAAACACTATTGCGGATTTGTAGATAAAATAAAAAATTTAACAAAAAATGTTGCATAAAAAAATGAAATTAAAAAATTTGGTGTGAGCCACCCTTTACATTTAGGGGGATGAAAAATATATGTTGTCCGATTCTCAGCCCTAACGGAAATGTACATAAAGTTTCACGAAAATTGGTCGAGCCATTTCGGAGGAGTTCAATGTCTAACAGCATGACATGAGAATTTTATATATTAGATTAACTTACTAATTGTATATTTTCTTTCTCGAGGAAAGAAATATAATTGGAATAACACGTTTTTCATTTAATCTGTATGAAACAAAAAACACGAAAGGAAAACTAACTTCGGGCGGAGCCGAAGATTATTAGATATATTATTATTAGATATATATCGGATCGTATATATCCGATATTGGATCGTCGACCGATCCTTATGAAATTTGGATCGAATTAGTTTGCCAAAAGTAAAATCCATAGAAAGTCCCATCCTTCTAACTTAAGAAAAAACAAAGTTACGGCATTCTCGATCAATCAGTTCTATGGAAGGTATAGGATATAGTCGCAAGATCCCTTTAAAGCGATTCCTCCCTTTAAAGTTATATGGCAGCTATAGGATATAGTCGACCGATTCTAGTCTCTTAAAAACTAGTCTCTCTATTAAACTAGTACGGAACGGCCGGGATATAACTGATTGATCGGAAATGGCATAAATTCGTTGTTTTTTAAGTTAGAAGGATTTTCCGTGGATTCTACTTTGGGCAAACTAATCCGATCTGCCAAATTTTATTACAAAAAGCAAAATCCATAGAAAGTCCCATCCTTCTAACTTAAGAAAAAACAAAGTTACGGCATTCTCGATCAATCAGTTCTATGGAAGGTATAGGATATAGTCGCAAGATCCCTTTAAAGCGATTCCTCCCTTTAAAGTTATATGGCAGCTATAGGATATAGTCGACCGATTCTAGTCTCTTAAAAACTAGTCTCTCTATTAAACTAGTACGGAACGGCCGGGATATAACTGATTGATCGGAAATGGCATAAATTCGTTGTTTTTTAAGTTAGAAGGATTTTCCGTGGATTCTACTTTGGGCAAACTAATCCGATCTGCCAAATTTCATAAGGATCGGTCGATTATATACGATCCGATATATGTATATCTAATAATTTAAGATGAATGTCGCCATATAGCGGACTGCCACTCAACTGCAAGGGTATATCAACTTTGGCTTCGTCCGAAGTTAGATTTCCCTTCTGGTTTTCAGATGTTTTTGTAGGGAAAAATATTATTATTTCAATGATAAGTCCCAAAAGTGCAAATGTTCAGTTTTTAACATTTTAGTGGCCCGATTTGTTTTTGGTATATATTTTATAAAGAAAGATGAAAAGCATTGATATTCACTATTTTTAAAATCGGCTTATAACCAAGATTAAGACAAAAATGTAACAGAAACGATGTGATTCGATAATCAGTTTTATTCATTGTCGCATGCGCCATTAGGCTAAATAAAAGTTGTTTGTTTATCTTGAAAACTATACGTTCTACTTTTATTTTTTTTAGCTCTAAATTAACGTTAAAATCGAATTCATGATTAATTATTTAAAAAGAACAAAAACAACATAAAAAGTTTGGTGGAAGAAAATGTCACGTGCGACAGTGGTTAAATTCGAATTACAAAAAACAAACATATAGTGTAAAGTTCATCAAAAAGAATTAGATCAAGATCAATTAATTAGTAGCATTTAAAAATTAGTTGCAGACAATTTTTTTTATCAGGTTTCTCTGAAATTAGCGTATGAAATGGTTTTTAAAAAGTAACTTTTGTATGAGACAGTGTTTATTTTGTTTGAATATTAAAAAAAAATAACCCAAAATGTATATTTGCACCAATTATAGTACTTGTCAATAGCCATGATTGAATTTGTTTTTTTTAAGTAGAAAACAGTTTAAGCTTATGCCTATTTTTCAGATGAAATTCATTTGAAAATTAAGCTGAATTAATTTCAGTTGAATTAAAGAATTACCCATTTGTATTATATGCTCACATGCTAATATCACTTTCTGCTCGTAAAGTTGTGAATTTCTAAGTCTTCTCATTAAGATATGGGATACTGATACACTATGCAGAATTACAACAAAATTTGCCGTCAAATAAGGAAGGTCGAGGTTAGCCGGGTGGAGAGCGTAGCGGTTTCTGACATGGAGTGTCCAGACTTCTACTCCTAGTTGAGCCAATTTTTTCTTTTTAAATAGGTTTTTACATTTGGAACTTAATTTATTTAAATAAAATAAAAGCCGAAAATATATACTCGACATTTTCTTGGGTATTGCACAAATATATATTCAAAAAGCAAAGTTGCCAATCAAGTACACACACATGTGTATGTATTACGTTACGTTAACAGGTGGCTGCGCAAAATTGGTAGCGTCATTTATTGTTACATATAAGCGATTTTGCGATATATCAAAAGTTGCGTCATCTCAACGTTCATTATAAATAAAATCGATCGAGACAATTTTAAAAAATCATTTTTTTCTTTAAAAAAAAAAATTATTTTCAGTGTATTTTTTTTATCTACTATTAAGACGTTTGGTCTTAAAGAATGTGGAATAAATATTTAAAAAAAAAACTAACCTCAAAAGACAGTTAATGGCAAAACATGCCGATTTATTTCAGGAGACCGATAAGGTTCTTGAGGAAAGGTACATCCAAAAAATTGAAAAATCTCCTATGATACCAGCGAATAAGAACTTACATCTTTAATCGTTAAAATTGTAGCAAAGGATGGGAGGCCATTTATATTTTTAGAAAGTGTAGGACTCGAAATACTGAATCTCATTTTCTCTGCATTATCAATGTGCCCTATAACATCTCGGAATGTTATTAATTTTTGTAACTAAAGAGAGAAGAAGAAAAAAAAAGACATAAAAGCTCTTATAAAAGGAAAAATAAAATCACTGAAAATAGACATACCAACCAGAACGAATAAAGCCATTTTAGGTTTATTTTATTTTACAATTAATAAAATCAAATATTGACAAAAAATATATTATTATTAAGACGCTAGGAATGGTACAGGTACACACTGAAAAATATATTAAAGAAAAAGTTTTGGAAGTCCTACAGGAATATAACATAATACTTGACCAAATTTTTAGGTAAAAATTAAGTTACTCAAATTATGAATGTTTGTTTTTTATGTTTAATAATTTTGTGATTAGTATTACATCAGATAATGGCCCACTACAAATATTTTAAACGATAAGACAGATGAGTTTTTATTTCTCGATGACACCTGCGGAGAATCTTTGATGGAGAAACTGAATTCGATTAAATTGGCCAATATTCACCTTGAAAGGTGTGCTAACACACACTTCAATTATGCGTGTACCTCATAAACAAAATTGTTGATATTAGTGAAAAAGTTAATAATTTTGAAAAAATTTAATTTAATTTTAATTTAATTTTAAAAGATAATAATAATCTTTATGAAAATTCAATTATGGGTTTGTTTATTGAAAATAAAAAAAATATTCAACGCTTGATGTAGTAACTCGGTGAAATGGTGGAAAATCTTTAAGAATTAAAAGATTTAGTTTCTGCGCAGTCTTATGGATATTTGGATGGATATTTATATAGACGCTTTTAAAAATGAATATGTGGCTACATCAAAGAACAGGAGAAAAACTTGGTGTTTAGCGAATTTTTCATTATCTGGATGGAATTAAAATTAAATGTTCCAGTACACTAATAAATAAATTAAAAAAAATAATATTAGCACAAATTAAAATAAGAAAAAATAATGATCCTTGAAATTGAGGCTTTGTTAGCTGCGATTTATATGGACCCACGCACTAAGTTTGTTCTGTCTGAAGAACAGAAATTCGTAGCGCAACAAAATAATAAAAAGACAGCGTCCAGCATTGAGCTTAAAAAAGCAAGTTAGGTTAAAAATACTTTTTTTTAATACTAATGAAAATAACCATTTTTTCTCTTATTTCTTAACTTCAACACAAAATATGGGATTGGACGAGAACACAAGTCGGGTGTTATCAATTCAAGAGCCTTCACACAATGTTAAGGAAAGTGAAGAGAAGCAATTTCGGACGAAATTCTTCAGTTTTACACAGAAATCGCACTTTATGTTTACACACATATATAACGAGCTATAGCTGCGGTCTCCTTATCTATATATATTCCAAAAGGCTTTTTCAGCTTGTACTTCAATTTGTACTTACTGAAAGACGAAGTTATTTAAGTGCAGAAACATAAAACTCCCTATTATGCGGTAAGCTGAATAATTTATGAAGAAGTTTGTTTTTTTTTTTCAAAAATTAAAACTTAAGAAGAAACTTTTTTTTTTACTGGATTCGAACACAGATCTTTTTATTTCATAGGTCGAAACATTACCTCTCGGCTATCCCCAATTTTTTTTTTTTATTATATATATTTGAAAGTTGGGTTGAAGAAAAGTTTGTTGTTTTTAAGACAAACACAAAAAACCGTTTGAAAGGAATTTTTATTTTTTCGATCTTTGGAAAAATCTCAGTTTGTGATAAATCTCAAGTGATTCCATCTCTGAGAGTTTTTTCTGACTGACTCAATAAAATTAATCGCATATATTAAAGCTTAACCGAAATACGTAATATTTCAAATAAAAGAGCTGAGAGAGAGCAAGTATAATTTACAATTTAAAAATTTTTAATTTAAAAATAAAAATAAAAGTTATTAACACAGTTAACAGTTATTTAAGCTCCGACGTTAAGTCATCGATTTACAGGATTGTTCGTTCTTGACGCCATTTCAGAATTTCTTGTAGATGTGAGAGCCAGTCTAGGCTCCATCGACTTGTCTGAAAGAGAGGGCTCCAGGGGTACCAATAAAGGTCCTCCTATTAAGAAATTGCCGGGTGTAAGTGGAGACAGATTGTTTGGATCTGCTGATAACAGGCACAGTGGACGTGAGTTTAAACAAGATTCGATCGAAGTAACGATACAGATGAGTCTTAACGGCCTTTACGTTAGCCTCCCACAGTCCACAAAAGTAAAACTATGAGGTGGGTTAAAGTTCCATTAGATTCCACGTGCTGCAAGGGTAGATGTGATGTCTGTGTGCATGGAATTTGAAAACGCCCTTTTCCAGATGAAAAGATTGTCTTCTCCGATGGAATTGGTTCCTTCATCGCTATATAAATAAAATTTTGAGTAGATAAGACTATCTACGGACTATCTATATATAGGATAAGGATAACAGGACGTTACGGCATCTAAATGTATCGGCTTGGCGATATACGCCTTGTACCTGGAGGCCTTTAAGTAAAAGGCGGCCGAAAAGCCGACACCAGTCAAAGGCCGACCAACCAGGTTTCAAATGCTCGTCCAGAGGGATTGACGCAATAGAGAGGCAGCTCACTAATTAACTGTGAAGCAGGCATTAGGCGTTGTTTGTAGCATTGGCACAATTTCGCAGAATCCTTTAATCTGCTCCAACTGTAGCGCCGGATCGTATATCGGCCGACTATATAAGATGCATGTCGCCACCTAACGGACTTCCACTCAACTGCAGAGTATATCAACTTTGGCTCCGCCCGCAGCCGCTCAACTCTGTCAGAACTTATTTTGTTTGCGGGGTTCCAAATAATAGAGACATATTCCAGCCTCGACCGGATGAATGCGGTATAAGTACACACTGAGCCTCGAGTAAGGGCTCCTACACTGGTTTGTGTGCCTCCTCACAAAGCCCAGCAGGGCATACGCCTTAGGCATTATAAAATCTAAATGGCTAGAAAATTTTAATTTTTTATCAAAAAGGACGCTAAGATCAACCAGCTCCTCTTTAAGTTGCCAGTTGTGGTTGCCAATTGCATATGCAGTACAAATATGTAGTGAATAAAATTACATTATATATAATAAATTTAGAGGAAGAAGATTGAGGGTGCACCAAGAGGAGACTCGTCGAAAATCCTCCTGTAGCAGATATCTCTAATGCAACTAATGGCTTTATAGACTTTATTTTAGAGGCTTTTAGAGGCTTTAAGGTCATCCGCGTACAACAGAAAGTTAGAATAAAGAAAGTAAGAGGAGATGTCATTTATGAATATGATGAATAGGAGTGGTCCCAAAGAACTACCTTGCGGAAGCCCAGATGGGGCAATGAAGGAACTTGAGGTGGCATCTCCCATGGGAACGTGGCATGATCGGTCTGCCAAGTAAGATTCCAACAAATTTAACAAGGAGGAATTTACGCCTAATCTTAACAGTTTTGCAAGTAGGGCTGCGTGGCAAACTTTATCAAAGGCTTTAGAGAAGTCCGTATAAATAGCATCAACCTGACATCAACGCTCCAATGCAGTGCTTAGAGAAACCTCTAAGTTAGTTGTGGTGGATCGCCCCGGCATGAATCCATGATGATTGTGAGATATAAGGTTACGTATCAAAAATGTTAACTTTTGGCGACTATACGCTCCAGTAACTTGGCAATATTGCAGATCTTGGCAATAGGACGGTAGTTTGTGACGTCTACCCTACAGCACCTTTTCCCTTTATACTTTCTTTTTTAGACCCTCTGTGTACCAGGGAAGCTTGTACGATCTTCGAACCTTAACAGCGGCATTATTATCAATAATATTGAATACAGCAATCAAAAATTTAGTATAACACTCATCAATAGTTCCATTCGAAGAAAGGGGAACCCAATCAAAACATTCAATAGTGGTATTAATAAGTGAAAGGTTAGACTCATTAAAGTGATAATATGAAATAGGTGAAGCGGAAGGCAAAAAAATATAAAGTTAAATGTTTATCTACAATGGCTTATGGGGCATATCACACGGACTTAATGGTAAATTACAAATTTGTACCTTACTATTTACGAAATGGTTTAAAAATATCATATCCAGATTTTTCGATACATCATTAAAAATATTGTTTACTTGGGAGAAGCCCATGCTAAAAATATCATCCAAGACTACGATTTCGTGGTGAACGTTGCTGCGTAACATATCAAGGGACTCCGGGTCCCAAGACCAATCAATAGAGCTCAGATTGAAGTTGATAGCACCAACATAGCGCTTGGGTCCTCCATTTTAACACACACGCTGGCGATGTTTTCCATATGTGCTTGATAGGTACTGAATGCGCTATTTGGTGAGATATTCGATGCAATGATGGTGAAAGGGCCCTGAATGCCCTGGATTGAAACGGCTAGCTGAGTAGAGGGTCACCAACCGGAAGGCTAACCAACAAGGCTAGCAGGGATCGGCGGATAGCGATGATCACACCATCACAATGGGTGCTGGATGCATCACGGTCTTTCCGAAATACTTGAAACAAGTTGGACTCAAAGAACTCGGAGGAACTTAAGTTGCTATTGAGATACGTTTGCACAAGAACAATGACATTAAAATCACAGACTGAAGAATTCGGGAGCACCATGCGGGACTTGGTCCTTGTTCTCGATATATTTTGGAAGCTAACTTTTATGCTCTTATTAAAGCCCAAGGCAGCAAGATTCTGTGGGAATTTGGTTGGGTGGTAAATATGAAGGCACTGGCAGGGTCCTGATGCCAGATGATGATGTCCTTCCAAAATAGCCACCGAAGACACATCATATACATTTTCCCTAATCTCCACTTTGTGCCTATCAATGTCCAGTCGCCGTGCGAATCCAGTGACAGGTAAAGATATGGAGTAATTATAGTATGAGGGAAAAATGTAAATAAACATTTCATCCATTTGCCCAGAAAATTCGGGGTCCCTTCTGAATGTTTTCCTTATTGCCTTATATGTTGGCATACTAACCGCTAGCCCAAAATGTAATTTCCTATCGAAAGTAATTCATATAATTGGGTGCATTTAATCGAGTTTTTATGTCTCTATTGTTTTACAAGAATTCTTGAAATTAGATGAATTGGTCCGACAATTCCCAGCCACCAAATTCTGGCACTGCAGAAATCGTGTTCCCGAAATTTTCCCAATCGCTGAGAGACGGGAAGTCCTCACCACTGAACATAACGGGGCACAAGAGAATGTACAAGGGAACATTCACATCTGCACAAGAAAATGTCAAACAAATACTTTCGGAATACTACTTCCCGAAAATGACCAAGATAGGGAATTAAATCGTCACTTAATGTAAAACCTGCGCTAAAGCAAAATAAGAAATACTTCCTCACATGCATTGAAAATTTTCAGAATTCTCAATGGTCCAACCAATTCTTTCTAGAATTATCTAGAACTATAGAGGATCTCAAACTGGCTTTACTACCACTCCTTAACGTCTTCCCTTAAACCAGAATAATTTACTGCGACAATGAACCCTTATTCAACTCGCACACCATTCTAACCATGCTGGAAAATCACTTCGGAGTTAGCGTCTCAAATGCACAGCCACTTCACAGCGTCTCAAACGGATAAGTGGAACGTTTCCATAGCAATCTAGTGGAGCTTGCAAGATGCCTTAAAATAAGCAAAGGCGTCAGAGGCCAGCCGATGTGATAGTCACACAATCAAGTGACCCCACAGTGCGAGATACAGGATAGAAAAAGGCATGCCCAAAATAAGCAGAGAAGCAGGGAAAATGCCATTAAATCAGAGTGTTTAAAGTCGGCGACAAAGTTCTAGTGAAATCCAATAGGAGACTAGGCTTTAACCGTTATGCGAGGAAAAATTGTGGAACACACACAATCCTCATTAAGGGGAGGGTGGTCCACAAGGACAACCTTAGGTAGGCGAAATAGAACCATGTTGCCATTCGTCTGATAATTTTTACTATTTTTTAGCCCTAGCCACTTGGCGTAAGTTTTTGACATTGTCATGTTTAATTATTCCTATTCTTGCTCATTATTCATTTACGCGCACTTTGTTTAATTATGCTTTATCATTGTTTGGTGGTGGGCTACCCAAATTTGATAAAAGACTACAATAAACCCGAAATTATAGGTCCACATCCGTACCTCTGCTATTTCTTTTGCCCATAACATCGGTGCACGTCACGGTACACTCTCAGGCCAAATACGTTCTCATCATTGAGGGGAAAATTTTATTTTGGGAAGAATTCGCATTCGTGAGACACTCAGCGAATCTTTCAAAGGCACGTGGTGGAAGAAACTGATGATACGATTAACATGTTTCCACAGTCACACAAAAAGAAGTTCAAGAGCGTAGATGTCGCTAACCTGCGTGACCTGCTTGATTCATTGAGCATTCACCATGGGGTAGCTAGGAGTTTAGACTTCTTTGGAGCGGCGTTAAAAGAAGTGGCGGGAACGGCACAAGCAGAGGACCTTGAAAAAATCAAACTTACTGAATTCCAACAATAGACAGATTAACATTAACAAAAAAGTACAGGAACAAATCAATAGTATTTCCACCACTGTCAATCAAATACTGAAAAAATCCCAAATAGATTCGGGACACCTATACGAGATGTTATTGTCTCGGAATTGGATGATTGAAATGGAGCTGGAAAATTTATTGCTGGCAATAGCTCTTGCTAAGATCAATGTCATTAGCCCTAGCATATAAGATCATGCAGACCTGGAAAGTATGTGGATCGAGGTCAGCAGTCTCTAGGCCAGCACTTAAAGAAGTAACTCTTCAACACAAGCTTTAATCATCTTTGGGAATTCTCCGGCCAACCGACCAACAGTGCCCTTCACCCCCATTAGAGTTTCATCAACTGCGAAGGACCGCCCGAAAAGAAGGAGGAAGGCGCCGCTAAACGACTGCAATTTCACTTCTATTTATTTTAATTATACTATTTTATTAATTTTCTTATTTTTCTTTTCAAAATAAAATCTTTTATGACAACTGGGGCGACGAATATTTCTTTAGGTAATAGGTAATATGAATAGGTAATGTCTTTAGGTAATATTTAGGTAATATTTCTTTAGGTAATATTTCTAATAGGTGAAATTAAATGTGTTTTTTTTTCAATATATTTTTCGTACAATATCATAATCATAATTACTGTGGGCATATGCCACTAGATCTTATCCAGATCGTTTGGTTGGCTTACTTTCCTTTTTGTTATGCACATATTGTGCTTTATGAAGTATATACCCACACAAAAATTATGACAATTATCAACAATAATATATTTGTTAAAATGGGAACGATATTTTTTGACTCTATTTTATTAATAACATTTGCAATAGAGTAAACTGTCATTGTATCGATTAATCCCATTGTATTTATATTTATATTTGTTTACAATCATCGAATTTACTTATGCTATTTGTGTACATTTATATGATGGTTCGTATGTATTTATATATTTTTCTTTTTTGCCAATTTTCGTAAGTATTAAACATGTTTCATTTCGAGACTAAATAAGTTTATTGTAATGTTTTTTATTGAATTGGAAGATTTTTTTTTGGAAAGATTTTTTTTATATTCAAAAGTTATATTTATATTTTCATATATGTATATATTTGCATATTCTTCTCTTTTCTTGATATACCTATATATACCTATATATATTTTTTTTCGCATAGCTTTACAGGCTACACAGCTATAGGGCGGATAGAATTCCGCTCAATTTTACATAAAGTCGATTATAATTATAATGCAACGCAGTAAATTAATAATGCAACGCCATCCATCAATTCAAATATATTAGAAGAAAAAACTATAATATTTATTGTTGTTGTGCGCTCTTTGTTGCACTGTTGGTGTACGTGGCCGGTGCTGCCTGCACAGGCTTCTATCATTTCATTATCTTGTTGGGGCAGCGGTGCTGGCATAGGTGTGTTCACAGAAGGATGATTTCAGGGGTCCGCTGCAGTCGTTGGGACACCTCTTTTTTTTTTTTGTTGCGGAAGCTTCTTTTGGGTTTGTTGTTTAATGGCTTTATGCGCTATTCTTTTCCTTAATCTTTTGATGTACTCCACCGCGCTTTCCCATCACATCACTCTACTTACTCATATTTTTTATTTTTTTTTTCGGCTGCTAACTGTAGCTCTTCCTGATGCTTCAATACTTCTAGATCGTATTCCTGATGTCCTCGGTCCTCCAGGACCCATTTCACGGTCGCCTTGTAAGATCGCCTGAATATTTTAAAGAATTTTCATACTTTTTAATGTATATTAATTTTATTTCACGAGGGCGACATGTCGTGTCGCTGCTCTAGCTTTTTCGTCAGTGTTTTTTTTTTGGGAGAATTTTACTTCTTCTAAACCTTCCATAAAAAGGCTGCGCTGCTGCAGAGGGCAGCGGCAGAGTATCAGTGACTATAAACAACTGTGTGCACTACACGATACGCCACAATAAGAAACCTTTGCGGGTGGCGTGAGTTACGATATCGAACAGAGTTTTATATGATGAGTAAGAGGTGATAAGTCGTCAACTGAGCAAACATGTAATGAGACGTTGGTCTGCGTATCTGGCTGAAAGATAGTCTGAAGCCGAAAAGTCTGGTATCTTATGAATCGCAAAAGAACAGTATCGTAAACCCAGAGAGGGGACAAATTCTGAGATCACTTCTCTTTGGGAAGGGATATCTTCATAGATCATCCAAAATTAAATCGATTCAGTACCGCGACGCCTTCAAAAAGATATTAAAACCAAAGGAAACAGTATATTTTACTAAATTCTTTTTTTTTTTCGTTTACTTTCTTTTAGTTTAAACTTTGTTATTCATATTAAAAGGGACTTGTCAAAGTTTACTTTCGCTCATATTTCTTCAAGTTTATATGACAAAACATTTAATTCAATAATTTTTTGTTTGAACTAGCACTAAGTAAAACAGAAAAACATTCATTGAGTAATATTAAACCATTGAAAAGATACATAAAAACTTTCACCATGTTTTTTTTCGTCAAAATAACTATGCCGACTAGTGTATAAAGTAGGATTCCTGCAGATTCGGGCGCAGTGGATTCGGCCGCAGTACTTCCAAAGATGCAGAATACGGGGATCCCGGTTGCACTCCTTACACGCGTGCTGTGGCGAAGGCCAGCGGCGGTCTGCGTGTAGTCGTTTGTGGAGACTCGACGGAGTCTCGATAAATAGTATTTGGAAGTTTCCCACTCGACACTTATCCCACGTGGATTAAAAAGTTGAGGAAAGTAGTCTGATGCTTCTTTATTTTAATGTGTCTCGATCGACCGCTTATCACAGCGGACGATAGGTGGCGACACACATGCTTGTAGCAGGCGCGTGAAGACAATATATTATATATAGCCGAAGAATTAAAAATTTTCTGGGTGCGTTCAATCTGACCGAGTGATATGACCGAGTAATTAGAAAGATTTCATCGAAACATTAGCCAAAAGTAAATTGTCTTGGGAGAAGATTGCGTAAAAGTAAAACACTTTTGATTCGCTAAATTGGAGACAGTAGGGAGATTGGTGTCACCAGACAATATATTTTTATATACACAGATTCTTCTCCAAAATACGCGTCGATTGGTACGTCCTGATCCGATTAGCCAACCATCCTGATCCTAATCAAAAGTTATTCAGGAAAAACAATTTCTAAAGAATTTCCCAAATTAAGATGTTTGTAAAATTTTTCTCCGATACAAAATTTTACCGTGTTTGCCTTATTTTAGTTCTTAAAATTTTTTAAAAATTTGGGTATGTTTTTTACTAAAATTCAAACAACGTTTTTCTGCGATTTTCGTAAGTTTCTTAGTCAAAACTTTAAACAATACATTAAATAAGAAAGGAAAGCTAACTTCGGACGGAGCCAAAGTTGATATACCCTTGCAGTTGAGTGGCAATCCGCTAGGTGGCGACACGCATCTTATATTATTAGATATATATCGGATCGTATATAGTCGGCAGATCCTTATGATATTTGGCAGATCGGATTAGTTTTCCCAAAGTTGAATCCATAGAAAATCCCATTCTTTTAACTTCAAAAACAACTACGTTATGGCATTACCGATCAATCAGTTATATGGCAGCTATAAGATATAGTCGATCGATCCCGGCCGTTCCAACTTATATACTGCCTGCAAAGAAAGAAGGTTGTGTGCAAAGTTTGAAGACGATAGCTTTAAAACTAAGAGACTAGTTTGCGTAGAAACAGACAGAGGGACATTCTTATATCGACTTAGGAGGTGATCCTGATCAAGAATATATATACTTTTTATCACTGCGTTGCACACTTTTGACCAAAATTATAACACCCTCTGAAAGGGTATAAAAAAAAATAACAAATCCGTAAACTCTCCGAGAAAAAAAAATTGTTCTAAATAAAAATATAAACTATAAAATAACTATAAGTGATCCATGGTTCAAGAACCCTCCGTGGATAAATCCGGCGGGTGTACTCGATACCAACGCGAGTTAAAAGAACGAATGGGTAAGGATCCGGGAACCTCGGCGTATGTAAAGGCCAGGGTATCTCGAGTTGGGTTGGTTCTTTTCCCGGCCACGACAGGTATCCTGGTGTCGGAGCAATAGAGATGGACCAGTCTGGCATATGCTTTATCGATTCCTGACTGTGACGAACAGGTGTGAAATTAAAAATTCAGAGGTGACCAGCTCGGGAACACAAGCCCAAATAAAAACCTATCAGGGACACTCCGGTCATGTCAGAAGGCTCCTGATCCAGTCTAGCTGGACGGGAGTCTTCAGCTGCATTGAAGGCATTACATAAGCAAATAACCCTTGCCTTGGTTGTTATTGCTAGTTCTGTCACCTCGGCTCCAAATTCATCCGTTTTATCTAATTGCTCGATGTGTTCTTGCAATTCGTTTGGAAGAGTTTTTTTCAAAAGTGTGAAGGAGACATCTCCGACCCTATTTTTTTATAGAATCTCATGGAATTTTTAGAATTTATAGAATTTCCTTCACTGCGTTGCACACTTTTGACCAAAATTATAATACCCTCTGCAAGGGTATAAATATATATAAATATTAATGATATAAAAAACTGTTATGCAAGCTCTACATATAACCAAAGATTTTAAAACACAACAGGGCCCAAAACGGTAAAAAAAATCAGCATAGCTGCTTTTAGGGGACGGGCCTTCTGCCGTTCGGTTCCTGATGTGGTGTATTATGCATAACGTGCATGGTCAGCACATCCCGATTATGTGCGGACGGTCCACCGACCATAGCTTAGATTTAAAGAAAAAATGCAGTTGGAGTTTGTATCTCAAAGAATTAACTGCTCAATAAATCAGGTCATCTGTAAGATGACCGATGCCCTGCGGAGTAACATTGCGAGCCAGTGGCCAAAGGGGGGAAAAGGGGGCTAAGAAAGGAATGCGACGCACTGGAAATAAGGATTAACGGCGAGAATAAAAATCAGAAGGATTAAAGGCAGAAAGCAAAAGTTACAAGGACTAACGAGCGCCTTTGGGGCTGGAAGGGAAGGGAAGCTGGAAGTGTTAAGTTGAAGGACCCCCCTAGGGTAAGTCCGACATTCCCCGCGGTAAAGTCCGACAGTCTCAAGTGCGGGATTTAGAGCGAGTGCGGACGGATCTGTGATCCGTGGCTCAAGGACCCCTGTGAGTACCTCTGGCGACTGTACGCGAGGCATAACGCGAGGATAAAACAAAGAGCAAGTGGAGAAAGGATCATGGATCAGCGGCAAAACTTAGGCCCAGGGTAAATCCAGTCGGGGTGGTATATCTCGGACACGACAGGTATCCTGGTGTCGGAGCGATAGCGACGGATCGGTCTGGGGTATGCCTTATCGATTCCTGACCGTTAGGACAACTTGTGATCCTGTTCGCAGTCCTGAAAACAGTTCGTTACACCTGGCGCCCAAACTACATGATTGCATTCGAGTCTAGAAATAACGCAGCTTCAAGATGGGGCGAAAAAACTGGAAATTCGCGCTGCGCAAGGAAGAGTTGAGCGAAGTGTGTAGAGAGTCGGCCTTCCAGCAGAGGGAACTCTAGAGAATATGAGGGCACTAGTGGCAAAGTGGGTCGACGAGACAAAGGACGACGAGATGTTAGCGGTCAAGCGTGGATTTGAACAAAGATTCACGCAGAGGTCCACGCCGAGACAAAGAGCGAAGCGTGAGTCAGAGAGCTCATTCAGGGTCTGCCGGTACCAGAAATGAAAAGTATGAAGCAACAAATCCTAAAGCCGGTCCCTGTGCAGAAGGACGCAAAAGTGGCCAAACAAGTCCGAGATTGGTCATTCCGGTTTGACGGAACTGGAAAGCCTCTGGAATTTGTGTACAGAGTGGTATGGTCCGCTAAGACATACGGATTGGACATAGACACTATACCACGGGCAATGCCTGAATTACCCCAGGGCAGAGCGTAGATATGGTTCATAATGAACGATGAAGAGTGGCCAACATGGAAGTGGTTCAGAAGGAGTTCCGAGTCCTTTCTGCCGAAAGGAAACTTTGATAAATTGGCGGAACATGTTCGTCAGCGGAAATAACAACGAAGAGAACCTTTCAAGGAATATATAGTGGACCTTCAGACTGTAATGAAGCCTCTAGGGAAATCCACGAAGGAGGTGATAGGAAGGCTTGTTGCATGCCATGCATGAAAATATTCAAAAGGCCATATGCGTGTACTTTGCTAGAATAGGTGATGAGCCTAGCCGAGTTTGACCTGGAAGAAGAGGCGTTCAATAGACAATCCTCCACAGAACCACGCTGGGATCACGGACAGCCGGCGGAGATGGCAGAAAAAGGAACCGCCAGAGAAACCAGAGCAACGCCAGAACCTCAGGACAAGGGTGGATGCCGAAATGGTAGGCAGAGATCAAATGCGCAAACAGCCGAATCAGCAATGGGTGGCAGGCCCAAGTCAGCAACAGCCGAATCCACCATGGGCGGTAGGCCCAAGACAGCAACAGCCAAATCAGCAATGGGCAGAACCCGGTAATGGCCGAAGAACGAACAGCAACGAGAATATTGGAAAAATTGGCCAATGGGAGCCATACTGAAACTCGAATGGTACTGCAAAACGACGGTAAGCTTTGGCAACAAAGAAAACCAATTGAACATGCTGGTGTTGCCCGGCATGGGAGACAGCACGGTGCTAGGATGGGATTTCCTCACAGGATTTGGGACAAGAATAACATGAACGGGCCACCAAGTTACGATCCCGAAAAGAGAAAGATGAGTGGATGCCTGAAGGATGGGCTGTCAATAGCGATAACAGGACCCTCGGAGGAATGGGACGAACGGGACAAAAGGTTCATCGAAGAGGAGCTAGTGGCGTTCGCTAGTGGGTTGCTCGAACATGACACAGCACAGGATTTCCATGAAGGACGGCATTCCAATAAAACAGAGCTACTATCCGAAGAACCCCAAAATACAGGAGGAGATCAACGCAAAGGTGGAAGTGCTACTGGAGAAGGAATGCATCGAGCCTTCAAATAGTGCGTATAGCTGACCTATCATCTATTATTTGCCGGCCAAGTGTCTAGGCCAGCCGAAGAGCAGCGCAGCAGCGGAGCATTTCATTCATAATTACCTAAAACCTACCTATACCTAAAAGGGATTAGATATAGAAGAATATAGGATTCTAATTTAAAAAATTACACCGCAAAAATAATGGAAGTGGAATTTGTCATCCAGACTCTAGCCAAAGAAGCAAAAAAAAAAGAGAGTTTTATTTTGAAAAAAAAATTGTGTTTGTAAGCCTAAGCTATATAAAGGCATATAATAAAAAAAAAATGTAATCGACCAACGATTTCAATAACTCATTAAAAAGTGATTTTTAAGTAATGCCAGTTCAGATGTTAATTGCAACTTATAAAGTAGAAAAAAGTTAGTAACAGATAAATTTTTTCACTTAGGTTCATGCTGATCAGCAACGCAATAAATATCAAAACAACCCTAAGCTAAAGGCTATCCCCCTACATCCCTCCCTCTTTAAAATAATTCATACCCACGCGCAGCCCTACCAGAATAGAAGGCCTGCTATATTCAAACGGTCGAATGTACCGAAAAAACAGCAAAGGATAAGCCTTATTGCCCAGGGCGTAGGGGAGCCGTACGACCGGCTTCCAACATGGCAATGGAAATAGACGATGACGCCATCTGTGACTATGATTTAGATGCCGTTAATTTTGTAGGGGAAAGTCCCTGCTACCTGTTCAGCATCCAAGATCTTTATCTGACCCCACAAGGTGTTGCGAGGTGTACGCTCAGTGGATTCTCCTTTTTTCCATCCACTCAATCCACTTTACGAAAATAGATTGCTTTAACGCACCCCTTTGGTAAAAACGCCATTCTGGGAAAGGCTAAAGAATAGAAAGAAATCTTTTGCAGATCCACCATCAGAACGGTAAGCGAAGATCCAATTTATGCCAAACAATACCCATATTCTATGGGAGCAGAGAATTTCGCCAACAATGAAATCGGTCTCCCATTATAACAACCCAATATAGGATGTGGAAAAGAAAGGAACCGAATTTAGCAAACTAAACGAAAGAACGGTGTCCGACAGGTATCCCATGCCAAGCATCTCATTAATATTGGGAAACCTGTGCAAAGCCAAGTACTTAACAACGTTGAACTTTAAGTCCGGTTGTCATTAAATCATTTTCGCGCGGTTCCCTTTGCATACGTACAGCCCACCTCCCGTCCAACCGACCGAGGGACGCTGCCGCATAACGTATCGAATCGCGGGGATAGATCCCAGAGAGTAAAAGAGAGGAATAGGAGTATGAAATCACGAGGAAAAGTGTTGCAAAGATAAGGTGTTTAGTATAATGGATTTAAGATTGTTAGTAGAGCAAAGGGACAAAACGTGGTAGAGACCATTGTAGTCCGAACATAAAACCCTGAACGGATCGTGTTGGGCATATGTCGAGCTATAATGGCTAAGGAGTAGAGGACGAAAGTTTTTAGTCCTTCTACTAGGAACGTTGAAATTTAAGCGTGTTAATAAATGTTGGCTGTCTACATTACCATTAATAAGATTAAATAGAAACATGACACCCAGCATCGTTCTACGGTTTGTTAATTGTGGTAAGTCTACTATGATAGGAGGAAAGGTGAAGGCTTGCATCCCAATTTAGTCCCCTAAGTGCGAAAATAAGAAAGTTTTTTTGTACGGATTCTATGTGATCTTGGTGCACTCCGTATTGTGGACTCCAGACACACGATCCATACTCAAGAATCGGACGGACCAATGATGTGTATAAAGTTTTTGTAATGTATGGGTCGTTGAATTCTTTTGACCATCTTTTAATAAAACCAAGCACACCCATAGCTTTATCAACCATGGTGGATATATGGTCAGTTAATTTAAGTTTCAAATCTAATAGGACTCCCAGATCGTTGACCTGAGTTAAACGTTTTAAGGCGATCCCATAGACCAAGTACGTAGCCTGGTGAGGGCTAGATCGATAAAATGACATGAGTTTACATTTCGATCCATTAAGCTTTAGGTCATTTGCTAAGCACCAATTTTGAAATTTATCCAAATCGGATTGAAGTCTAGATTGGGCGCTAGTAGATCTATATTGTACTAGTACTAATGAGTCAGTTAAGGCAAGGGGCAGTCATTAATAAACAAAGTAAAAAGTAAGGGTCCAAGATGGCTTCCTTGAGGCACCCCAGATGTGACGCGGACTGTACGCGAGGTAACATCTTTAAAGAAGACACGTTGGGTTCTTTCAGACAAGTTGCTCGAAATCCAGATAAGGAGATCAGTTGGGGATCCCAAAAGACTGAGTTTACTTATAAGAAGCGAATGGTTAACAGAATCAAATGCTTTACTGAAGTCAGTGTAAATGACATCTGTTTGTAAGCCATTCCGGAACCCATCCGTGACAAAAGATGTTAGCTCCATTAAGTTGGTGGTGGTGGAGCGGGGCTCCATAAAGCCATGTTGGCACGGGGATATTATTGAACTACATAGGTGTTGCAAATGTGGAGTGATAAGTTTTTCGAAAAGCTTTGGAATTGCTGACAATTTAGAAATGCCTCTATAATTTGAAGCATCAGATTTTTTCCTTTTTTTATGCAGAGGGATAATGTAAGATTCCTTCCACATAAGGGGATAAATCGAGGTCTTCAGCGATAAATTAAAAAGTTTAAGAAGCGGTTTGCACAGGGCCACGGCGCAGTTCCTCAGCACACAGCCTGGTACTCCATCGGGGCCTGGCGAATACTCGGGCTTAACCCTAAGAAGATCCGATAACACACCACTTTGATCAAAAGATGGGCAAAAAATAAGGTTGGCTGATTGGATATTATAAGTGTAAGGCTGAGTTGGAGTGGTGTTATGTGAATACGTTGTTTGAAAAAACTTTTCAAAGAGATCGGCCATTGCCAGATCAGTGTTCGCATAAGAGTTCTCAAACGTAATCAGAGGCGGAAAAGATACAGATTTGCGCGTAGTGTTTACAAAGTTATAAAACTGCTTCGGGTTCTGAGTAAACTGAATCCGGCAGCGGCGAATATAGCTCCTATAACATTCGGCGTTATGCACGGTGAAATTAGACCGAGCTACTAAGTGTCTTGAATAACTAAATGTACAGCCAGAAAATTTATGTTTATTTAAAAGTCTATTCATAACGTTCTTTAAATTTAATAGGTGCCTTGTATACCAAGGTGAATTAATTGAACCAGACGGATATTTCCATGGCACGCATGCGATAATTAAATACAAAGTGAGATAAAATTTATTAAAGGCAATATTAATATCTTCACATGCCAGTAAATCGGACCAATCAAATTCAAGAATTAACTCGTTTAGTTTAGTAAAGTCAGCCTTACGGAAGAAACGTACTTTTTGAGATTTGAGTTTAGACTTAAGGTCAATTACGCTATTGTTTTCGATTAAAACTTCAAGAGTGGGATGATACGGATCCTCAGGGTTAGAAAGGGGCAAAGTTCTAGAAAGAGCAATTCCATCAGGATCAGAAACGAAACACAAGTCTAGCAGCCGACCTAAGGAATTTCTAACGTTGTTAATTTGCCCGAGTGACATGTCGAACATACCCGCAGGGAAGTTGTGGTGTGAGTTAAGCATTAAGGACGGTGAATTCTCAACATTGGACCACATAAGATTTGGTATATTGAAGTCCCCCAGAGCTACCAGCTGGTCCCCGTCAGACAAACGGTCCGAAACGAGACGAATAGCGGACAAATGTTGCCAGTATGTGGGCGGTTCCGACGAAGGTGGTATGTAAGAACAGGTAACGTATAAAGATTGACCGGACAGAATGATTTTAACGCAAAGAAATTGTATGTCACCAAACTCTTGTGATTTTACCTCTTCAGAAGCGAATTTGGAGTCTACAGAAATTAGGACTCCTCCTCCCCTTCGCAGTGTTCTATCACGTCTAAAAGTGGTGTACTTATTTGGAAAAACTTCGGAGCTTAAAATCTCCGGCTTTAACCAAGTTTCTGTAAAGACTATAATGTGAGATGCAAAGGAAGAACTATCAGAATACAGTTTGGGAAGTTTACTACGTAGCCCTCTAGTATTCTGATAGGTAATTGTTAGTGAAGAAATTAGATTTTTGAGGGTGAGGAAGATGAGGTGGAAGGTTGGTCAGTGGCTCTAACATGTGGGAGTTTCACTCCCACAGGCTTGGTAATTAATTTTCTTCACCATACTTGGCTGATGTTCTTGGACGTTCTTGATGTTCTTGTTTAATTGCAGATTGAACATCTGCACTGGCACACGTATTTTGAAAGATGACGTGTGCCTGGTGTATGAGTATTTAAATTTTCTAATATCTGCCACCTTAATATCGGCTATTGTTTTGGCTTTGATATAAGCCGAGATATCTAGCTCAGAAGTGTCAGGGGCAAGCCGAGAAACAAATATGTGTTTCGATGGTGGGATCACCTGCAAGGGTTTTGGTGCCGCAGTAACTAATACTGCAGCATCAGTTCGTACCGGGGGTCCGGACGGTTGAATACCCTGTTCGGTGACTCTTAAGGGGGTTTGAGTTATTGGGTCTGGTGGTATCACTTGGAGTGATGCCACAGAGGACAAATCGGACAATTGCTCATTAATACTGAGAAATTCGGAAGCCGAATTTTTCCCAGTTCCAGCCCTTGGGGTCGCGGAAGAAGACCGCGAGTAAATGTCTTTCTCGGTAAACGTGGGAATTTATGAATTTCGAAGACTCTCTTTTGCATGACGATATCTTGCGAGATAAAATTGGCTAGCTTTGCTAGCGTCCGGGGATGTCATGCTCAGATATCCGGACTACAAAGTGGCATTTGATCTAACGATAGATGCCTCAGCCTATGGCATTGGGGCAGTGTTGTCCAAAGAAGGTCGTCCTATTACAATAATCTCAAGGACATTGAAGGACAGGGAGGCCACCTATGCCACCAATAAAAGAGAATTGTTGGCGATTATATGGGCATTAGCCAAATTGCGGTATTACCTATATACGGTGAGGAATATAAACATCTACACCGACTACCATGCAGAGTCCAATTCGAACTCCAATGCAAAGATTAAAAGATTGAAAGCGCGAATTGACGAAGTGGAGCACGTCGATATAAACCCGGGAAAGAAAATTATGTGGCTGATGCTCTTTCCAGACAACAGCTTAATGCAGTGGGAGAGCAAAAAGCTGAGTTTTGTGCTGCTACGATCCACAGTAAGCGTATAAGGGATCTTTCATAAGGGATCATTTGTCTGACTCGTCCGTAAAAATACTACAATCCGCTAACGTTTTATACTTCATAAGAACATTTCCTAAGCTAAAATTAAGGTAAAATAAAAAAAAGAAGTGATTTGCATCTAAGAAACAATTAATCAGGTCGGCCAACGTAATCCGTACGACTTCGTTGCAGAATGTGTAAAAGAGGTCCACCAAATTAAGGATTGCACCACATCCCTCGGTGCCACGTAATGCTATATGTCTATCACAACAATATTCGAAAGATAATTTCAGGAGTGCCTAGTTCCATTGTTGAATACAACCAGCACGTTGACTTACATTACTAACCAAACAAATATATACTACTCATTTCATAGAACGAAAATTCTCATTCTTACGCTCATTGTAACGCTAATAATCTTATTGGACGTTTTTGGGTAGCAAGCATGAAACGATACAAAATCTAAAATTTTTTTTGGCTTGAAAACGAAATCGAACGCACACACATGAAACCGTGTATGTGTATATGTGAGCACGCATACATATAAAGATAAAGCGTAAAAACCCTGGACCTTAAACTCCGAATATTCTCTAGCGACAAAAACAAAACACTAACTACAAACCTAAAACCCACAAAAGCTAATCATGCACAAATAAAAAAAGACAGACCCAGCAGTATTCAACATATACGCAAAAATTAATCTACCTCCCCCACAACAACCAATCAACCATAAAAATGACCATGGAAATTTTACACTGGAATATTAATGGATACCTTAACAACTATTACGAACTCCAATTAATCATTAAAAAACACTTAGAAGTTAGCTTAGAAGTAACAGACAGAGACAGACAGACAGAGACAGACAGACAGAGACAGACAGACAGAGACAGACAGACAGAGACAGACAGACAGAGACAGACAGACAGAGACAGACAGACAGAGACAGACAGACAGAGACAGACAGACAGAGACAGACAGACAGAGACAGACAGAGACAGAGACAGACAGAGACAGAGACAGACAGAGACAGACAGAGACAGACAGAGACAGACAGAGAGACAGAGACAGACAGACAGAGACAGACAGACAGAGACAGACAGACAGAGACAGACAGACAGAGACAGACAGACAGAGACAGACAGACAGAGACAGACAGACAGAGACAGACAGACAGAGATCTGACTTTCGCCAGCTCACTTCTTAAAATTGACAGTATCTGGCGAACAGAAGATAATCTTTTTGGAAGCGATCCCTACCTCATCATAATTAACCTCTTCATATAAAATACTGCTAACTTAAAATCAACCACACGCAAACCCACTTTCATTATGGATAAGGCAACCTGGCATAAATTTGCCAAGCTAACAGAAAACATCTCTGGACAACGACCACCAAGCTGCCAACCAACAAAGCTGCAACAAAACAAAAAATTTTCGTTTCGAGCGCTCACGAGGCAATACCACAAACACACCCAACGGGTAAGCCTCATAATTTACCATGGAACAACAATCTCAAAAACTACGACACGATAAAATACAAAAATTGAACGAGCTTAAAAGAGACATATCTACAAAAAACATTGTAAAATACAAAAGGGCAATTTGAAATCTATTTAAACTACAAAAAATTCGTACGCAGTGCGATATGCGGGCACTAACGTCGAAATTAAACTAACGGGAGTAACGATAGGTCCCGGAGTCGTAGTCAAACCCATAAAATGTTTGACTAAAACCACCTGATCCAGGCAGTGGTTGAGATGCGGAGATGGCCGGGGGGTTCGTTGACGCGCCTCAGCTGTGGTGGGGAAGGGAGCTTCCTCCGTTGATCCTTGGTCTGAGGTAACACACGGAGGTACATGGGGGTTCCTGCCGACGGTCCGTTTCACGGGAGCGGTATTCGGAGGATTACGTATCAGCGGTTCTGCTGGCGGTCCGTTCCACGGGAGCAAAACTCAGCGACGCCTACATATGGAGCTTGCTGGCTGGCAGTCCGTTCCACGGGAGCAACACTCAGCGGCAAGTGACGTATCGAGGGTCCTACGATGGTCCGTTCAAGGGAGCGCGCTCGAAGCCGATTACGTCTAAGTGCTATAGTTAGCACTGCGTAACGAGACGATTGATTCTGTATTCGCAACTATCTTTGTTTCAGAATAACCGCTCTTATATATGATGCTAAGTATATCTATATCTAAAGGTGTTATTGAACAAAGTATGCCTAGGTATATGGTTAGTAGGTCATCGTTATCGACGTGCTTCCGTAACGGTTAACCCGGTCAACTGCTGACTCGGACCACTTGGTCATGCGTTTCATATTTCATGATTCCGCTGGTGTTGATAATGCTGCTTGCTGGTTGCGCCGTCTGTACTCAGTACTGGGTCAGTCGATCGCCGTCTGTACTTAGTACTGGGTAAGTCGATCGGCATCAAATTATTATTTGATTAGATTAAATTAATTTGATTAAATTCATATTACTATTCATACTACTATATTGGCATTCGGTGTCAAGATATTAGGTTTTGGTACTTGGTGCCAACACTAAAAAAGCAAACATTAACAAATTCACATCCCAAATCTCACCGGACAACCAACCCAAAACGATCAGGAGCAATAACCGTCGCTTTTGCGGGCATTAACCCTCAAAAACACATACACTGTATATTCAACCCATCCACAAAACAAAACACTAATAACAAATTTGAAATGCCCAGCTCTTCTGCCAAAACTTCTCAGAAAACTCCTCCGACAGCAATTTTTCAATCACCTTTATTCACAAACAAACGTCACTTAGCAATACTATTCATCTTCCACATATTCCTAGCAAAAGAGCAAAAACCCAATGATAAAAAACCTGGATAAAACATTATTACAATTATTAACCACCAAAACGCCATTCTAAACAACTACTATAACGATCCTAAAACCAAACACAGACAAAACCTTGCTTAACTCGTACCGCCCGATCGCACTAAGCTCATGCCTATTAAAACTACTTGACAAAATAATTACAAAACGGCTGTGGTGGTTTGTAATAAACGACAAACTAATCCACAACGGTCAACCTGGCTTTAAAAAGGCGAAATCGGCTATGGACAGTCTACTACTTATAGACCATCTTTTAGCACGAGCTCTCTCAAGAAGAAACTTCGATAGAATTGGCATCCACTCTATACTTGATCAACTTGTAACCTGAAAACCGGCCCAAAAATTATTAACTACGTACGTAACTACATGAAAAATAGAAAACTACTCGTGCACATTGACTCTGACACCTCCTCCTTTCAACCAATGCGAAAGGGCATTCCTTAAGGCGTCCCACTCTCCGTGGTCCTGTTTGTGATTGAATTTAGCTCACTAACAGAAAAGCTCACTCTTCCTAAGTACGGACCAATAAGTTTACGGAGGTGTTGCCCCAAGTGAAATAACGTGCCGTGATTGGTTTTGTCGCTTCAAAGACGGCGATTTTGATATTAACGACCGTCCGCGTGCAGGAAGGCCAAAAACCTTCGAAGACTGTGAATTGGAGACGTTACTCGGTGAGGATCCATGTCAATCGCCAGAAGACCTTGCTTTAGCATTAGGAATCACCCGCCAAGCCATTTTAAAGCGACTACATGATTTGGAAATGATTCAGAAACAAGAAACTTGGGCTCCTTATGATTTGAAACCAAGGGATGTTGAGCGTCCCCTTTTCACTTGTGAACAATTGCTCCAACGGCAAAAGAGAAATGACTTTCTTCATCGAATCATAAGGGGTGATGAAAAGTGGATTCATTACAGTAATTCAAAGAAAAGAAAGTCATGGGGACTACCCGGTCATGTTTGAAAGTCGTCGCCTCATCCGAATATTCACGCTGCGAAAGTTTTGCTGTGTATTTGGTGTGACCATGCCGGCGTTATTTATTTTGAGCTACTGAAACTAAACGAAACCATCAATGGGGAACGGTATCGACTTCAATTATTTCGATTAAGCCGAGCACTGCGTTAAAAGCGGCCTCAATACCAGGAGACCCACGAAAAAGTGATTCTGCTGTATGACAACGCTCGGCCTCACGTTGCCAAACCCGTTAAAACCTACCTGGAAACTCTTAAATGGGAAGTCCTACCCCACCTGCCATATTTCCCAGATATTGCACCGTCCGATTATCATTTGTTCCGTTCGATGGCACATGGTCTGGCTCAGAAGAAATTCCACTCACAAGACGACATCGAAAAGTAACATGATTCTAGGATAGCATCAAAAGATGAACAGTTTTACCATAATGGTATTCGAGCTATGCCAGAAAGATGGGAAAAAGTTGTGACTAGTGATGGGCAATACTTCGAATAATTCATTTGTAACCATTTCCTTATAATAAAATTGCAATTTAATTTAAAAACCAGCGAGAATTTAGTTGCGCACCTAATACATTTACACCGACGGATCTCAAGCAAACGGCATCACCAGCATGGTAATCACAAGAGAAACTGAATGCATCATACTTTATCACCTACAACACTTCAGGGTTCTCCGCAGAGCTACTTGCAATAGTAGAAGCACTGCAAATACATAAAACTAAAAGAAGCAAATTTTGCATATGCTCAGTCACACTCTCTGCCATCGACGCAATTAAAAAGACTAACAACAGCGAGCACTATATCTCAATGGCCCATAACCTTCCACAAAAAAACAATAATAAATTTAAATAACTTTTGATCCCCAGTCACGTGGGAATACCTGGAAACGAACTGCAGATGCCCTAGCAAAAAACACTATGCCATCAAATTACCAATAATATTCACTCATCGGCCTCACGTAAAGACCAGATAATAATAACAAGGCTCAGACTTGGACACACAAAAGATACACATACACACTATATGAAACCAACTGAAACCTGGTCCGTTCTGCAACGATACCAACGATGCCTTATCAATTAATCACTTACTGACTAACTGCAAGCCACTAAACTGCCAAAGACAACTAATATTTAAAAACACCAATCCACTAGAATCCATCCCAAACCTCACATTACCAAACATATTAAAAAAAATACTATTTCTAAAGAACACAAACGTACATCATCTCATTTAATATAATTATAATTTATCGAAAATATATATATATACCACTGCTTTTATTATTTACATTACAATGACGATGAAAAGTCGACATAACTCGCAGATCGTCGCAGTCTTTTGATGTGCGAAGAGCTATCTTACGTTCTAACCGCACTGATGACCAGACAGAGACATCCCAGTATTTTTACGCCTTTTTACTTTTTATCTTAACTAATCGCCGCCTGACATTATACTGGTACTGTAGCTGTACTGGCCGGTGGGCAGTTCTTAACAAAGAATTTTTATTTAAATTAAATTAATTTAATGCATTATTTATATTTATTGTTTGTTTTTTTATTCAGGAACAGTCAAGCAGTAGAGCATATTATACCCTTGCAGAGGGTATTATAATTTTGGTCAAAAGTGTGCAACGCAGTGAAGGAGACATCTCCAACCCTATAAAGTATATATATTCTTGATCAGGATCACCTTCTGAGTCGATATAAGCATGTCCGTCTGTCCGTCTATCTTGCGTGTGTTTCTACGCAAGCTAGTCTTTGTTTTAAAGCTATAAGCCAGGCAGTATATAAGTCGGAACGGCCAACTATATCCTATAGTTCCTATATAACTGATTGATCGAAAATGCCATACAATTGAATGTATTCATATAGAATACAATCATTTTAGTTCATTATGAATATAACATAGAGCACTTTCATAATTCAAATATTTTATTAAATAAAAATGGTGGAGCTCTATTTTCGTTTTGTAAATTTAAAAAAATTTTTAAATTATGGAAAAAAATACATCAAATTTACCCTATTTCATTAAATGGAACAAAATTCCGGAATTAAAACTTACCTATGATTGTCCTTTAAATGCATTTTGGCGACTTATTTTTTGTTGTTTTTAAACATGAGTCATTTTTTATATTAACTAACGAGTTAAATTAAAATGCAGTTATATTTTATGTCGACGTTATTGCGTTTCCAGATTGAATTATATATCAAAACATATTTTAAAAGCACTACATTGCGCATACCAGACTACATGTGATTTGGCTTTTCTATTTTTAAGTATAGTGAAATTTATCTCAAATCCAACAATGAATAGTGTGACACAATATTCTAAACATTCATATTAAAGCATTTTATAAAATATCCCGAAACAGCCATTGATGATATCGTTTTATTTAGAGTAAATTTACAGATTCAAAATAAAAATTTATAATCAAACAAATTATTTTTTTTCCAATTTTTTGGTTTGATTATTACAGAATGCTTAGTACTCTCGAAACACAAAAGCTTTTTGAAACCAAATTTTCATTGATTGAATGGTCAGTAAACTTTCTGAGCACCAAACGTGTGTATTCATTGTAAATATATTTAGAAAAAAGCTATTTTTGTTCAAAAAAGCTTGCCCAATTTCTGGTCGATCAACGATCAACAAATAAATGAAATGAATGAAAACTTTCCCAAACTGCATAATGAAAAAAATAAAAAGGTATATGTACATACATATAGGGATTTCCAGAACATGTCCAACCAAACTTGTATACATAGTTTCATAGTACAAAAAAGTTTTATTTTGAGAAAAATTTTCTGGTGCAAGTTAAATAACATTGGAAATGCGCATATATGTAAATATATATATATACATCCTTTTATAATAAATACTGGATACTTTAGCAATGGTTACAATCCTGCAACCGGCCGGTACATCTTGACCGGCAAATATGAAATCAAATATATCAAAGATACTTACATATATAAATAATCAAATCAACGCTCTAAAAAGATACCTTTGATTCTTAAAGTATATACATTTTTGATCATCATCACCTCCTGAGGGTATATAATCTTTGCCCTATTTGTTTCTAGGAGAACTAGTCCCTGAGTTTTAAAGCTAATTCAAACTTTTCTCACATCCTTTATTTTTGCACGCCGTATATACATAAGACTGAATGGTTCGGGATCCGTCTACTCATTTCTTCATATACTATAGCTGCCATAAAACTAATTGATCGAAAATAAATCCCTTTCTATGTTATTTAATTTTTTTCAACTAATGTTAGCTTTCATATTTATGGATCTATATACAGTTAAAAAAACTAAAGCTAACTTCGGGCGGAGCCGAAGTTGATATACCCTTTCAGTTGAGTATATAGTCGGCCGATCCCTATGACATTTGGCAGATCGGATTAGTTTGCCCGAAGTAGAATCCATAGAAAATCCCATTCTTACTTCAAAAACATCGAAGTTATGGCATTTCCAATCAATCAGTTATATGGCAGCTATAGGATATAGTCGTCCGATCCTTATGAAATTTGGAATGTCGAATTATTTTATTACTCAATGTGGAATCCATACAAAGACCCATCCTTCTAACTTAAAAAACAAAAAAGTTATGCCATTTCCGATCAATCAGTTATATGGCAGCTATGGGATATAGTCCCAGCCGTTCCGATTTATAAGAAAGTTTGAAGACGATAGCTTTAAAACTGAGAGACTAGTTTGCGTAGAAACAGACAGACAGGATCAGGAGGTGATCCTGATCAAATATATATACTTTATAGGGTATACTTTATAGTATACTTTGCACAATTTTGACCAAAATTATAATACCCTCTGCAAGGGTAAAATGATAATTAAATACATTTTATCTCCGCTATCTCCCTTCTGCTAACTGAGCACTTTTTGGTTTGTTGGCAAGATTTAATGTATTTATATTTAGTGTCCACATATCTTGATAAAAAGACTAACAAATTCACAACTTTATAAAAATTTCACAAGCTGTCTAAGCATATAACGGATATAAATAAAATACTTCTTATAAAAAAATTTTCTAAAAAAAAATATTTTTATTTTTTATAAATATTTTTCGTAAAATATGTGTTTTATATCTTTCTAGTATTTATACGATTGGGATTGAAGAAACTGAAATAGATATATAATAATCCTTTTTTAACGAAGTAAAGAATTTGTAGATAGGTTTATTGGTTATGAAGTTGTACTTTTTCTACCATTGCAGAGGGTATATAATTTTGGTTAAGTGTGCAATGCAGTGAACGAGACATCTCCGACATTTTAAAGTACCCTGAATTGGTGGTAGATCTAATCAATTTTGCCGACAACGATATGCTGGAAGGATACCATATGAGTCCCAGCTTAAATTTTTTAATGCAAATAAAAGAAACTTCTTTTGCACAGATTCAATACTCCTTTGTTGAACTATGTACTGCGGACTCCAAACGCATAAACAGAATTCAAGGATCGGACGAACCAAAGTGTCTTAATAGTGAAGGAATCATCAAACACTTTTGATCAGCTCTTGATAAAAACAAGTACTCCCTTGGTGGAGGTACTAGAAATCCAAGATCGTTCATTATCTAAACGTAATTCCCAAGTGAGTACGAGATGACATTCGATCAAGGTCGAATTGCAGATTTCAGGAAGTGGGCAGAGAAAGAGAAACAACATAGCTTGACATCATCAAGCTATGTTCTATAAGAAAGGGGAGACGGGCCTTGTTAGAGAAGATGTCGTTAGTGGGGACGTTACTGTTCTGCAGGTTATCAGCTGATCAATGAGCCCCACCAGGTTGTTATATACCCCAAGAATCATATGGGCGCTGTTTATGGTTAGAAAGTTATTAAAGGCTCCTCCTATGTCTACCATGTCTAAAGGCTACCAGGACATAATTTTCGCCCGGCTTCTTAGCGTCTCCCGCGTTGGCCACCGACTCCTCCGCGTCCGCGAGCCAACATTTATCATATTTTGAAGATGTCCGATTAAACAATGCTTGTAGCGGTGAAAAAAAGAAGCTTCTACTTTTATAAAAAAATATAAAAAAAACATTCTTTACGAAGTATAGAATGTAAGGATAGCTTCATTGGTCCTAAAGTTACGCGTGTTTTTAATTTAAAAGTCTTTAAATTTTTCCAGATATTTTTTTTAAGTAATTAAAAAACTCGTAGAACAAATGAATAGAAATTAGCCAACCCAAATGTTTTCTCAGTAAAAAAATTTATTCTACGATTTTTTAAATTAACTTAATTTTGCAGATCGGATAAGTTTGCCCCAAGTAGAATCCATAAAAAGTCCAAAACTTATTAAAAAAAAAAAAGGTTATGGAATTTCCGATGATTCAGTTATTGAAAATAGTTGACCGATCCCGCGATGACATTAAATAATAAACCTTTTGAGTTTGTAAAATATCGGTCATACATCTCCCTAAACCCTAGACCCTATAAAGTATATATATATTCTGGATAAGGATCACCTCTTGAGTCGGTATCGATTTCTACGCAAATTAGTCTCTCAGTTTTAAAGCGACTGTAAGCTTTGCACACATTGTAATTTGTTTAAATCTCTATTAGAATAATTTAGCTTTACTCTTAATTATAATTATTTAAAAAAAATAGATAATTGTTACATTTAATAAATAGCTGTCAACTTGATTCTATGTAAGATGGAAGAGGAGAGGCTGCAGTATAGTGGCATACGCGGACTAAGTCGCAATCCTGTTCACAGGCAAATAACCACATACGCTCTGCGATCTCATGAGCGCCAAATTGCAAGCCCTAGCTGAATCGATAAGCAGTAAACGCGAAAAAATTGAGCTAGGATGCTAGAAAATATCCAACGAGGAGGAGCACTATGCATCAGCGGTCCACCCCAAACGAAGCCCTAAATGACATACTCAGCATACCAAACCCAGGACTAGCTGGAATAGAGCAAGCGAAGAAAGAATGGAACCCCAATGGAACCCCTTTGACACGGGCCACTCCACCATTCTACTAAACGACCCACTTTTTCCAAACAGTACAAAGTATAGCACTCCCAGGGAGTATCTACAAACACCTTTTAAGACCCTCAATTCTAGTAGAAAGGAATGGGTGGACCAAATCACAACAAAAATCAAAAAATACTGAGGGCTTCAAAGTACAATAGAGTAGGACGAGGAATATACTCTAAATAGGCATCAGAGCCTCTTTTACACTTCCCAATCCTTACGAATTTCAGGCGTATTTCAATACCTAAACATACACAACTCCACACAAAGAGGAGTTACCAGATACAGCGATAGTGATATACAGCGATATATACAGCGATATATACAACGATAGCGAAGCGGCGATAAAATTGATCAGCTTGGTCAACAGAAACTCAAAAGCAGTTTCAGACTGCAGATCATCTGTCCACAAGACGGCAAACCAGTAATAAGCCTCATCTGGGTCCCTGGTCACAGAGACTTTACAGTCAACTGTACAGTAGATGAATTGGCGCGCATAGGCACCACCACACCGCTACGGGCTAAAATGGAGGGCACCGGTGTACCAATAACCTCATAGATTCTCCAACTTATAGAAGCCAAAAAGAAAGAAAACCAGCTATGCTCCCCAACTGCCGGATGGTCCGCTAACTCTGGCTCAAAATCTCAAAGAAAAGAACATCCCACCTACTTAGGATGCATAGACCCCACATCAGCACGACTATAAGAGTCATCACGGGGCACTGGCTAGTGGGAACAAATGCCAGCCAATGAAGAGGAAGAATACTGTCATGCATCTTCTATGCCAATGCCCAGCCCTGAAGTCTCTCAGACATCATTACCTTTACAATTTCCTCAATAACAAATTAATTAATTTAGAAACAGATCTTAACAGGACAGGAGAAGATTTACCAAAGCCTCAGGGTGGTTTCAGGCAACGGCTAGATCATAAGTCCTTTTTGCGGATAGGGCGAATTAGTTTAAGTGTGGTTACCTCCATAAGAGGCCTAACCTAACCTAATATAAAAAAAAATTTAAAAAATAACGTTGTTACTTATAAAATGCTTAACGTCATAATCAAAACATGCTTTACTTCGTTTGAAAAAGAAAAACATATATCACTTTGTTCAATACAAAACGAGGGACGCTGCCGCGAGAAAGTAAATGAGAAGAATAAGAGTAGGAAATCACGAGGAAATCACGAAATCACATTTTATCTCCGCTATCTCCCTTCTGCTAACTGAGCACTTTTTGGTTTGTTGGCAAGATTTAATGTATTTATATTTAGTGTCCACATATCTTGATAAAAAGACTAACAAATTCACAACTTTATAAAAATTTCACAAGCTGTCTAAGCATATAACGGATATAAATAAAATACTTCTTATAAAAAAATTTTCTAAAAAAAAAATATTTTTATTTTTTATAAATATTTTTCGTAAAATATGTGTTTTATATCTTTCTAGTATTTATACGATTGGGATTGAAGAAACTGAAATAGATATATAATAATCCTTTTTTAACGAAGTAAAGAATTTGTAGATAGGTTTATTGGTTATGAAGTTGTACTTTTTCTACCATTGTAGAGGGTATATAATTTTGGTTAAGTGTGAAATGCAGTGAACGAGACATCTCCGGCATTTTAAAGTACCCTGAATTGGTGGTAGATCTAATCAATTTTGCCGACAACGATATGCTGGAAGGATACCATATGAGTCCCAGCTTAAATTTTTTAATGCAAATAAAAGAAACTTCTTTTGCACAGATTCAATACTCCTTTGTTGAACTATGTACTGCGGACTCCAAACGCATAAACAGAATTCAAGGATCGGACGAACCAAAGTGTCTTAATAGTGAAGGAATCATCAAACACTTTTGATCAGCTCTTGATAAAAACAAGTACTCCCTTGGTGGAGGTACTAGAAATCCAAGATCGTTCATTATCTAAACGTAATTCCCAAGTGAGTACGAGATGACATTCGATCAAGGTCGAATTGCAGATTTCAGGAAGTGGGCAGAGAAAGAGAAACAACATAGCTTGACATCATCAAGCTATGTTCTATAAGAAAGGGGAGACGGGCCTTGTTAGAGAAGATGTCGTTAGTGGGGACGTTACTGTTCTGCAGGTTATCAGCTGATCAATGAGCCCCACCAGGTTGTTATATACCCCAAGAATCATATGGGCGCTGTTTATGGTTAGAAAGTTATTAAAGGCTCCTCCTATGTCTACCATGTCTAAAGGCTACCAGGACATAATTTTCGCCCGGCTTCTTAGCGTCTCCCGCGTTGGCCACCGACTCCTCCGCGTCCGCGAGCCAACATTTATCATATTTTGAAGATGTCCGATTAAACAATGCTTGTAGCGGTGAAAAAAAGAAGCTTCTACTTTTATAAAAAAATATAAAAAAAACATTCTTTACGAAGTATAGAATGTAAGGATAGCTTCATTGGTCCTAAAGTTACGCGTGTTTTTAATTTAAAAGTCTTTAAATTTTTCCAGATATTTTTTTTAAGTAATTAAAAACCTCGTAGAACAAATGAATAGAAATTAGCCAACCCAAATGTTTTCTCAGTAAAAAAATTTATTCTACGATTTTTTAAATTAACTTAATTTTGCAGATCGGATAAGTTTGCCCCAAGTAGAATCCATAAAAAGTCCAAAACTTATTAAAAAAAAAAAAGGTTATGGAATTTCCGATGATTCAGTTATTGAAAATAGTTGACCGATCCCGCGATGACATTAAATAATAAACCTTTTGAGTTTGTAAAATATCGGTCATACATCTCCCTAAACCCTAGACCCTATAAAGTATATATATATTCTGGATAAGGATCACCTCTTGAGTCGGTATCGATTTCTACGCAAATTAGTCTCTCAGTTTTAAAGCGACTTTAAGCTTTGCACACATTGTAATTTGTTTAAATCTCTATTAGAATAATTTAGCTTTACTCTTAATTATAATTATTTAAAAAAAATAGATAAGCAGTAAACGCGAAAAAATTGAGCTAGGATGCTAGAAAATATCCAACGAGGAGGAGCACTATGCATCAGCGGTCCACCCCAAACGAAGCCCTAAATGACATACTCAGCATACCAAACCCAGGACTAGCTGGAATAGAGCAAGCGAAGAAAGAATGGAACCCCAATGGAACCCCTTTGACACGGGCCACTCCACCATTCTACTAAACGACCCACTTTTTCCAAACAGTACAAAGTATAGCACTCCCAGGGAGTATCTACAAACACCTTTTAAGACCCTCAATTCTAGTAGAAAGGAATGGGTGGACCAAATCACAACAAAAATCAAAAAATACTGAGGGCTTCAAAGTACAATAGAGTAGGACGAGGAATATACTCTAAATAGGCATCAGAGCCTCTTTTACCCAATCCTTACGAATTTCAGGCGTATTTCAATACCTAAACATACACAACTCCACACAAAGAGGAGTTACCAGATACAGCGATAGTGATATACAGCGATATATACAGCGATATATACAACGATAGCGAAGCGGCGATAAAATTGATCAGCTTGGTCAACAGAAACTCAAAAGCAGTTTCAGACTGCAGATCATCTGTCCACAAGACGGCAAACCAGTAATAAGCCTCATCTGGGTCCCTGGTCACAGAGACTTTACAGTCAACTGTACAGTAGATGAATTGGCGCGCATAGGCACCACCACACCGCTACGGGCTAAAATGGAGGGCACCGGTGTACCAATAACCTCATAGATTCTCCAACTTATAGAAGCCAAAAAGAAAGAAAACCAGCTATGCTCCCCAACTGCCGGATGGTCCGCTAACTCTGGCTCAAAATCTCAAAGAAAAGAACATCCCACCTACTTAGGATGCATAGACCCCACATCAGCACGACTATAAGAGTCATCACGGGGCACTGGCTAGTGGGAACAAATGCCAGCCAATGAAGAGGAAGAATACTGTCATGCATCTTCTATGCCAATGCCCAGCCCTGAAGTCTCTCAGACATCATTACCTTTACAATTTCCTCAATAACAAATTAATTAATTTAGAAACAGATCTTAACAGGACAGGAGAAGATTTACCAAAGCCTCAGGGTGGTTTCAGGCAACGGCTAGATCATAAGTCCTTTTTGCGGATAGGGCGAATTAGTTTAAGTGTGGAGGTTACCTCCATAAGAGGCCTAAGCTAACCTAATATAAAAAAAAATTTAAAAAATAACGTTGTTACTTATAAAATGCTTAACGTCATAATCAAAACATGCTTTACTTCGTTTGAAAAAGAAAAACATATATCACTTTGTTCAATACAAAACGAGGGACGCTGCCGCGAGAAAGTAAATGAGAAGAATAAGAGTAGGAAATCACGAGGAAGATTGTTGCAGAAGATTGTTGTTAATAAGATTAAATAGAAACATGACACCCAGAATCGTTCTACGATTTGTTAATGATGAAGTTGATGAAGTTGGTTAATGAAGTTGATTAATAAAAGTCTACTATGATAGGAGGAAAGGTGAAGACTTGCATCCCAATTAAGTCTCTTAAGTGCGAAAATAAGGAAACTTTTCTCGGTGTACTACGTATTGAGGACTCCAGACACACGATCCATACTCAAGAACCGGATGAACCAATGATGTGTATAAAGTTTTAGTAATGTAAGGGTCGTTGAATTCTTTTGACCATCTTTTAATAAATCCAAGCACACCCATAGCTTTATTAACCATGGTGGATGTATGGTCGGTAAATTTAAGTTTTAAATCCAATAGGATTCCCAGATCGTTAACCTGAGTTAAACTTTCTAAGGCGATCCCATAGAGAAAGTACGTTGCCTGGTGAAGGCTAGATCGATAAAATGACATGAGTTTACATTTCGATCCATTAAGCTTTGCGTTATTTGCTAAACACCCATATTGAAATTTATCCAAATCGGATTTAATTCTGGATTGTGCACTAGTAAATCTATACTGAAAACAAAGCTTAACATCATCAGAAGAAGATGTGACGCGGACTAAACGCTTCCTGATAAGTAACTCGAAATCCAGATAAGGATCAGTAGGGAATCCCAAAAGATTGAGTTTACTCATAAGAAGCGAATGGTTAACAGAGTCAAATGCTTTACTGTCAGTGTAAATGACGTCTGTCTATAAGCCGGAACCCATCCGTGACAAAAGATGTTAGCTCCAATAAGTTTGTGGTGGTGGAGAGGCGCTTCATAAGCCATCTTGGCACGGGGATATTATTGAGCTACATAGGTGTTGCAAATGTTGAGTGATGAGTTTTTCGAAAAGCTTTGGCATTGATGACAATTGAGATGCCTTAATAATTTGCAGCATCGCACTTTTTCCTTTTTTTTATACATATGAAAAATGTTAGATTCGTTCCATATAAGGAGAAAAATCGAAGTCTCCAGCGATAGATTAATGAGTTTAAGGAGCAGTTTGCACAGTGCCTCGGATCAGTTCTTCAGAACACATCCTGGTACTCCATCAGGGCCTGGCGAATAAACGGTCTTGACCTTAAGAATATCCGATAACACACCACTTTGATCAAAAGATGGGCAAAATATAAGGTTAGCTGATTGGATATTATAGGTGGACGGCTGAACTAGAATGTTGCTATGTGAATTCGAAATTTGAAAAAATTTTGTAAAGAGATCAGCCGTGCTTGTTTCTTTAATATTCTATTCATTACGTTCTTTAAATTTAATAGATGCCTTGTATACCAAGGCGGATTATTTGAAACCGACGGATATTTCCATGGTATTAAATTCCCAAATTAACTAATTTAGTTTCGTAAAGTCAGCCTTAAGGACGAACTTTATGAGATTTAAGTTTAGACTTAAGGTCAATTAAGCTATTGTTTTTTTTTATTTATTTTCATCATTAAGTTTATTTGAATAAATAAAATAGATATAAAAAACATAAGGTTGAAGGTAAAAGAGAAAAAGTTGTCTCAACTAGGATTTGAACACAGGGCCTTTCGTGGCAAAAAAAAATTATTTTCGCTCTCTCTTGGACCGTAACAACGAATTTTGATTGAAAATTTCAACTGAATCATGGATTAAAAGCTTAACAAAGTAGGCTAACCTACTCTTTTGGGTCTCTTTTGCAACTGAAGTTCGCTTTGCACATACGTTTTTTCATTACACATTTTTCAAATATTCTAGGCATTCTAAACATTTTCCGCAGAAACCTTTAGCCTCATGGACTATATGTCTACTTTGAAATCTTAAGAGATAGCTGTATTATGTGTGAGAGGATGGTTTCCTTAGTGGTATCATACGTATATTTAATGTGTGGATATGTTAGATATAGTGTATTTTACAAAATACCGATTTGCTTAATATTAACCACTGTCGGCTTCTGGTAACAGTCTTGTTCTACTATTCTGTAAATCGTATAACAGCTTCTGTTATCCTACAGATGATTTTTGCACAGCTGATTACATTCGACCTTTCCTGATAAATTTTCAGCGTCCTCGCGAGATTCGTAGATAAGGTCGTCCTTCGAGTAATCGTCGTTATCTTGACCATCTCCTGGCAGTTGAAACCAGCGCTTTATCTTATCGAATGCATAAACCGACTTATAATGGGTCTGCTTTCGTTGGACATGGGGGATATCTTCGATTAGATAGTTAAATGGAAAGTTGAGACCTCTCAGTCTCAGCTATGAAATGTGTAGATCGATGCCTTCAGCCACGACTTCTTAGTCGGTTATAGGATGATAGTTACGGTATTCGATGTAATACCTCTTTCGACTTCTTTGTCAAGTAAAAAAGGTTTCACAAAAAACAAGAAAGGAAAGCTTACTTCGGGCGGAGCCGAAGTTGATTATTTTTTATGTGTTCGATTTCAATTATCTTTAGAATATTTTCTTTATCATTTATATCTTCTAATAGTATTATAATTGAAAATTCTTACATTTCTATTATTTGAAAAAAAACTGTCTATAAATTTCTTAAAATTTTATAAATAAACTTTAATTTTCTGAGAATACAGCAACTAGGCCTTTTTCAGGCAACTTTTTTTGCATTTTCCTCATCACCACTTGTTTTAAAAATGTGTCTTATTTTTTTTGTATACAAAATTTTCAATATACTTGAACACTATGTCTCTATAATTTTTATTTGCATTGTAAAGACGTTTAAACATTTTTCAGTAATACTTATATAATTATTATCGTCGGAATCTGCACTGGGAACGGTTGCCGAATCGTCAGTTTCGTTAGTAAATAATTGAATCAAACTTTTAGAGAAATCTTCATCTACTATGTTTTTTGATCTCTAACGTGAATATATCAGTGTTATGTATATCTACTTTTGTTTGTACGTTTTCGTCAAATTCCTCTGATGATGCTTCATCAATTGTGCTAAGTTCGATTGCCAAAGACTGGAGTTATGCGCAGCTGTCCTAGGCGCAGAACTCACGTACAAAGTCTGACTAGATTTACACTTGTTTTTAGACCAGGTTGCTGGGTACTTTTGGACTGATTTATCCATCGTGTAAGAGTGGATCAATGCAAAGGTTTTTATTAACCACACGTTTGTGGTAAATCGGATAGCCAATATTCAAGAAGTAACGGAAAAGTCTCAATGGCGTCACGTATCATCCGCCAATAATGCAGCTGAGGTCTTGTCCAGAGAAACAACAGTTTTATGGACCCCTGTTCTTACATGGATCAAGGGAGAACTAGACAAAGATGCCAGGCTTTATTTCGACGAATTTAGAAAAAACTAGAAAGGAAAGCTAACTTCGGGCGGAGCTGAAGTTGATATACCCTTGCAGTTGAGTGGCAGTCCGCTAGGAGGCGACATGCATCTAATATTAATCGTATAGTCAGCCGATCCTTATTAAATTTGGCAGATCGGATTAGTTTCCCCAAAGTAGAATTCATAGAAAATCCCATTCTTCTAACTTAAAAAACAACGAAGTTATGGCATGGCGAGAAGCATTGTACACAACTGCGTACGATGTACCAGAAAATATTTTCAATATATTTCAGGCCAAAATAATGAGTCAATTTATGGGAAATCTACCAGCCGAGAAACTCACGCATGCTCGCCCGTTCTTTAACTCTGAGTAGATTACTGCGGCCCCATATGGATTTATCATAAGATTCGAGACAAACGATCTGACATAGGAGTTGTCGTCGCAATGTTTTATTGTTTCTCCACGAAAAAATTGAAAAAGCTCCAACAAATTTTAGGAACGCTTGTTTGTTTTATTCGTTTATTTATTATCTTTAAAATAAATCTCTTGTTTTCTTTCTCTCTTCTTCTATTACATTTTTTTTACGTTAAATGTTTGAAGAATATCATCTTATTTTATTAATTCAATAATATAATTTAGTTCAACTAAATTGTAATTTTTTAAGGGGTGTGTCGTCAAAGTCTTTAATATTGGTTTGTCCAAATTGTTTGTTTGTTTTTTTTATTTTCTATGCCTAAGTATGCGTCGTCTAAGTCTGTCTTACGTTTTATAGCCAGTTGTTTTTTGCTTAGATTTAATTAAATTTAAGATTTAATGTATTTAAATAAAATAATAGATTCAAGAAAAAAATTTGAACTTTAAAAATAAAAAAAAAACTTTTAAATTTTGTATTTAATTTATTTCATTTAAAGTTTAAAAATTGCAAAACCAAGGCTATTTTGCATTTACTCTCATTTGAGTTTGTTATATATGCATACACACATGCATACAAGTCAAGGATCTAATTTAATGTTGAAAATATTTTATTTATATTAATAAAATTAAAATTTAACATCCGTATCGCTTCACGTGTGCAGTGGTATATTTGGAGGTAAAATAATATCTTTATTAAATTTCTTCCAAAAATAGCTCTGCACTGCTTCTTCATCTTTTATGGTTTTGCTTCTTTTGTCGCTCAGTAGAGGTTCATATCTCTATTCTTGCGGTTTAACCACACTAACCTACAATAAGCGCTATATTTCATCTCCCTTTTCGTTTCTCCTGTACAGTGGTTCAAGGTACGATCAAAAATAGAAACAAAAATATTAATAAATTAACTTATCATGGATTTTAAACTAGTCTATGCGCCGAAGTCTTGTAATAAGACAATCTCGTCATCCCAGCCACTGCTGGCTGTGTGAAAACGTTTTACACGTTTTAAAGTGTGCCGGATTCACGGCCTCAGTTTCGGATTCCATTTCTCGTAGGTCTGGTCTCCACTTTTGCTGTGATTGTTGTCATGCTGTTCAGGACGAAATGAGATCGTTCATGAGACAGACTAAAAGGATTTAAAGAGTTGATTAGCGGTTTTCGTAAAATCAATGATCAATGACTGTGCGCTCGATACACAGTTTAATAGTCTTCAACTATTAAATGAGTCTCCAAAGCGTAAGAAACCCGCTATTTGTGATGTACTTGTGGCGAATAATCTTCAGCCTACTCAGCCGACAATTATTCAACCGCTTATATCTCTGGTCACCCCAAGGGCTAGAGCTGGGAAAAATTCGGCTTCCGAATTTCTCAGTATTAATGAGCAATTGTCCGATTTGTCCTCTGTGGCATCACTCCAAGTGATACCACCAGACCCAATAACTCAAACCCCCTTAAGAGTCACCGAACAGGGTATTCAACCGCCCGGACCTCCGGTACGAACTGATGCTGCAGTATTAGTTACGGCGGCACCAAAACCCTTGCAGGTGATCCCGCCATCGAAACACATATTTGTTTCTTATATCAAAGCCAAAACAAAAGCCGACATTAGGGTGGCAGATATTACTAAATTAAAATATTCTTACACCAGGCACACGTCATCTTTCAAAATACTGATCTGTTCCACCAGCTTTAGGCCAGAGAAAATTTTCGTCCAAAAACATCAGCCAAGTCCCATCTACCTCCACCTACCTCATCTCCCTTACCATCAAAAAACTAATTTCTTCACTAACACTTACCTATCAGAATACTAGAGGGCTATGTAGTAAACTTCCCAAACTGCATTCTGATAGTTCTTCCATTGCATCTCATATTAAAGTCTTTACATAAACTCGTTTAAAGCCGGAGATTTTAAGCTCCGAAGTTTTTCAAATAATTACACCACTTTTAAACGTGATAGAATGCTGCGAAGGGGAGGAGGAGTCCTAATTTCTGTTAAAATTCCTTAGGTCGGCTGCTTGACTTGTGTTTCGTTTCTGATCCTGATGGAATTTCTCTTTCCAGAACTTTGCCCCTTTCTAACTCTGAGGATCCGTATCATCCAACTCTTGTAGTTTTAATCGAAAACAATAGCTTAATTGACCTTAAGTCTTAACTTATATCTAATAAAGTTCGTTTCTTCCGTAAGGATTGGTCCGATTTACTGGCATGCGAAGATATAAATACTGCCACAAATTTTATTACACTTTGATTTTATTTTTCGACGCTTGCGTGCCATGGAAATATTCGTCGGTTTCAAATAATCCGCCTTGGTATACAAGACATCTATTAAATTTAAAGAACATAATGAAAAGAATATTACAAAAACTATAAGTCCTATCAAATTATCAGGCTGTACAGTTAGTTATTCAAGATACTTAGTAGCTCGGTCTAATTTCACCGTGCAATACGCTGAATGTTATCGGAGTTATTTTCGCCGCTGCCGGATTCAGTTTACTCAGGACCCGAAGCAGTTCTATAACTTTGTAAACACTAATCGCAAATCTGTTGGTATCTTTTCCTCCTCTGTTTACGTTTGAGAACTCTTATGCAAACACTGATTTGGCAATGGCAAATCCGATCTCTTTGCAAAGTTTTTTCAAACAACATATTCACATAGCACCATTCCAGCTCAGCCGTACACTTATAATATCCAATCAGCCAACCTTATATTTTGCCCATCTTTTGATCAAAGTGGTGTGTTATCGGATCTTCTTAAGGTCAAGACCGTTTATTCGCCAGGCCCCGATGGAGTACCAGGCTGTGTTCTGAAGAACTGCTCCAAGGCAATGTGCAAACTGCTCCTTAAACTCATTAATCTATCGCTGGAGACTTCGATTTTTCCCCTTATATGGAAGGAATCTAACATTATTCATATGTATAAAAAAAAGAAAAAAATGCAATGCTGAAAATTATTGAGGCATCTCAATTGTCATCAATGCCAAAGCTTTTCGAAAAACTCAACCCTCAACATTTGCAACACCTATGTAGTTCAATAATATCCCCGTGCCAAGATGGCTTATAAAGCGCCGCTCCACCACCACAAACTTATTGGAGCTAACACCTTTTGTCACGGATGGGTTCCGGAATGACTTACAGACCAACGTCATTTACACTGACTTCAGTAAAGCATTTGACTCTGTTAACCATTCGCTTCTTATAAGTAAACTCAGTCTTTTGGGATTCCCAACTGATCTCCTTATCTGGATTTCAAGTTACTTATCAGGAAGAAACCGACGCGTCTTCTTTAAAGATGTTACCTCGCGTTTAGCCCGCGTCACATCTGGGGTGCCAGAAGAAAGCCATCTTGGAGCTTTACTTCTTACAAAGTTTATTATGCAAGCGCCTTTCATAAACTGATTCTTTTGTACTCATGTACGTTGATGATGCTGAGCTTTGTCTTCAGTATAAATTTACAAGCGCCCAATCTAGACTTCAATCCGATTTGGATACATTTCAAAATTGGTGTTTAGCAAATAACCTAAAGCTTAATGGATCGAAATGTAAACTCATGTCATTTTATCGATCTGACCAGGCTACGTACTTTCTCTATGGGATCGCCATAAAAAGTTTAACTCAGGTTAATGATCTGGGAGTCCTATTAGATTTGAAATTTAAATTTACCGACCATATATCCACCATGGTTAATTAAGCTATGGGTGTGCTTGGTTTTATTAAAAGATGGTCAAAATAATTCAACGACCCTTACATCACTAAAACTTTATACACATCATTGGTCCGTCCGATTCTTGAGTATGGATCGTGTATCTGGAGTCCTCAATACGGAGTACACCGAGATTACATAGAACAACTTAGCATCATTAACAAATCGTAGTACGATGCTGGGTGTCATGTTTCTATTCAATCTTATTAATGGTAATGTAGACAGTCAGCATTTACTAACACGCTTAAATTTTAACGTTTCTAGTAGAAGGACTAGAAACTTTCGTCCTCTACTCCTTAGCCATTGTAGTTCGACATATGCCCAACATGATCCGTTCAGGGTACTGTGTTCGGTCTACAATGGTCTCTACCACACTTTGTCACTTTGCTCTACTAACAATCTTAAATCCTATATACTAAACGCCTTATATCTGCAACACTCTTCCTCGTGATATCATACTCTTATTCTTCTCGTTCGTAGAATGATTTGTCTCGTTCGCACAGCCGTACGTTATGCGGCAGCGACCCTCGGTCGGTTGGTCGGGATGTGGGCTGTACCACTAACCATACAGCATATAGACTACTCATTTCATACAACGAAAATGGACGCCAAAATTTCTTGCGACAGGCACCAGCAGGCCCCAGAGAGAATCTTACTCTCACTTATAAATATTTTTTATTTGTTTGGGAATACGATGCAGTGGTAGCAGTAAAATGTTTTCATATATAATTATTACGAATAAATAAAAATCCTTATACTATGGTAGAAGCAAGGTACATTTGAGTCGGTATCACTTAAAACCCCGATTGCTTCTACGTTTTTTTTCTTCTGCATGCGGATGGTGCTTGCATACCCTATTGATAGATGATTTTTGAGGGAGTGAGCATAAACAACAACAGCTGATTTTTAGTTGGTGTAGGCATCAGTAGGGTATGCAAGCACCATCCGTTTGAAAAATATCAACATAGAAAACAATTTATGTTTTAAACAAAACCGACTGAAAGATACCCTGTTCCAATCATCGTGAAAGGATTTCCATTATTTTTTAAATATTTAATATATAAAAATTTTTCTGCTACCACTTAATCGTTTTTCTAAACATGTATAAAATGCATGCTGAAATATTTAAAAATATAAAATAACATAATAAAATTTTTTCGTCGTTAAACCAACAATGAGCCCCCATTTTTAGGGTAGCAAGCCTGAAAAGTTACGAAAATCTAAAATATTGGTTGGCTTCAGAACGAAAAAGAACTCACACACATGAAACCGTGTATGTGAATATGTGAGCACGCATACATATAAAAATGCATTTAACCGCGGATCAACCCTCTTGACGAAGGACTGAAGAACCAAAACAGCGATTGAAGAACCAAAACATTATTTTGAGAATATGAGCGTAAGAAAGAACGTAAGAATGAGAGTAAGATTCTCTCTGGGGACTGTCGCAAGAAATTTTGGCGTCCATTTTCGTTGTATGAAATGAGTAGTCTATACGCTGTATGGTTAGTGGCTGTACATATGTAGTGGGAACCGCGCGAAAAAAATAAAAAAGAAAACGCTCGGTAACTGAACATTTGGTGACCCCGACGTCATTGTGCTTAGGAAAATTATTTGTTTAATTATTTCCGTTGAAAATTTGAGCTGCGCGGCTTACAATATATATACATAAACATACTAACAAATTAAAAAACATTATTCGGTTTGTGATTTTTGCGCGAAATATTAGGATCTGTTGACATACATACATACAGTGTATGTCGTGCACAGTGGGTCGTGAGCTGACAATAAATAAACGAACTAAAATAAATTTTTTGTTGCGAAAATGAATCCGTTTTTTGATTAAGCTTCTCCCGGAAGAAAAGTATTCCGGAGTCAAAGTGCAGTTGTCCTTTTTGACGATCTTCAAGGATTGTTGACCTCCTTGAAATTAGTGGAGACATTTCTGGAGGCGATGTTAAATGTGCGGCTCAGCGAATTGGAGGGAATCGTTGCGGATTTCAAGAGCACACAGAAGGAGCTGCCCGAGATGGATGTTGCAGAACTCAGGAGCGATCTGCGCGTCACCTTCAACGATGCGGCGAGGGAGGCACGATTCATCCTGGATCAGGAGATTATGCGGCGCTGCCACTTCGCACTTTTCATCGAGGTTATGCGGAGTGGCTTGAATTTCGGTCACTGTTATCGACCATGATGGACACCAACCCATTCATCAGTCGGGTCGAGAAGCTTCAACGGTTACGGTCCTGCCTTCGTGAATCTGCTTTGGAGACTGTTCGGTCGTTGGAGCTCACGGGAGTCCATCGCCAGTTTTCTTGAGCAGAGATGCCGGACTTTGGAGAGCTTGGATTTGCCCACAACATCATATGCACCACAGCTTGCGGTAGGTCGGCGTAGACCCTTTCATACAAGTAACTCTGCATTTGTGATTACCATCTCTTCCGCATGCATGATTTGTGATGGCCATTCTCACATAATAAGCTCCTAGCCAAGGTTTTTAGGCTTTTCTCCTGAGGATCGTTTAGGCGAAGTTAGGCGATTGGATTTATGCCGTAAGTGCCTTGGTTCTGGGCACCTATCTCGGCATTGCTTGTGGACGCAGGCACCATAGTTTGCTACATTTTGGTGGCAATTCGCCAGCTCAAGGCCAACACCCCTCTCCCGAGGTTTCCGTATCTAGCGACGCTATTTCAATTCTCTTGTCGCCAAGGATCGTTTTGGTGATGTGGTGCTGCTAGCCACTGCCAATATTTTGGTCAGGAACCGCTCCGGAGCTCTACTGCCCTGCCGAGCGCTGCTCGATTCTGTTTCTCAGGTGCATATGGTCACCTCAAGCCTGGCGAATCAGCTGCAGCTGCGGAAGATAAGGTCTCCGGTTTCTGTGTCCGGTATAGGTGACTCAGGGTTATCTACCGATGGGTGAAAGTCAGCTTGCAATCCCAACGCTCTGACTACTCGGCGCTAGTAACTGCGATCATAGCCTCCAACATCACTGACCCTCATCCCAAGTTTGCATTGGACGTCAGCTCTTGGAAAATTCCCGCCAATGTAAATATAGCAGATTCTCATTATCACCAGCCGCAGCGAGTTTATTTGCTAATTGGAGCTGGATTATTTTACGAGCTGCTTTATGTCGGGCAAATTCATTTGTCTCCTGGTCTCCTGGAGGCGGAGGTCCTGACAATGGCAAAGTTCTCATGGCTGCTGAGCTGTAGGGACTGATCTGCCCAAAGAGGCTTTTATATGAGCGGCACGATCAACTTCTTCGACAGCTCTGGGAAGTGGAAACCTGCACCGATCCGATTGTGAAGGCGTCAAAGGAAGAACTGGATTGCGAGAGTCACTTTGTTAAGAACTTCGTGCGGTTAGAAGATGGTGCCTATACAGTCAGGTTGCCAATTAAACAAAACCCCGGCTTATTGGGTAATTCGTACTCACCAGTCGTTGGAGAGGAAACTCATCAGCCCAAACTGCGCGCTCAGTATTCGGCCTTTTTAAAGTAGTATCTTAACCTAGGTCATATGTCCCTGGTTCCGCCGGAGTTGCATCGAGATTGCAATTATTTTATGCCACATCACTGCGTGCTATAAAGGACAGCACTACGACGAAACTTAGAGTGGTGTTCGACGGTTCCGCTGTTACCACCTCCGGTTATTCTTTGAATGACATATTAATGGCTGGGCCGGTCATTCAACCTCAGCTTTTTCACATCATGCTAAGGTTTCGATCGCATCCGGTAGCGCTGACTGGCTACATTTGTAAGATGCACAGTTGTGTAAGAATGGCGTCGTCTGACAGCTTTTTGCAGTGCATTCTGTGGCGAGATTCCCCTCTTGAGGAGCTACAAACATATACATTGGACACTGTTACATATGGAACAAAGCCTGCGTCCTATCTATCTGTGCGAGCAATGCACCAATTGGCTAAGGACGAGGTGGAAAACTTTCCAGTAGGATCCGAAATCTTGTTTCAACATTTTTACGTCGATGATATTATTTTTGGTGGCAGCTCCAAAGATGAGGTTGTTGGCATTTTAGGGCAGATTTCAGCGCTTTTGTCGAAGGGCGAATTTCAGCTGCGGAAATGGTGCTCCAATATCCCTAGCGTGTTGGACGGTGTGCCTAAAGAGAATCGGGAGTCTTATCTAACTTTTGATGACGGCAGCAACTTCACGAAAACGTTAGGATTGGCTTGGGGTCCTTCCACTGATAAGCTGCTGCTTTTGTTTTATGCTCTTCAGTCCATTTCGAAGTCGTCTCGCCGTTCTGTCCTATCATCAATACCGCGGTTATACGCGGTATAAATATTTTTATAAAGCAAAAATATTCTAGCAGATGTTGTGCCGAGAGCATCTTTCTTGGGATGAAAGCTTACCTCAGAGCTTTTACACCGAGTGGCAGGAGATCTGCCGGAGCTTCAGTCACACCCAACGTGCAGAATTTTCTCGCCTGGCGCTTACGACTGGAGCACTCGTGGAGATTCATGGATTTTGTGACGCCAGCATTGAAGCCTACGGAGTATGTGCCTACATAGTTTCCTGGTCGCCAGGGGCCTGCTATGTGCGAAGTCTCGAGTATCGCCTCTCAAGACATTAACTGTGCCGAAGTTAGAGCAGGCTGGAGCTGAGTTGTTGGCGAGAATGATGGCAGAGGTTCACAGTCTAGGCGCTTACAAAGGGAAGTATTTTTGTTGGTGCGACTCTTCAGTCGTGTTATCGTGGATTCGAGATGAGCCTGCCAGGTTAATCGTCTTTGTCTCTCACCGTGTTTCATCCATCCAAAAACTGACGAGTTCCATAAAGTGGCGATATGTCTACGTTGGAAAATCCAGTATCATTTTTACAGGGTCGTGGGCTCGGCTGTACTAAATGCCGACGATTTGTAGACGCTGCTGTACAATATTGCTGCAGTGATTAATTCGAGGCCATTAGTCCCTTTCTCTAAAAACCTTGATGATCTGGATGTCCTGACTCCTAATCATTTTTTGCAAGGAGGGCCTACTAGAAGTTTCAGTGAGCCAGACCTGACAAAACTCAACATAGATCGGCTAGATGCTTGCATCCCTGGACAAAACATAGCAGTAAATGACATCGTGCTGGTGAAGGACGAAAACCTACCTCTAATGAAGTGGCCCCTGGCGAGGGTGACGGAAATGGTCGTAGGAGATGACGGAGTGTGTCGGGTGGCGCAGCTGATGACGGCGTCCGGAGCTACAAGGCGGGCAGTCAACAAATTGTGCCTGCCCCAACAGGGGGAGTATGTTGCGTCAAGCAGCCGCCGAAAAGAAGTTTGGACGGCAATAATTTATTGAATTCGTGACGTCATTTTCTTTTATATTTATGCTCGCCCGTCGCCCGCTCTCGTGCACTCGATCGGTGACCTGCATCTGCCATCATGCGCAAGCGGTATTATAATTTTGGTCAAAGATGTTCAACATAGTTAAAATATTGGGACCCAGAATTCTTGGGATGTCTTATGGTAATGTGCTTTGCATCAATTGGTCTAATATAATTTTGAAAACTTTTTTTTTCCAAAAAATCATTTGACACTTTGAGGATCTCTTTGGTGTTCGGTGATGCCAAGTCTTTATCATGGGATGTATCCCAAATTACTTGGGCACGCACGATCTGCCGTATTGTAATCTCTGCAATTCTAAAGCTAAATGATAGAGCTCTGATTGACATTCCAGTTGAAAGATATCTGTATGATTGAATTATATCATTTCACAAGCCGATTGTAAAATAAAATTTAAATATTTAAGGACAAGTACACAAAGGCGCTGCGGTAAGTCCCTCAACCAACATCTGGAGCTGAAGCAACGACTAACTTCTCTAAATTTAAGTAAATGTCGCTAATATGTTTTTTAAGAGACAATTCGGCATTGACAGGTGACAGGTGACAGAAACATTGAATATTTGTTTGAGGACATTGGCACTTGAACACTTGATCTTGAACAAATTGGACGTGGAGAAAGAATTGAGCTCAGAATGAGTTTGTCTGAGACTGACTTTATTAGTATAAAAGTTTAATATTTATAGCTAATTTGATACATGGATATTGCTTAGGTGGTAAATCAATAGAAATATAGCAAAAACATAAAAATGGTAAATTAACAATTTCAAAATGTAATATTCTGCACTATTTTGTCGGTTGCATTGACTTGCACTGTCAGCAGTTCTTGCTGCCGTTCAGTTTGTTGTTTCTGAAAGGTTTGGTTTTTAATGTTCCTCGTTCTTTATGTAAGCTATGACCTAATATTTACTTTATTATATACTTATAGTGCTTGTGTTTTTTTTTTATTTGTGTTCTTGTGTCTTAACAATAAATGCACATGACTTAACATTCTCCCGGTCGTTGAACAGGTGTTCAACCATCGTCCAGCTCTATAGTACACTGTCTTGGGGTAGGTTCCGGAGTTGGTCTTTTAGGTTTTGGAGTCCAAATAGACCGCCTGTGTAGCAAGATGAGGGTGCTTATCAGTATCAGTATGATGCCTAAAATGACCAATGCTGTGTACGACATTGTTGTCTGGTGGTCCAGTTGGTACGGTTGGTAAGAAAAGGATGTTTCCTTTTATATCGGCTAACTAATGTTGTAAGATCTCTAATTCTGTGTCGTCCAAACTTAGTGATTGGGTGGAAGTCCTTAAAACGGAGTCCGATATTTCTTCTATGGAATGTATGGGCTTGGAGATATTTACGAATCGCCTGAACGATGTTTGTACTTCAGTGGTTATGGTGCCGAACGTAGTGAAACTTATATTGACATTGCGTGCTGTGCAACCAATGGGCTAGTTCAGCATACCAGTCGCCCTTATGTTGATAGTATATGAAGCTCCATTGCATACCGCGTGCTGTTCCATTGGTTCCTTGGTTGCGAAGATCCATTGGATAGATTGATGAGTTTTAATCCATACCATGCTGGAGTGCAAAAGATTGCTGTGACATTCTGTTCCAGTCTTGTTATTAATAACTGGAATTCGCATCTACTGTCTACATTGTATGCCATTAAGTGATTGAAACAAATATGTTGCTCAACTTTTATAGGTGTGCCTCATCTGAATTCATCTTCATTAAAACCTATAAAACGATCTGTATGAGCATGGACAGCTATGATCCTTGTCTGAAGATTATACAATGTCAAGTATTTCGATTTGCATATTGGCATGGGCACAATGCTAAAGACATATAATAACTCTGACGATACAAGTGGTATTGTTATTCGAAAAATTGTATTTCTGTAAAAATTCCTTAGGTCGGCTGCTTGACTTGTGTTTCGTTTCTGATCCTGATGGAATTTCTCTTTCCAGAACTTTGCCCCTTTCTAACCCTGAGGATCCGTATCATCCAACTCTTGTAGTTTTAATCGAAAACAATAGCTTAATTGACCTTAAGTCTTATTTTATATCTAATAAAGTTCGTTTCTTCCGTAAGGATTGGTCCGATTTACTGGCATGCGAAGATATAAATACTGCCTTAAACAAATTTTATTACACTTTGATTTTATTTTTCGACACTTGCGTGCCATGGAAATATTCGTCGGTTTCAAATAATCCGCCTTGGTATACGAGACATCTATTAAATTTAAAGAAAATAAAGAAAAGAATATTACAAAAACTATAAGTCCTATCAAATTATCAGGCTGTACAGTTAGTTATTCAAGATACTTAGTAGCTCGGTCTAATTTCACCGTGCAATACGCTGAATGTTATCGGAGTTATTTTCGCCGCTGCCGGATTCAGTTTACTCAGGACCCGAAGCAGTTCTATAACTTTGTAAACACTAATCGCAAATCTGTATCTTTTCCGCCTCTGATTACGTTTGAGAACTCTTATGCGAACACTGATCTGGCAATGGCCGATCTCTTTGAAAAGTTTTTTCAAACAACGTATTCACATAACACCACTCCAACTCAGCCTTACACTTATAATATCCAATCAGCCAACCTTATATTTTGCCCATCTTTTGATCAAAGTGGTGTGTTATCGGATCTTCTTAAGGTCAAGACCGTTTATTCGCCAGGCCCCGATGGAGTACCAGGCTGTGTTCTGAAGAACTGCTCCAAGGCAATGTGCAAACTGCTCCTTAAACTCATTAATCTATCGCTGGAGACTTCGATTTTTCCCCTTATATGGAAGGAATCTAACATTATTCATATGTATAAAAAAAAGAAAAAAATGCAATGCTGAAAATTATTGAGGCATCTCAATTGTCATCAATGCCAAAGCTTTTCGAAAAACTCAACCCTCAACATTTGCAACACCTATGTAGTTCAATAATATCCCCGTGCCAAGATGGCTTATAAAGCGCCGCTCCACCACCACAAACTTATTGGAGCTAACACCTTTTGTCACGGATGGGTTCCGGAATGACTTACAGACCAACGTCATTTACACTGACTTCAGTAAAGCATTTGACTCTGTTAACCATTCGCTTCTTATAAGTAAACTCAGTCTTTTGGGATTCCCAACTGATCTCCTTATCTGGATTTCAAGTTACTTATCAGGAAGAAACCGACGCGTCTTCTTTAAAGATGTTACCTCGCGTTTAGCCCGCGTCACATCTGGGGTGCCAGAAGAAAGCCATCTTGGAGCTTTACTTCTTACAAAGTTTATTATGCAAGCGCCTTGCATAAACTGATTCTTTTGTACTCATGTACGTTGATGATGCTGAGCTTTGTCTTCAGTATAAATTTACAAGCGCCCAATCTAGACTTCAATCCGATTTGGATACATTTCAAAATTGGTGTTTAGCAAATAACCTAAAGCTTAATGGATCGAAATGTAAACTCATGTCATTTTATCGATCTGACCAGGCTACGTACTTTCTCTATGGGATCGCCATAAAAAGTTTAACTCAGGTTAATAATCTGGGAGTCCTATTAGATTTGAAATTTAAATTTACCGACCATATATCCACCATGGTTAATTAAGCTATGGGTGTGCTTGGTTTTATTAAAAGATGGTCAAAATAATTCAACGACCCTTACATCACTAAAACTTTATACACATCATTGGTCCGTCCGATTCTTGAGTATGGATCGTGTGTCTGGAGTCCTCAATACGGAGTACACCGAGATTACATAGAACAACTTAGCATCATTAACAAATCGTAGTACGATGCTGGGTGTCATGTTTCTATTCAATCTTATTAATGGTAATGTAGACAGTCAGCATTTACTAACACGCTTAAATTTTAACGTTCCTAGTAGAAGGACTAGAAACTTTCGTCCTCTACTCCTTAGCCATTGTAGTTCGACATATGCCCAACACGATCCGTTCAGGGTACTGTGTTCGGTCTACAATGGTCTCTACCACACTTTGTCACTTTGCTCTACTAACAATCTTAATTCCTATATACTAAACGCCTTATCTATGCAACACTCTTCCTCGTGATATCATACTCTTATTCTTCTCGTTCGTAGAATGATTTGTCTCGTTCGCACAGCCGTACGTTATGCGGCAGCGTAAAATCATCTATCAATAGGGTATGCAAGCACCATCCGCATGCAGAAGAAAAAAAAACTTAGAAGCAATCGGGGTTTTAAGTGATACCGACTCAAATGTACCTTGTTTCTACCATAGTATAAGGATTTTTATTTATTCGTAATAATTATATATGAAAACATTTTACTGCTACCACTGCATCGTATTCCCAAACAAATAAAAAATATTTATAAGTGAGAGTAAGATTCTCTCTGGGGACTGTCGCAAGAAATTTTGGCGTCCATTTTCGTTGTATGAAATGAGTAGTCTATACGCTGTATGGTTAGTGGCTGTACATATGTAGTGGGAACCGCGCGAAAAAAATAAAAAAGAAAACGCTCGGTAACTGAACATTTGGTGACCCCGACGTCATTGTGCTTAGAATTAAAAATTATATGTTTAATTATTTCCGTTGAAAATTTGAGCTGCGCGGCTTACAATATATATACATAAACATACTAACAAATTAAAAAACATTATTCGGTTTGTGATTTTTGCGCGAAATATTAGGATCTGTTGACATACATACATACGCTGTTTGCAGAGTACCACAATCGCTCATGCATATTTTACTCCGTTATATAGAAGCCGCACAGTGGGTCGTGAGCTGACAATAAATAAACGAACTAAAATAAATTTTTTGTTGCGAAAATGAATCCGTTTTTTGATTAAGCTTCTCCCGGAAGAAAATGATCTCCTGGATCAGGAGATTATGCGGCGCTGCCACTTCGCACTTTTCATCGAGGTTATGCGGAGTGGCTTGAATTTCGGTCACTGTTATCGACCATGATGGACACCAACCCATTCATCAGTCGGGTCGAGAAGCTTCAACGGTTACGGTCCTGCCTTCGTGAATCTGCTTTGGAGACTGTTCGGTCGTTGGAGCTCACGGGAGTCCATCGCCAGTTTTCTTGAGCAGAGATGCCGGACTTTGGAGAGCTTGGATTTGCCCACGACATCATATGCACCACAGCTTGCGGTAGGACGGCGTAGACCCTTTCATACAAGTAACTCTGCATTTGTGATTACCATCTCTTCCGCATGCATGATTTGTGATGGCCATTCTCACATAATAAGCTCCTAGCCAAGGTTTTTAGGCTTTTCTCCTGAGGATCGCTTAGGCGAAGTTAGGCGATTGGATTTATGCCGTAAGTGCCTTGGTTCTGGGCACCTATATCGGCATTGCAATTCGTCAAGCAGCCGTGCTTGTGGACGCAGGCACTATAGTTTGCTACATTTTGGTGGCAATTCGCCAGCTCAAGGCCAACACACCTCTCCCGAGGTTTCCGTATCTAGCGACGCTATTTCAATTCTCTTGTCGCCAAGGATCGTTTTGGTGATGTGGTGCTGCTAGCCACTGCCAATATTTTGGTCAGAAACCGCTCCGAAGCTCTACTGCCCTGCCGTGCGCTGCTCGATTCTGTTTCTCAGGTGCATATGGTCACCTCAAGCCTGGCGAACCAGCTGCAGCTGCGGAAGATAAGGTCTCCGGTTTCTGTGTCCGGTATAGGTGACTCAGGGTTATCTACCGATGAGTTTTCTGTGAAAGTCAGCTTGCAATCCCAACGCTCTGACTACTCGGCGCTAGTAACTGCGATCATAGCCTCCAACATCACTGACCCTCATCCCAAGTTTGCATTGGACGTCAGCTCTTGGAAAATTCCCGCCAATGTAAATATAGCAGATCCTCATTATCACCAGCCGCAGCGAGTTTATTTGCTAATTGGAGCTGGATTATTTTACGAGCTGCTTTATGTCGGGCAAATTCATTTGTCTCCTGGTCTCCTGGAGGCGGAGGTCCTGACAATGGCAAAGTTCTCATGGCTGCTGAGCTGTAGGGACTGATCTGCCCAAAGAGGCTTTTATATGAGCGGCTCGATCAACTTCTTCGACAGCTCTGGGAAGTGGAAACCTGCACCGATCCGATTGTGAAGGCGTCAAAGGAAGAACTGGATTGCGAGAGTCACTTTGTTAAGAACTTCGTGCGGTTAGAAGATGGTGCCTATACAGTCAGGTTGCCAATTAAACAAAACCCCGGCTTATTGGGTAATTCGTACTCACCAGTCGTTGGAGAGGAAACTCATCAGCCCAAACTGCGCGCTCAGTATTCGGCCTTTTTAAAGTAGTATCTTAACCTAGGTCATATGTCCCTGGTTCCGCCGGAGTTGCATCGAGATTGCAAATATTTTCTACCACATCACTGCGTGCTATAAAGGACAGCACCACGACGAAACTTAGAGTGGTGTTCGACGGTTCCGCTGTTACCACCTCCGGTTATTCTTTGAATGACATATTAATGGCTGGGCCGGTCATCCAACCTCAGCTTTTTCACATCATGCTAAGGTTTCGATCGCATCCGGTAGCGCTGACTGGCTACATTTGTGAGATGCACAGTTGTGTAAGGATGGCGTCGTCTGACAGCTTTTTGCAGTGCATTCTGTGGCGAGATTCCCCTCTTGAGGAGCTACAAACATATACATTGGACACTGTTACATATGGAACAAAGCCTGCGTCCTATCTATCTGTGCGAGCAATGCACCAATTGGCTAAGGACGAGGTGGAAAACTTTCCAGTGGGATCCGAAATCTTGCTTCAACATTTTTACGTCGATGATATTATTTTTGGTGGCAGCTCCAAAGATTAGGTTGTTGGCATTTTAGGGCAGATTTCAGCGCTTTTGTCGAAGGGCGAATTTCAGCTGCGGAAATGGTGCTCCAATATCCCTAGCGTGTTGGACGGTGTGCGTAAAGAAAATCGGAATTCTTATCTAACTTTTGATGACGGCAGCAACTTCACGAAAACGTTAGGATTGGCTTGGCATCCTTCCACTGATAAGCTGCTGCTTTTGTTTTATGCTCTTCAGTCCATTTCGAAGTCGTCTCGCCGTTCTGTCCTATCATCAATACCGCGGTTATACGATCCGCTGGTCCGCCATGTTGGTCCAGTGTTACTAAAGCAAAAATATTCTAGCAGATGTTGTGCCGAGAGCATCTTTCTTGGGATAAAAGCTTACCTCAGAGCTTTTACACCGAGTGGCAGGAGATCTGCCGGAGCTTCAGTCACACCCAACGTGCAGAATTTTCTCGCCTGGCGCTTACGCCTGGAGCACTCGTGGAGATTCATGGAGTTTGTGACGCCAGCATTGAAGCCTACGGAGCATGTGCCTACATAGTTTCCAGGTCGCCAGGGGCCTGCTATGTGCGAAGTCTCGAGTATCGCCTCTCAAGACGTTAACTGTGCCGAAGTTAGAGCAGGCTGGAGCTGAGTTGTTGGCGAGAATGATGGCAGAGGTTCACAGTCTAAGCGCTTACAAAGGGAAGTATTTTTGTTGGTGCGACTCTTCAGTCGTGTTATCGTGGATTCGAGATGAGCCTGCCAGGTTAATCGTCTTTGTCTCTCACCGTGTTTCATCCATCCAAAAACTGACGAGTTCCATAGAGTGGCGATATGTCTACGTTGGAAAATCCAGCAGATATCTTGTCTCGTGGAGCCCTTCCTACTGAGCTGATCGGATCCAGGTTATGGTTTCAGGGGCAGCCCTATCTGTTGAAGACACAGGAGCACTGGCCTGCGACGATAGTAGTCGAGAAACCAGCTTTAGAGCTTCGCCCTTCAATTTTATTGGTGAAGTCGCCATATACAGACCACGTGGCTACATGCAAATACGTTAACTCCTTTCCAGCTCTTCAGCGAGTGTTTGCGTACGTCTATAAGTTTGGCAGAAGGGTTCAGCATAAAGGAATTACCGTTCATGATCTCAAAGCGGGGACACACATGCTTTTGTGGGCAGTTCAGCGCGCTCATTTGGGTTATGAAATAATGACGTTGCAGCAAAGGGAATGGTTGCCTCTTCCCGTTCGCTGGCTTCGTTATCCCCCTTTTTGGATCAGTTTGGATTGCTTCGAGTAGACGGGCGTCTCAAGAACTCACCTTTGGATTACGATGGTCGTCATCCAGTAATTTTGCCCAGGAGCCATCCGGTAACCCAAAGCATAATCGTTAGCTGTCATGAGCAGAGCCTGCACTCTGGACCTCAATCGTTATTGGATGATATGTTCTCAGTACATCGCCGCCTTTCTGCATGCACTGAGGAGGTTTATTTCTATCAGGAAGAAGCCTCGACAGATCTGGTCCGACAACGCTACCAATTTCGTTGGAGCCAAAAATCAATTGAGCGAATTAAAGAGACTATTTCTTAGCGACGAGCACCAGAGAGCTGTCTTAGATTATTGCCTTCCAGAGTTCATTGAGTGGAAGTTTATCCCTCCCCGTTCTCCCCACTTTGGCGGCTTGTGGGAAGCTGCTTTTAAGACCGCCAAGTATCATTTTTATAGGGTCGTGGGCACGGCTGTACTAAATGCCGACGATTTGTAGTCGCTGTTGTACAATATTGCTGCAGTGAATAATGCAGCAACGATCCAAATGGCGCATCCCTGGACAAAACATAGCAGTAAATGACATCGTGCTGGTGAAGGACGAAAACCTACCTCTAATGAAGTGGCCCCTGGCGAGGGTGACGGAAATGGTCGTAGGAGATGACGGAGTGTGTCGGGTGGCGCAGCTGAGGACGGCGTCCGGAGCTACAAGGCGGGCAGTCAACAAATTGTGCCTGCTGCCCCTTCATGATGGTGTTGAAAGCCCATCTTCCAACAGGGAGAGTATGTTGCGTCAAACAGCAGCCGAAAAAAAGTTGGGACGGCAATAATTTATTGAATTCGTGACGTCATTTTCTTTTATATTTATGCTCGCCCGTCGCCCGCTCTCGTGCACTCGATCGGTGACCTGCATCTGCCATCATGCGCAAGCGGTATTATAATTTTGGTCAAAGATGTGCAACATAGTTAAAATATTGGGACCCAGAATTCTTGGGATGTCTTATGCTAATGTGCTTTGCATCAATTGGTCTAATACAATTTTTTAAACTGTTTTTTTCCAAAAAATCATTTGACACTTTGAAGATTTCTTTGGTTCCGGAGTTGGTCTTTTAGGTTTTGGAGTCCAAATAGACCGCCTGTGTAGCAAGATGAGGGTGCTTATCAGTATCAGTATGATGCCTAAAATGACCAATGCTGTGTACGACATTGATGTCTGGTGGTCCAGTTGGTACGGTTGCTAAGAAAATGATGTTTCCTTTTATATCGGTTAATTAATGTTGTAAGATCTCTAATTCTGTGTCGTCCAAACTTAGTGATTGGGTGGAAGTCCTTAAAACGGAGTCCGATATTTCTTCTATGGAATGTATGGGCTTGAAGATATTTACGAATCGACTGAACGATGTTTGTACTTCAGTGGTTATGGTGCCGAACGTAGTGAAACTTATATTGACATTGCGTGCTGTGCAACCAATGGGCAAGTTCAGCATACCAGTCGCCCTTATGTTGATAGTTGATGAAGCTCCATTGCATACCGCGTGCAGTTCGATTGGTTCCTTGGTTGCGAAGATCCATTGGATAGATTGATGAGTTTTTATCCATACCATGCTGGAGTGCAAAAGATTGCTGTGACATTCTGTACCAGTCTTGTTATTAATAACTGGAATTCGCATCTACTGTCTACATTGTATGCCAATAAGTAATTGAAACAAATATGTTGCTCAATTTATATAGGTGTGCCTCTTCTGAATTCGTCTTCATTAAAACCTATAAAACGATCTGTATGGGCATTGACAGCTATGATCCTTGTCTGAAGATTGTACAATGTCAAGTATTTCGATTCGCATATTGGCATGGGCACAATGCTAAAGACATATAATAACTCTGACGATACCAGTGGTATTGTTATTCGAAAAATTGCGCATACATTATTTTGTAGACCTAAAGAACATCAGTGGTGGCGACTGGCAAGATTTGGTTGGGTGGTAAATGATTCCGAATTTGGTCGAGTTGATCTCGTAAATGTGTAGGTGATATTAAAATTGGGCTAATTTTTCTATGGCGAACATCAGTTAACACATAAGTTATCACACTCTGCCTTCGCTGTAAACCATTTGTAAGTAGATACATTTGCGTTGTGAGGATCATAAATGCTTGCTCCAAATGTTCGCCTTGGTACTGTCCTCGAGGCTTATTTATGAGGGTCATCTGTTGTTCCAAAGATCTCAAGCGGTTGTTGGTAGCCAAACTTCCTTTTCGCACCAAATTTATGGTGGAGTCAACCATGGATGTCTGGTTCTGAAGCAGCTGTAAGAGGAAGTCCTCATTGCCTATAACCTTTGATATAGTTTTGGCCATATCATTTGCGTATGTGGAGTCAAGCACGCCGAATAATGAATTGGCTATGGTTCCAACAATATTATATGGTGATCTACGTTCCCGAGAGTGATGCATAAGGTTGTTTCGTGACTCAAGCTTTGCAACTAGATGTCTGAAATGGTCTAAAATGGAATTGCATGCTGCTACGTTTGCTAATTTCTGGCACTTACAATCCAACTGAAAGTACCTTCATATCATTCCAGTAGGGATTCAAGTCGTAATATACTATCATTGTCCATTCGGAAACTACCATTCTCGTGGTTCCCAAACGTTCGTAGAATATTCCTGGCTTGTTACTGAACTTCGTCCCTTTGATTGGAGTTGCCTTCGCTAGTAGAAGAAGAAGAAGCAACATAAGCGCTAGAATTGATGGGAAGATTCCTTTTATGCGTTGTACCGGAGATCCAATGGACTGGTCCGCCTAGGGTGCCGTCTAATGGGCGCTTGTTGCTGACTTCTTCTGGGAACAGTGGAGCTAACCGAGTCACTGGTCTCTAAAATATTCCAGAAGACGTTTTGATGTCCACTACCCGAACGAGGTTGTTCGGTCCTGGATACGTTTTGAGAACTCTTCCCATAGGCCAGCTCATTACAGGCACATTGTCTTCCTTTACAAGGACTAGCAATCCCTCGAGAATATGTGGAGATGCCTTTTTCCATTTGGGTCGATTGTGGAGTTCTTGCAGGTACTCGCTCGACCATTGTTTCCAAAAGGCATGCTTCAGTCGTGATACCAGTTCCCATCTTTTTACTAATGGTTTGCAGTGCGCAATGTTGGTATCGGAAGGAGCAGTTAATGGTTCTCCAATCAGGAAGTTTCCTGGCGTTAAAGCTGATTCGTCAGTGGGGTCTGATGACATGGGAGTGATAGGTCGTAAATTGAGGATCGCCTCGACTTCAATGACCACAGTGTTGAGTTCTTCGAAGCTTAACGATGCCGTGGCTGTAACTGAAACAAGTAGCCGTTTTGCGGATTTTACCGCATCCTCCCATAGGCCATCGAATGATGGTGTTCGTGGTGGAATGAATTTTAAGTCTATTTCTCATATGTTGCAATGCTGAACTATGATGTCCCTTGCATTGGTTGAGAAAATAGCTTTTCGAGCTCTTTTAATTTATTGTTGGCTCCAACAAAATTTGTTGCATTATCGCAATGGATCGTCTGGCACTTTCCTCGACGTCCGAAAAACCGGCCGAGAGCGGCCAAAAAGGCGTCTGTTGTGAGATCGCTTACCAACTCCAAATGCACTGTTTTCGTGGAGAAACAACAGAACACTGCGATATAGGCCTTGTCAGGACGTTTGCCTCGGATCTTGTGGTGAATTCATATGGGGCCGCAGTAATCTACACTAGAGATAATGAATGGGCGAGCCTGCGTGGCTCTCTCGGCTGGTAGATTTACCATAATTTGATTCATTAATTTGGGCTTCATTCTGGTACATCGCACGCAGTTGTGACTCGCCATTGTTTTGTCATTGATGATCCAATATTGTTGCCGAGCGATAGCAAGCAAGGCTTGAGCACCGCAATGCATGTTGGTCTCATGTAGTTCCCTTTGTTGAAGCTAATGTTTCAAATTCATCATCACCCGCCAAGCCAGAGGGCGCTTTATCATATCGCATATCATATCGATTGTATCGAATCAAAAAATATAGAACATAACCTAAAAGCTGTCGAACAGAGTAAATAAACACGATTTTGAGTTCCGAGAAATATTGTTTATTTTACTGGCCTAAATAACTAAATAAGTAAAAGTTATAATAGGTTATTGGCCCAGCACGCTTCCACTGCGCTACTGCGTCAATACCTGCGTCGATACCTGCGTCGATACCTGAAAACCATTGGTTTTCAGTTTTGGCTGCCCAAGACAATAATCCAAGTAGTCGTTTCGAGTCGTCAGCAACCGAGTGAACCCTCAAAATAAACGACAAGATTGTCCTCGTTGGAGCCAGAGACGTTGGAGGAACACTCTACAGAGCAGCGATCGAGCCCATACTTCCAGAACGAAACGTCGATGTCAACGTCGCAACTTCAGGAACTTCAATTCTCCAACTCTAACACGAGAGGTGAGGACATCAGGATAAGAACCACATCAAGGACTTGCTGAAAAGAGAAATGGGCATTCAAGTCAAGCTCGAGAGTAGCTTTTGCGAGCCTTGCATCCTTGGAAAGACGCATCGATTGCCATTTGGAACGAGGAAACCAGCAATGAAGCCAGGGGAACTGATGTCAGGCGATGTTTGCGGACCATTTGAGGATTCTTTCCAGAAGAAGGGGTATCTGGTAGTTTTTAACGATCATTTCACCAGGTTTCGATATGGGTACATCGTCAAGCAGAAATCAGAGGTCAAGGATGTCGCCTGACATCAGTTCCCCTGGCTTCATTGCTGGTTTCCTCGTTCCAAATGGCAATCGATGCGTCTTTCCAAGGATTCAAGGCTCGCAAAAGCTACTCTCGAGCTTGACTTGAATGCCCATTTCTCTTTTGAGCAAGTCCTTGATGTGGTTCTTGTCCTGATGTCCCCACCTCTCGTGGTAGAGTTGGAGAATTGAAGTTCCTGAAGTTGCGACGTTGACATCGACGTTTCGTTCTGGAAGTATGGGCTGGATCGCTGCTCTGTAGAGTGTTCCTCCAACGTCTCTGGCTCCAACGAGGACAATCTTGTCGTTTATTTTGAGGGTGAGTAAGAGGAAGTCCTCATTGCCTATAACCTTTGTTATAGTTTTGGCCATATCTTTTGCGTATGTGGAGTCAAGCACGCCGAATAATGAATTGGCTATGGTTCCAACAATATTAAACGGTGATCTACGTTCCCGAGAGTGATGCATAAGGTTGTTTCGTGACTCAAGCTTTGCAACTAGATGTCTGAAATGGTCTAAAATGGAATTGCATGCTGCTACGTTTGCTAATTTCTGGCACTTATCTGGTGACAGTTCCGCTAATCCAATCCAGTCCCCCAAGGATAATTTTTACAGTTGTGACATTGTAGGGGAGCACGACTGGATGTTTTGCGTCCTCGGATAGGTTTGAGTGTTCGAGTCTGCCTCCTACTCGAATTAACCCATCAGGTCCAATCATCAGGCACAACTCTAGTATAGGAAAGGATTGCTCGCTGTGGGTGCCACTTTGGCCTTGGAACATAGCAGCCTTACTGAGGTTTGCTTATTTTTATAGGTTACTCGTACGAATATTGCTGCGACATATGCCCTTTCTGAGGCGTTCACGAAGGTGTGTAACTCTTGCGTGACGGGTATCTTTCCGTCAAATATGTGTCGTGGAATTTGCAATTCATTCAGACTCTCAGAGTGATAGTTTTTCCAATCTGACTCAAGTTCTAAGCGCAATTCCTCATCCCAAGCCAATTTCATTTCCCAGAGGTTTTGCATAAATATCTTTGCCTTTATTACAACTGGCGCAAACAAACCTATAGGGTCAAAGATTTGTGACGACTCAGAGCTAACCACTCGTTTTGTGATGACCAACGCTTCGCCTTGCTGCGTTCTTCCGCAAAGTTGGTCTTTATTGGGCATCCATATGAGGCCGAGGGTTTTAACACTGTATTGGTCCAAAGTCTCACCCAATTTTACATCGCTCACGGTACACTCTTTGGGTATTCCTTGCTGTAGTCCTGCATTATTTGAGCACCACTTTCGCAATTTGAAACCGTGTGGTAGTAATATTTTATTCAGTTCACTTTGGATTTGTACTGCTTCTGCCACTGAGGCAGCACCCGTCAAGCAATCATCTACGTAGAAGTCATTTTCAAGCGTCGCAGACCAACGGGTAGTTGTCCCGTGACCGGATTGCTAAATGATTTAGGCATTTCGTGGCCAAAAATGGAGCTCTTTTAGTTGCATACGTGACGGTTTTAAGTCTATAGTACTTAAGATCCTCGGATGGAGCGTTTCTCCAGATTATAAGCTGATGGAACTGATTATCTGGATTGATTCATACTTGACGGTACAAATGTTCCGCTGTGAACACAGATTTGTGTGTTCTGAAGCGTAGTAGTATGGACAATAGTTCAAGGATTTTCCACTTGATGTTTTGCATGAAGCATCGAAAACCACTCGTAGCTTTGTGGTGCTGCTGTCTGGTTTCAGAACACAGTGATGTGGTATGAAATTATGATTTTTGGGTATATGTGTCGTTGGAACAGCCTACATATGTCCCAAAGCTTCATATTCTTTCATGATGTCGGAATACCCTTTCCGAACATCACCCTCTAATCGTCGCTCTAGGGCTATGGCGGATTGCGCTATGGATTTAATTCTACCAGCTACAATCCATCCTAGCTTCGTGTCTTGTAGCATGGCACCATCTCTTCCGATCTTCTGCTGATTTGGAAGGAGTAGCGAGTAATAGTGCTCAGCACCGATTATTAGATCTATCCTTCCAGATTTATCAAACTGGGGATCTGCTGACTGATACTCATTGGGTATTTTTAATGCACAATGAGTAAGTGATTGAGCTGGTTGGTTAGCTATGATGTGGGGAAGGACAAAGGCTTCTATGCGCTGGCTGAAATCCCCGTGAAGAGAGCAAAAGATGATAGTTACTCTTGCTCTGCTCATTCTTGGTTGTCCTCCAATGCTTTCGATCCGGAGCTTTGTATTGTGGCGCGGTAATGACAACATTGATGCCAAGCGCTCAGTGATCAAATTGATCTGTGATCCTGAATCTAGCAAGGGTCGAAATTTTGCTACTTGACCGTTCTCTGCCTAGACCGCTACCTTTGCTGTTGCAAGAAGGTTGTAATTCTTGTTAACCGCGGCACCGAATGTTGGGGAATGAACGCCTGTGGATTCCAGGTGTAACAAGGTGTGATGTTTTTTGTCGCACTTGAAACAATTCCTTCCTTTACATTCAAGGACATGCGCTAACTAGCGGACTGCCGTCCGTCGTGATTTGACAATCCATTTCAAAAACTCGATAAAAAAAGCTTCATCACAGCTCGCTTATAAGCTGAGCTATCAGTTCCTAACCATCGGATCTTCGCCACCAAGGATCCGATGGAACTTAAGTCTGTATGCAATGGAGATACATCAACAGTCAACGTAGAAGCAAATGGTATGCTGAATTTGTCCACTGGTTCTACAGCCCGCAATGTCAATATAAGCTTGACCACTCTCGGCACTATGACCACTGAAAGTTTATAAAGTTTATAAAGTTTATAAAGTTTTGCTTTATTTCCATTAAATTACCATCTAAGCAATATTCATGTAATGTATTCATTTAACTATAAATATTGAACTTATATATTAAAAGAGTCAGTCTCGAACAAACCTATTCTGAGCTAAGCTATTCCACGTCTAAACCAGCAATTGGTTTGTGTGCCCTTTGCTTAACTGAATCACTACAGATTAACACAGACAAACAATATTTTTCTTTCCGTTTGCAAGCAATTTTCAGCACCTAATGGAGGAGAAACAAGAAAGGAAAGCTAACTTCGGACGGAGCCGAAGTTGATATACCCTTGCAGTTGAGAGGCAGTCCGCTAGGTGGCGACACGCATCTTTATTATAAGATATATATGGGATCGTATATAGTCGGCCGATCCCTTTGATATTTGGCAGATCGGATTAGTTTGCCCAAAGTGGAAACCATACAAAGTCCTATCCTTCTAACTTAAAAAACAACGAAGTTATGCCATTTCCGATCAATCAGTTATATGGCAGCTATAGGATATAGTCGACCGATCCCGGCCGTTCCGACTTATATACTGCCTGCAAAGGAAAGAAGGTTGTGTGCAAAGTTTGAAGGCGATAGCTTTAAAACTGAGAGACTAGTTTGCGTAGAAACAGACAGACGGACAACTCAGGAGGTGATCCTGATCAAGAATAGATATACTTTGTAGGGTCGGAGATGTCTCCTTCACTGCGTTGCACAGTTTTGACCAAAATTATAATACACTATGCAAGGTGATAAATATAAAAAATATAATAATATTCCATCTTTTCATTTAAAGGGTGTATTTATTATCTTGGAACTTCCAGCCGTTCCGCTCCAAAGCCTCTGACGAATATGGCACTTGAAATAAGATATTCTAGGCTTACATTAAGATTTTTTGCCCCTCCTAACGCCATTCTTGTTTTGCCGCCTAATGCCAAATGGAGAAGTCACCTCTTAAACCATACGGAGTTCCTGTTTTAAGGATAATATATATATTAAAAAAAATAGTTTTACTTGATTCCTACCTGAAAAAGCACTTGATCCTCTTCTTGTCGATTTCTAGTCGAAGACTCTCAGCAGAAACTGACTTGTCGTTCATTTGAATTTGAGACAGAAAAGGGCACAGACAAGTAAGTGAAAATCATACAGAAACCGGTTCCACGTGTTCACGAAGCTGTGGGAGTTTTCCCGCAGGATTCAACATGTATTGAACAAAGATCAGAAGGAGGGATAAAGGTCTAGCTGAAAGGTAGGGTGCGTGAAGTTTAAAACGTTTGATTAATTAGAATTTAGAATTATGAATTTAATTTCAATTTAATTAATTTCTATTTTTGTATGTAATGTAATTGCACATGAACCATACAACCACCGATATCTTTCATATGCAAAGTTAAAGGCGAAATTCAAATGGCCCAAAGTCTGAAAGTAAAGTCTGAAAAAAAATTAAATATCTACATATCTATATGTGGCGATGCGCTGACGATTGGTACATATGGAAGATAGGCTAAAGTATTGTAAGATGAATTGGTATCAGTATTTTCGAGTTTTTTTTTTTATTTTGATTAAAAAAGAGATGTCCCTATGACTGCAGAGGACCTCTGGAATCATCCTTCTGTTAACTGTGCCAGCACAGGTGCGCCAACAAGATAATGATAGAAGCCCGTGCAGACCCGTGAACCGACAGCGCTACAAAGAGCGCACAACAACAATAAATATTATTATTTTTTCTTCTATTATATTTTTATTGATGCACTGCGTTGCATTATCATCATCATATCAATCACAAATAGCATAAAATCAACATATAAATGAACACAAATAGCATAGGTAAATTCGATGATAGTAAAGAAATTAAAAATTTAATACAATGGGATACAAAGGCAGTGGACTCCACTGGTATATGTTATAAATGAAATAGAGTCGACAAATATCGATCCTCATTTAACAAATATATTATTGTGTATAATTGTCATAATTTTGTGTGAGTATACACTTTATAAAGCTTTATTTCACTTTATTAAGTATAATTCACAATAAGTGCATAACAAAGAGGGAACTAAGCCAAGCAATCAATCTGGATAAGATCTAGTTGCATATGCCCACAGTAATTATGATGATTGTAATAAGAATATATTGAAAAAAACACTTTTAATTTAACCTAATTATACATATATATATGGATATAAAAAGAAATATTTGTCTCTTCAATTGTCATGAAATAAACTACGTTTATAAAATTTAATATATACATAAAAAAAACCAAAATTGTATTAGTATGCCCCTTAGTAAGGGAAACCTTTAGAAGGGACCCCGAATTTTCTAGGCGAGTGCAAGCCTTCCTTCACTTACACAACTATCCAATGTTAATCAATGAAATCGAAAAGGAATTTATTAAAAAATTAAAATTAAAATTTTTTTGGAATTAAATAAGATTCGGTTTCTTGGTAATGTAATCGTGATTAAAGCAGAATGGAATGGGAAGAAATACAGGACAAAGTTACAGAAGTTAAGAGTACATTTGACAATTCCTTTAAATGCCTAAATTAAAATAGAAGTATTCTAGAAGGCACAGTAATCAAACATGCTAAAATACTAGTGGATGGTTTTAATGAAGCACGGACACTAGTATCACTAACCATACAGCATATAGACAAAAGCTACTCTCGAGCTTGACTTGAATGCCCATTTCTCTTTTGAGCAAGTCCTTGATGTGGTTTTTGTCCTGATGTCCCCACCTCTCGTGGTAGAGTTGGAGAATTGAAGTTCCTGAAGTTGCGACGTTGACATCGACGTTTCGTTCTGGAAGTATGGGCTGGATCGCTGCTCTGTAGAGTGTTCCTCCAACGTCTCTGGCTCCAACGAGGACAATCTTGTCGTTTATTTTGAGGGTGAGTAAGAGGAAGTCCTCATTGCCTATAACCTTTGTTATAGTTTTGGCCATATCTTTTGCGTATGTGGAGTCAAGCACGCCGAATAATGAATTGGCTATGGTTCCAACAATATTAAACGGTGATCTACGTTCCCGAGAGTGATGCATAAGGTTGTTTCGTGACTCAAGCTTTGCAACTAGATGTCTGAAATGGTCTAAAATGGAATTGCATGCTGCTACGTTTGCTAATTTCTGGCACTTATCTGGTGACAGTTCCGCTAATCCAATCCAGTCCCCCAAGGATAATTTTTACAGTTGTGACATTGTAGGGGAGCACGACTGGATGTTTTGCGTCCTCGGATAGGTTTGAGTGTTCGAGTCTGCCTCCTACTCGAATTAACCCATCAGGTCCAATCAGCAGGCACAACTCTAGTATAGGAAAGGATTGCTCGCTGTGGGTGCCACTTTGGCTTTGGAACATAGCAGCCTTACTGAGGTTTGCTTATTTTTATAGGTTACTCGTACGAATATTGCTGCGACATATGCCCTTTCTGAGGCGTCCACGAAGGTGTGTAACTCTTGCGTGACGGGTATCTTTCCGTCAAATATGTGTCGTGGAATTTGCAATTCATTCAGACTCTCAGAGTGATAGTTTTTCCAATCTGACTCAAGTTCTAAGCGCAATTCCTCATCCCAAGCCAATTTCATTTCCCAGAGGTTTTGCATAAATATCTTTGCCTTTATTACAACTGGCGCAAACAAACCTATAGGGTCAAAGATTTGTGACGACTCAGAGCTAACCACTCGTTTTGTGATGACCAACGCTTCGCCTTGCTGCGTTCTTCCGCAAAGTTGGTCTTATTGGTCCAAAGTCTCACCCAATTTTACATCGCTCACGGTACACTCTTTGGGTATTCCTTGCTGTAGTCCTGCATTATTTGAGCACCACTTTCGCAATTTGAAACCGTGTGGTAGTAATATTTTATTCAGTTCACTTTGGATTTGTACTGCTTCTGCCACTGAGTCAGCACCCGTCAAGCAATCATCTACGTAGAAGTCATTTTCAAGCGTCGCAGACCAACGGGTAGTTGTCCCGTGACCGGATTGCTAAATGATTTAGGCATTTCGTGGCCAAAAATGGAGCTCTTTTAGTTGCATACGTGACGGTTTTAAGTCTATAGTACTTAAGATCCTCGGATGGAGCGTTTCTCCAGATTATAAGCTGATGGAACTGATTATCTGGATTGATTCATACTTGACGGTACAAATGTTCCGCTGTGAACACAGATTTGTGTGTTCTGAAGCGTAGTAGTATGGACAATAGTTCAAGGATTTTCCACTTGATGTTTTGCATGAAGCATCGAAAACCACTCGTAGCTTTGTGGTGCTGCTGTCTGGTTTCAGAACACAGTGATGTGGTATGAAATTATGATTTTTGGGTATATGTGTCGTTGGAACAGCCTACATATGTCCCAAAGCTTCATATTCTTTCATGATGTCGGAATACCCTTTCCGAACATCACCCTCTAATCGTCGCTCTAGGGCTATGGCGGATTGCGCTATGGATTTAATTCTACCAGCTACAATCCATCCTAGCTTCGTGTCTTGTAGCATGGCACCATCTCTTCCGATCTTCTGCTGATTTGGAAGGAGTAGCGAGTAATAGTGCTCAGCACCGATTATTAGATCTATCCTTCCAGATTTATCAAACTGGGGATCTGCTGACTGATACTCATTGGGTATTTTTAATGCACAATGAGTAAGTGATTGAGCTGGTTGGTTAGCTATGATGTGGGGAAGGACAAAGGCTTCTATGCGCTGGCTGAAATCCCCGTGAAGAGAGCAAAAGATGATAGTTACTCTTGCTCTGCTCATTCTTGGTTGTCCTCCAATGCTTTCGATCCGGAGCTTTGTATTGTGGCGCGGTAATGACAACATTGATGCCAAGCGCTCAGTGATCAAATTGATCTGTGATCCTGAATCTAGCAAGGGTCGAAATTTTGCTACTTGACCGTTCTCTGCCTAGACCGCTACCTTTGCTGTTGCAAGAAGGTTGTAATTCTTGTTAACCGCGGCACCGAATGTTGGGGAATGAACGCCTGTGGATTCCAGGTGTAACAAGGTGTGATGTTTTTTGTCGCACTTGAAACAATTCCTTCCTTTACATTCAAGGGCATGCGCTAACTAGCGGACTGCCGTCCGTCGTGATTTGACAATCCATTTCAAAAACTCGATAAAAAAAGCTTCATCACAGCTCGCTTATAAGCTGAGCTATCAGTTCCTAACCATCGGATCTTCGCCACCAAGGATCCGATGGAACTTAAGTCTGTATGCAATGGAGATACATCAACAGTCAACGTAGAAGCAAATGGTATGCTGAATTTGTCCACTGGTTCTACAGCCCGCAATGTCAATATAAGCTTGACCACTCTCGGCACTATGACCACTGAAAGTTTATAAAGTTTATAAAGTTTTGCTTTATTTCCATTAAATTACCATCTAAGCAATATTCATGTAATGTATTCATTTAACTATAAATATTGAACTTATATATTAAAAGAGTCAGTCTCGAACAAACCTATTCTGAGCTAAGCTATTCCACGTCTAAACCAGCAATTGGTTTGTGTGCCCTTTGCTTAACTGAATCACTACAGATTAACACAGACAAACAATATTTTTCTTTCCGTTTGCAAGCAATTTTCAGCACCTAATGGAGGAGAAACAAGAAAGGAAAGCTAACTTCGGACGGAGCCGAAGTTGATATACCCTTGCAGTTGAGAGGCAGTCCGCTAGGTGGCGACACGCATCTTTATTATAAGATATATATGGGATCGTATATAGTCGGCCGATCCCTTTGATATTTGGCAGATCGGATTAGTTTGCCCAAAGTGGAAACCATACAAAGTCCTATCCTTCTAACTTAAAAAACAACGAAGTTATGCCATTTCCGATCAATCAGTTATATGGCAGCTATAGGATATAGTCGACCGATCCCGGCCGTTCCGACTTATATACTGCCTGCAAAGGAAAGAAGGTTGTGTGCAAAGTTTGAAGGCGATAGCTTTAAAACTGAGAGACTAGTTTGCGTAGAAACAGACAGACGGACAACTCAGGAGGTGATCCTGATCAAGAATAGATATACTTTGTAGGGTCGGAGATGTCTCCTTCACTGCGTTGCACAGTTTTGACCAAAATTATAATACACTATGCAAGGTGATAAATATAAAAAATATAATAATATTCCATCTTTTCATTTAAAGGGTGTATTTATTATCTTGGAACTTCCAGCCGTTCCGCTCCAAAGCCTCTGACGAATATGGCACTTGAAATAAGATATTCTAGGCTTACATTAAGATTTTTTGCCCCTCCTAACGCCATTCTTGTTTTGCCGCCTAATGCCAAATGGAGAAGTCACCTCTTAAACCATACGGAGTTCCTGTTTTAAGGATAATATATATATTAAAAAAAATAGTTTTACTTGATTCCTACCTGAAAAAGCACTTGATCCTCTTCTTGTCGATTTCTAGTCGAAGACTCTCAGCAGAAACTGACTTGTCGTTCATTTGAATTTGAGACAGAAAAGGGCACAGACAAGTGAGTGAAAATCATACAGAAACCGGTTCCACGTGTTCACGAAGCTGTGGGAGTTTTCCCGCAGGATTCAACATGTATTGAACAAAGATCAGAAGGAGGGATAAAGGTCTAGCTGAAAGGTAGGGTGCGTGAAGTTTAAAACGTTTGATTAATTAGAATTTAGAATTATGAATTTAATTTCAATTTAATTAATTTCTATTTTTGTATGTAATGTAATTTCACATGAACCATACAACCACCGATATCTTTCATATGCAAAGTTAAAGGCGACATTCAAATGGCCCAAAGTCTGAAAGTAAAGTCTGAAAAAAAATTAAATATCTACATATCTATATGTGGCGATGCGCTGACGATTGGTACATATGGAAGATAGGCTAAAGTATTGTAAGATGAATTGGTATCAGTATTTTCGAGTTTTTTTTTTTATTTTGATTAAAAAAGAGATGTCCCTATGACTGCAGAGGACCTCTGGAATCATCCTTCTGTTAACTGTGCCAGCACAGGTGCGCCAACAAGATAATGATAGAAGCCTGTGCAGACCCGTGAACCGACAGCGCTACAAAGAGCGCACAACAACAATAAATATTATTATTTTTTCTTCTATTATATTTTTATTGATGCACTGCGTTGCATTATCATCATCATATCAATCACAAATAGCATAAAATCAACATATAAATGAACACAAATAGCATAGGTAAATTCGATGATAGTAAAGAAATTAAAAATTTAATACAATGGGATACAAAGGCAGTGGACTCCACTGGTATATGTTATAAATAAAATAGAGTCGACAAATATCGATCCTCATTTAACAAATATATTATTGTGTATAATTGTCATAATTTTGTGTGAGTATACACTTTATAAAGCTTTATTTCACTTTATTAAGTATAATTCATAATAAGTGCATAACAAAGAGGGAACTAAGCCAAGCAATCAATCTGGATAAGATCTAGTTGCATATGCCCACAGTAATTATGATGATTGTAATAAGAATATATTGAAAAAAACACTTTTAATTTAACCTAATTATACATATATATATGGATATAAAAAGAAATATTCGTCTCTTCAATTGTCATGAAATAAACTACGTTTATAAAATTTAATATATACATAAAAAAACAAAAATTGTATTAGTATGCCCCTTAGTAAGGGAAACCTTTAGAAGGGACCCCGAATTTTCTAGGCGAGTGCAAGCCTTCCTTCACTTACACAACTTTCCAATGTTAATCAATGAAATCGAAAAGGAATTTATTAAAAAATTAAAATTAAAATTTTTTCGGAATTAAATAAGATTCGGTTTCTTGGTAATGTAATCGTGATTAAAGCAGAATGGAATGGGAAGAAATACAGGACAAAGTTACAGAAGTTAAGAGTACATTTGACAATTCCTTTAAATGCCTAAATTAAAATAGAAGTATTCTAGAAGGCACAGTAATCAAACATGCTAAAATACTAGTGGATGGTTTTAATGAAGCACGGACACTAGTATCACTAACCATACAGCATATAGACAACTCATTTCATACAACGAAAATGGACGAAAAAATTTCTTGCGACAGGCCCGAGCAGGCCCCAGAGAGAATCTTACTCTCATCCTTACGCTCATATTCTCAAAAAAATGTTTTGGTTCTTCAGTCGCTGAGATGCCCTTCATCAAGAGGGTTGATCCGCGGTTAAATTCTTCTTTATATGTATGCGTGCTCACATATTCACATACACTGTTTCATGTGTGTGCGTTCTTTTTCGTTTTGAAGCCATCCAAAATTTTAGATTTTCGTAACTTTTCAAACTTGCTACCCTAAACACATGACATGAAACCGTGTATGTGAATATGTAAATAAGTAAAATTCTCTCTGGGGCCTGCTGGGGCCTGTCGCAAGAAATTTTTGCTTCCATTTTCGTTGTATGAAATGAGTAGTCTATATGCTGTATGGTTAGTGCTAGTATACAATAACAAATAGAAACGAAACCAGTCGCAATAGTAATATCAAAGTTATTCCTTCGGATTAGGTCCAATCTTATTTCAAAGAAAAATACGATTTGGATATATCCATACCAACTAGTCAACATCTTGAATCTGATACCGATACTGCTGAAAGAATAGATTCATAGAAGAAGCCAGTATAGATGAAAAAATCCTAAATAATTTAACAGTACCTGCCGTAATAAAATTACATGAGGCAGAAATAAAATATTGGTTAGAATCTGATTCTAATTGGAGTTGAGAATTAATCAGTCCTGGTGGCGGATGAAATCATTTCCCAAAGAGGTTTAAATGAAACTTCCAATGCCATCCCAGAATTTAATCTGCAAAGATTTTTAACAGCTCTGTCTTGTAAACTTAACAAAAGGCACATATATATATGTAGCGATAGCTGTCGAGGTCACAAAAGGAAAAGTTCACAACGGAAGTTGATAATTTACGTAAGCTTTTGGAAGCCTCGTATATTGACGAAGGCTTAATTTCAGCACCAAGGAAGCTATAAGCACAATGATTAAAAATTGTGAGCATGGCAAACTAAAAACAATCCTTGAGGCAGGAAACTTCGAAACAATGAACGCAGCGATACCTAAGTACTTACAATGTAGTACAGAAATGACTGGCAATGCAAATGCGATCCACGAGATACAATACACGAGGTAGTTAGCGTGGTAGAGGCAACGGTCGTGGTTGTCATAATAATAATTAAAATACTAATTATTATAATATTTACAATCAAACAATGGCCAAAACCACAACGGCAACTATCGAAGAAATTAAAGATATAACCATTGATGTTATATCTCTGATAATAATAAAAACAACGTTAGGCTAACTCTAAAAACTTCGGAATACTACCCCCAGCCCTTAGCAACAGAACAATAGAAAGTAAAAGCATTTTCGTGTAATCATTTTCGTAGCACTTAAGAATGTAGCAAAAACTTAGTTCACGCACAAAGTTAATATTTTTAATTGAGCAGAATTTCATTGATAAAAGAAAATTCGGACACCTTCAATGATGTAAACATTGAACATAAAATAAATATTCAGGGACTCAATCATGGATTCATTCAATCCCAAGGACTCACATCTTTAAAAATGCAAATGACTAAATATATAATTCCACAGAACTTTCATATTGTCGAATCTACTTTTTTATACCGTGTAATAGAATTTTAGGATTCGATTTTATCAAAAAATATAATCGCTAGTTAGATTTAAGACCTTCAAAAGATCTGGTGATCATAAGACCAAATAATTTAAAATATCCTATTTATGTACCCTTTACCCACAGCTCTGATAATAATACAATAGTGTTACCAGCAAGATCTGAAGTTGTCCGAAAAAATGAGCTAACTTAAAATGAAGATAGCAATCTAATTCCTAACCAGGAAATTCAACCTCGTATATATGCAGCCAACACTGTCGTTTCGACTTCTAATGCATTTTTCCGTTTGCTGAATACAACTAACACCGATCAAATGCATTCACAAATTAAATTATGAACCGTTTAAAATATAGACAAAGATGCTACATCCAAATTTACTAAAAATTTTCCAAAATCCTTTAATAAAAAGCTTCAAGAACTTTGTTGTAATATATAGACATATTCGGGCTTGGAACCGAATCAAATACAACAAATTTATAAATAAAAACTAAGATTAAAAGATAATGAACCTGTTTACATAAAAAATTATAGAAGTCCTCATAGTCAAAAGAACGAAATTCAAGCTCAAGTTGATAAATTAATTAAAAACAAAAAAATAGAACCATCAATATCAGAGTACAATAGTCCATTATTAGTAGTTCTTAAAAAGTAATTAAATAACGAAAAGAAATGGCGATTAGTAATTGACTGTCATCAAATTAAAATAAAAAATTATTGTCTGATAAATTCCCGATTCCTAGGATCGACGATATCTTAGATCAACTAGGATAAGTATTTCTCTCACCTTGACTTAATGTCAGGATTCCATCAGATTGACGAAAAATCTAGAGATATAACTTCTATTTCGAGCTATGGATCTAATCGCTTCACGCGATTACCTTTTGGATTATAAATAGCGCCAAATTCATTTTAAAGAACGATGACTATTGCATTCTCTGGACTTGAACCCTCGCAAGCATTCCTTTATATGGATGATTTAATAGTAATTGGTTGTTCCGAAAAACATATGCTTAATAATTTAAATAGTGTTTTTGATATGAGTAGGAAATACCAGACGACACAAAGTTATGTCATATTTAAATATCCAGTTCCTCATAAATCAGACAGCGCTAGAAGATTTATTGCATTTTGTAATTATTACAGACGATTCATTATAAATTTTGTGCATTATGCTAGACGTAAAACAAGGTTAAACAAAAGAAAAATGTTCCATTTGAATGGACTGAATGTCAAAATGAATTTGAGTATCTAAGAGCTCAACTAATAAAACCAACTCTGTTTCAGTACTCTGACAAAAGAATTTTGTATATTCACAGATGCAAGTAAGAAAGATGTTGGTGCAGTGCTAACACAAGACTACAATAGAATACAACTTCCAGGTGCCTATGCATCGAAAGCATTTACAAAAGAAGAAAGTAAGAAGAGTACAACGGAACAAGATTTAACGGTTATTCATTGGGAAATCATTTATTTAAGACCATATATACATTTTCTAGAAAAAACAGACCATAGACTACTAACATTTTTTTTCTCAATGACAAACCCCAGCTCCAAATTAAAACGTATGAGACTTGAATTAGTCGAATATGATTTTACAGTAGAGTACCTAAGAGACAAAGACAATTTCGTAACAGACACTTAACAATATCATGCATAACAATATCTAATTTAAAAGGATCAAATAAGGAAGTCCTGAAAGTACCATGTATCAAAGTTGATAAAAATAGAAATGCCAAGGCAATCTAGAGAAAAAATTTCTAAGCCAAACGCGTACGAAGTCATTAATAATGACCTAGTAGTCACCTTGCATATAAAAGATATGCTATGTTTCTTTAAACATGGTAAGAATATTATAGCAAGAATAGATATTGGTGTCTTATATACTAATGGAAATATTGACTTAGGACAACTATTTCCAAGGCTTTAAAAATATACTGGTATTTTAAATATACGCCGATTGAAAATGGCACTGTGGGAAAATATCTTTAAAAATTTCAATAGATAATTTTAAAATGATGGGCAAAAGAATATTGAAAACATTAAGAGTAGCGCTACCCAATAACAAATTTAAAAGAGAAAAAGCTATAATCTCTACATTACACGACGATCCAATACAAGGAGATCACACTGAACGAAATATTTAGTTTTTATACCAGTTGCGACCAAAGTTCAGCGACTGCATTATATGAATCTTGTATTCTTAAGTACGGTTCAATGAAGACGTTCATTTCGGACATGGGAACGGAATATATGAACGTCTTTTGCAAATATTTAAAAATAAAGAATATAACATCAACTACACACCACCACCAAATATTTGGAACAAAAGAGAGAAGCCACAGGACATTTAATGAATACATACGATCTTAAATATCAGTAAATAAAACTGATTTGGATGTATGGCTCCAATATTTTGCTTATTTTTTCATCACGACCCCTTCAATGGCACATGGTTATTGTCCATATGAGTTAGTTTTCGGTAAAACTAATAATCTACCCAAACCTAAGAGCATGGATAACGTAAAACCACTATATAACCTAGAAGATTACTCAAAAGAAAGTAGGTATAGATTTGAAACAGCCTACAAAAAAGCTAGAAATATGCTAGAAACCTATAAGCCCAAAAATAAAGAAATTAAGGACTTAAAAAGTAACAACATTAGTCTATTTATTGGAGATACGTGGTGCAATATATTCAGAAACACTTGCTTCAGTTCAAATGTGTAATATGATCATCCACCTAAGCGCATAAGGCCTAAACGATTGGTCAGCATTTCTTTGTTCCTCAGCTACAGCCACATATGAACGTATGAATGGCATAAATATGTGCATGCATAACACCCCTACACCTATGTATATAGTAGCAAACATATATAAATTTATGGCCGACGCTCTCCGCTCCACTCTGCAGCAGAGAATCGTTTTTATGGAAGATTTAGAATAAATAAAATTGTATAAAAAGAACACAGCCGAAAAATCCAGAGCAGCGACACGGCTTGTCGCTCTCGTGAAATAAAATTCATATACATTACAAAGTATCAACATTCTTTAAAATTAGGAGACAAACTTACAAAAGATTTAGAAGAAGGTTGCCAACTATAGAAGTTACAGGAAATGGCAGCAAATAAAGAAGTAAATTCGGTTCAACAAAAGAAGAGATTGGGGAGGAAAAATAAAATGATCAATTCGTGGGCTATGATGGATCTAAAAAAAAAACTAAAAATGCTTTCCTAGTGAATAGCACATCCGAATGGATCCGAAAGGATGTGCTATTGATTGTCGATTCGGGGTCCCGACTTATCTGTCAAGCTGACTGGACCTTTTGCAACAAAATTAAGAAACTATTTTAAACTAACTAATGTTCGGCCCAACTCACAGCATCAGTTTAAGGACTACGCTTCAGACCAAATTCTCAATTTAATTTTTGTATTCGAGGGGCCAATTTTAGTAGACGGAAACGCTGAGAGAATTGTCTTCTTTTCCGTCATAGAAAAAGAAAAACAGTCGTTGCTTGGCCGAGAGACTGCTATTAAGTTTAACGAAAGTGGCGACGTCAGATTATGCTTGGACATGCGCATGGAAATTAAAGCCATTCTAAGAGAGAATTATCCGCTTCCAACTTATGATGCGTTTATGACAAAGCTTAAAGATGCCAACTTGTATTTTTCGTTTTTCGTTTTCTTGGGCATATATTGTCGAGCCAAAGGATTTAAGAAGACCCAGAGAAAATCAAGATTATCACGTCATTTCGTTCTCTCTGTAACGTACGTGGGAAAAATCATCCCAGAACTGACTAATAAAACTGATCCAATGATTTAAGAATTTAAGAAGACACAGAGTCTGCTCAAAAACACATGGGGCGTTGGGCAAAAAGAATCGTTCGACAACCTTAAATCGTGTTTGGCGAAAATCCCTAACTTGAAGTACTTTGACCCGAAACACAAGACACACCTCGTGGCAGATGCAAGCCCAGTGGCTCGGATTGCTGCAATTTTTGATGAGAATAACCCGCGAGTAATCTCATTTGCCAGTCAAAGTTTAACTGACATAACTGACAAAAGTTTTATTTTGATCCCGCTTGGTTTTAAAAAAGATAACGGATCATAAGCTATTGAAGTTCATCTTCAAAACCTCCAGCAAGAATTCATAGCGTCGGCTATGAAGCGCCGGTTACGATCAAAAGCCTGGTCGCCACAGATAAACCGGGATATTGAACAATTTATAAAAGACTGTAAGGACTGCATCATTAAATCTCAAATTGTGGGGCCCACACCGATGGATCGAACTTTGTTTTCAAAGGGGCCATGGGCCATCTATCGCTACTGATTTGATGGGCCACTACCAAACAACGTAAACCGTTTAGTTGTAATTGAGTATTATTTAAGGTATATGGAATATACATTTTTTAAACGTATTTTATATAACTAAATTCTTAATGATATGAAAGAAATTTTTAGTAAATTTAGCTATCTGAGAAAAATAAAAATAGACAATGGAAGACAATATATTAGCATAGAATTTTAATCATTTTGTAAACTGAAAAGAAAAAAAAGCGCAACAAAAAAAGCGCTAAGACAGTCTTCAACATCCTTCACAGCGATAGAAAGGTGGAGCTCGCTTCCCCCCAAAAAACACGAAGTGCACCCTATATACAATGTTTAGTTCCTGCTGCACCATAGAGTTTCAGTAGAGAAGCCCCACAAACGCTATGGAACGGTACAATGTGCGAACTGCCTAGAATATGGCCATACAAGGTCATACTGTAAACTGCGGTAAACTCCCGGTGTAGTGTGTGTAGTGTGTGGAGAGCTTAATGACTCAGCTAACTCCCAGCGAGCAAAGATGACTGCAACTCGAAAAAATACGGCAGCTGCGGAGGCAATCACACTGCTAACTATAGAGGTTGCCCAGTAAACAAGGAGCTGAAAATTTGCATCCATCAGAGAGGAACTACTGCCCGCACCCAAAATAAAAAATAAACAGTTTGCATCATCCAGATCAAACCCTGAAGTCTTCTCTTGACTGCAGCCAGATACTCACTAGGACCCATAAACTCTGATGAAAATGTAACAAATGCAAGCGCTTTAAAAAAGGGTGCCTCACTCCTGCCTCAAAAAGTAAATTTCTGCAATCAGCATACCAACAACATGACGTTCAGCCGCATCACTCGTCGGAACAACCAAAAAGCATCTTAGAAGCTATGATATGCAGCCTAAAACAAAGCCTTACAGAATTTATGTCGTTTATGTGGACAACTATGAAAGATCTAATTCGAAACCAAAATCTACTTTTTCAAATGCTGGTTTCACAACAATAGAAATCATTACTTCGCTAGGGATATCTACGTGGAACGCTAACGGCGTTTCACAGCATAAACTTGAGTTAGCTCAATTCCTACTCGACAATCATATCGATGTAACGCTGCTTTCAGAAGCACACCTTACAAAAAAATACATTTAGTAACTACGATGCTATATATTCTATGGGACAAATCATTCTGATGGTAAAGCACATGGTGGGACTGGATTTCTACTCAGAAGCCATATTAAAGCACCACTTTCACAACAAATTTGGTAAAAACTACCTAAATACCACGTCTATAAATATAAAACTAAATACTGGCAACTAACTTACATTAGCGCCGTCTACTGCCCACCCCGCTTCACAATAGCTGAAGATGATTTAAGCAGTTTTTTAACTCACTAGGAGATCACTTCAGAGCAGCAGGAGACTAAAATGCCAAGCACACATACTGGGGATCTCGTGACTCCAAAAGAAAAGCAGCTCTATAACGCAATCATTAAAGCCAAGAACATGCTCTACGTTTCTCTTGCCAATCGAATATACTGGCCGGCAGACCCAAAGAAACTACCCGACCTAATAGACTTTGCGATTACCAAAAACATCCACAATATATAATATAATAATATATATACTGCTTCTTTTACTCCGACATCCTGGAACATTGGAACAATCATTAAAATTAACCTTACAGAAAACCAACCGGGTTAAGTACAGAAGTATTGTAGCTCACACATCGAGCTAAGTCCTCACCTCAACGATGAAGCCAACGTAGACAGCTTTGTTAATTCACTGAAGTCTGTTCTCGTACTCCGAGCATGGCAGCCCGAGCTTCATCACCCCAAATTACGATTACATATTGCAACCAAAAGAAGACAAATCTACGGCGGCTGGGCGCGCATCGATACAGACAGAGCCAGCACATTTGTCACCCACCTTAAAAACGTCTTCCAACCAAATCCTGCCACTAATGCATTTACTTTGTCGACTATACCTTATAAGCCTCAGCTTTAGCATGAGCCAATCGAATTCCGCCCAAACGAAATCGATAACATCATCAAAAATCAAGTGAATCGGAAAAAATTCCGGCCTGCGAACTGATAACTCCCAAAATGATTATTAATGATCTCCCATATTGCGCCGTTTCCACTATCACCCAACTTTTTAATGCCATCGCAAAACTTGGCCATTTTACAGTGAAATGGAAAAAATGAATGGTAATAATGAAAGCAACGACAGAAAAAGACCACACAATCCCAACGTCGTATAGACCTATAAGCCTACCTTCTTGCTTATCTAAAATCTTTTAAAAATGGGTATTGACTCGGATAAACACATACTTACTTATGAATCCAAAAAGAATCCCGTCACATAAATTTGGTTTCGCAAAAAACAAGGAACTATTAAGCAGTTCAACCGAATAGCATCAGAAATTCGGAACGCATTCGAAAAACGAGACTTTTCTGCTGCCATATTTTTAGATGTCTCTCAAGCATTTTTTAGAGTCTGGCTGGAAGATCTAATATACAAGATCAAGACAATGCTCCCCTTCAACACCCCACAAATTGTTAGAGTCTTATCCTAATAAAAGAAAATTTGATGGGAGGTGCAACACTGCAATTACTGATGATTTCACTATAGGAGCTAGAGTTTAGCATTATGTGTCCTCTACACAGCAGACATCTCGACAAGCACACCACTAACAACATCCACATTTGCTGATGACACAGCTATTCTTAGCCGCTCAAAATGCCCGATGTAAGCAACTACGCAGCTTATTCACATCTGGTCGATGTACAAAAATGGCGAATTAAAGTGAACGAAAAAAAAATTCAAGCACGCTACGTTTACCATGAACAACCAAACCTGCCCGCCGCTTACTCTAAATAACACTACAGTGACATATCTTAGAGTAAGAGCCATATCTATATGGCGCCGCCAAGCCAAAAGAACACACCCTAACCTAAAAGCCAGCAGCCTCTATTGGCTCATCAACGCTCGTCTCCCCTTAGCCTTGAATACAATGTCCTGTGGTAAAACTCAGTACTAAAATCTATATGAATATACAGCTCCCAGTTATGGGGGAATGCCAGCAATAGCAATATTGACATAGTCCAGAGCTCAGTCGAAGATCTTGAGAACAATCACCGGGGCGCCGTGGGACGTTCGCAACGACAATATATATCGGACTTCAACATTCTACCAATCAAAGAAGTGATCGCAGACCAGAAGGAAAAGTAATATACCAAGCTATTGTTGCACCATTACCACCTGGCGAGAGGTGTAACAAGGTTGAGCAACCAATCACGTCTTCGTCGCAAAGACTTACCCACCCAGTCGTAGTTTACGCTTAGTTATAATTTAATGTTAAGATTCGAAAACTTATTGTTAGTCTAATAACTAAGAAAATATAAATACTCTTAGTCATTTAAAAAAAAAAATTTGGTAACAATGTGGCATACTCCCACGACCACGGGGAGGTCGAGAAAATAAACAGATCGTTAGTAAAAGGATTAAAAATCATAGCAAACAAAAAGAATTTTATCATGGCACAACAGGGTCGCATCTAACCGGACTAATGTTCAATCGAGTAATTCAAGACAAAACTACCAAAGTTCAGGATATAGTAGGGGAATACAGTGACTCGGTAGAAAAAAACAGGGATCTCATAAATGAAAATAAGGTTTTAATTTGTAATGATTAGGTTTGAGCAAAGGGTACACAAACCGATTGCTGCGTTGATGTCGCAATTTGCACTTGAACAAATACCATCGTCTTTCCCTGTAGGCTATGCCTAATATTTTCTTTATTATGTATTTATGGTGCATGTGTTTTTTGACTATATATTAAATTCTCATGACTTAAAATTCTCCCGGCTGTTAAACAGGTTTCCAGCTATATAGTACACTGTGTTGGGGTAGGTTCTGGAGTTGATCTTCTTGTGGCGCCTTTAGTTTTTGGAGTCCAAATAGACCGACTGGGTCGCATGAGGAGGATGCTTATCAGTATCAGTATGATGACTGAAATGACCAACTGTACGACATAGTTATGCGGTGGTCCAGTTGGTACGGAGCATTTCATACTTTTATATCAGCTAACCGATGTTGTAGATCATAAAATTCTGTATCTTCCATACTTGGTGATTGTGTGGGAGCCCCTGAAACGGATTTTGATGTTTTCTCTATGGGCTCGGAGATATTTCCGAATCGACTGAACGAAGTTTGCACTTCAGTGGTCATAGTGCTGAAAGTAGTTAGGCTTATATTGACATTGCAGTCTGTGCAACCAGCGAGCAAATTCAGCATGCCAGTCGGCTTTATATTGACAGTTGATGAATCCCAATTGCATACAGCATGAAGTTCCATTGGGTCCTTGGTTGCGAATGGATCATTGGTTGGATTGATAAGTTTTTACCCGTACAATGCTAGTGTGTACTGGCTTGCTGTAACATTCTGTTTCATTCTTGTTATTAAATAACTTAAATTCGTATCTACTGTCAACATTGTATCCCGTTAAGTGATTGAAACAAATATGTTGCTCAATTTTTATAAGTGTGCATTTTCTAGATTAGTCCTCATTAAAGCCTATAGAACGATCTCTATAAGAATTGATACCTATGATCGTTGTCTGAAGATTATATAACTTCCAGCCTTTTTATTTCCATATCGGAATGGATACGATGCTGAATACATCCAATAACTCAGACGATACCAGTGGTATTATTATTTGAAACATGGCATGAGTATCAGTGTTAATGCCTTGCGCATACATTATTTTTTAGAGCTGAAGGACATCAGTGATGGAGACTGTCAGTTAATACATTGGTTATCTCATTCTGCATTCGCTGTAAACCATTTGCAAGCAGTTTAATTTGAACCGTGAGGATCACAAATGCTTTCTCCAAGTGTGCGCCTTGGTATAGAGATCTTAATCGGTTGTTGGTGGCCAAACTTCTTTTTCGCACCAAATGGATGGTGGAGTCAAAAATGGATTTTTGGTTCTGAAGCAACTGTAGGAATAAGTCCCCGTTACCTTTGACGTTTGAGACAGTTTTGGCCATATCTTCTGCGTACGTGGAATCGAGTATACCGAACAATGAATTGGCTATGGTTCAAAAAAAAATAAACACAAGAATTATAGTAGCTGATGAGAGGATTCCCTTTTTGCGTTGTACTGGGGGCTCGTCAAACTGTTCCGTCTTAAAGGTGTCATCCAATTGGCGCTTGTTGGTGATTTCTTCTGGGTACATTGGAGCTAGCTGAGTCACTGGTCTCTTGAAAACTCCAGATGACGTTTTGATGTCTACTACCCGAACGAGGCTATCCGGTCCAGGATACGTTTTGAGGACTCTTTCCGTAGGCCAACTTATAACAGGTACCTTGTCTTCCTTTATAAGGACAAGCAATCCCTCTTTCATATTTTGGGATGCATGCTTCCATTTGTGTCGGTTCTGGAGTTCTTGCAGTTACTCACACGATCATTGCTTCCAAAAGGCGTGTTTCAATCGTGATACGAGTCCCATCTTTTTATTAATGGTTTCCCGCTCGGAATGATATTGGTATCAGGAGGAGCAGTTACTGGTTCTCCAATCAAGAAGTTTCCTGGCGTTAAATCTGATTCATCAGTGGGATCTGATGACATGGAAGTGACGAGAATTGAGGATCGCCTCGACTTCAATGGTTTTTAATGGTTCAATGGTCTTTTTATTAATGGTTTCCCGCTCGGAATGATATTGGTATCAGGAGGAGCAGTTACTGGTTCTCCAATCAAGAAGTTTCCTGGCGTTAAATCTGATTCATCAGTGGGATCTGATGACATGGAAGTGACGAGAATTGAGGATCGCCTCGACTTCAATGATTTATTAAGGTGTGTTGAGTTCTTCAAACGTTAAAGACTCCGTGGCTGTAATTGATAAAAGCAGCCGTTTCGCGGATTTCACCGCACTTCCCAAAGGCCACCGATAGATGGTGCTCGTAGGGGAATGAATTTGAAGTCTATTTCTCTTTTATTACAATACGGAACAATGGTGTACCAATGCTCCATCGCATTTGTTGAGAAAATGGCAGTTTCAAGCTCCTTTAATTTGTTGTTAGCTTCAATTAAATTTATTGCATTAGCGTAATGGATCGTCTGGCACTTCCCTCGTCGTCCAAGGAATCGGCGAAGAGCTGCCAAAAAAGCGTCTGTTGTGAGATCGCTCTCCAACTCCAAATGAATAGGTTTCGTGGAGAATCGTGCGAACGTGGAGAACGGCCGAGCTTGCGTGATGTAGATTAGACTCTCGGTAGATTTCCCATAATTTGACTCATTCATTTTGGCCTAACTCTGGCACATTCTACGCAGATGTGTACAATGCTTCTCGCTATTGTTTTGCAATTATTATTACTCATGTAGTTCTCTAACGATAATTTTTACAATCAAGGAATGGAGGGAAGCAAGACTGGATGTTTTGCGTCAACGGACCGGTTAAATGTTATATCCTTCCTCCGACTTGAATTTACCCATCAGATCCAAAGATGGGAGCCAACAAGGGAACTTTTTTGTCCACTGTTTTGTAACGGTTTTGCTATTTGAACTCTGAGTTAAATTAAATTTGCTGAACCGTGCGCAAGATAATGGTCCGTGCCTGCCTTAGCTCCCCAAGACATAGTGCCTTCGATAGCGTTCCATTAGCAGCATGTACGCAACAATCCGTTGCAATTTGTAAAAGAAGTTAGTATGCCTACAGTTGTAAACCTTTCCTCCGAATGCATTCTTGGTGGCCGCCATGCTGACGATATTCGTTTTTTGTTCTAAATTTGTCGAAATAATGGCTGGCATCTTTGTCCAGTTCTCCCTTGATCCATGTAAGAACAGGGGTCCATAAAACCACATAATGTTGCTCGAGAGCTTGCTAGATGTTGTTCTTTTGGACAAGACGTCAGCTGCCAAAAACAAGAAGACAGCTTTGTTAATTCACTGAAGTCTGTACTCGTACTCCGAGCATGGCAGCCCGAGCTTCATCACCCCAAATTGCGATTACATATTGCAACCAAAAGAAGACAAATCTACGGCGGCTGGGCGCGCATCGATACAGACAGAGCCAGCACATTTGTCACTCACCTTAAAAACGTCTTCCAACCAAATCCTGCCACTAATGCGTTTACTTTGTCGTCTATACCTTATAAGCCTCAGCTTTAGCATGAGCCAATTGAATTCCGCCCAAACGAAATCGCTAACATTATAAAAAATCAAGTGAATCCGAAAAAATTCCCGGGCTGCGACCTCATAACTCCCAAAATGATTATTAATGATCTCCCATATTGCGCCGTTTCCACTATCACCCAACTTTTTAATGCCATCGCAAAACTTGGCCATTTTACAGTGAAATGGAAAAAATCAATGGTAATAATGAAAGCAACGCCAGAAAAAGACCACACAATCCCAACGTCGTATAGACCTATAAGCCTACTTTCTAGCTTATCTAAAATCTTTTAAAAATGGGTATTGACTCGGATAAACACATACTTACTTATGAATGCAAAAAGAATCCCGTCACATAAATTTGGTTTCGCAAAACACAAGGAACTATTAAGCAGTGCAACCGGATAGCATCAGAAATTCGGAACGCATTCGAAAAACGAGACTTTTCTGCTGCCATATTTTTAGATGTCTCTCAAGCATTTTATAGAGTCTGGCTGGAAGATCTAATGTACAAGATCAAGACAATGCTCCCCTTCAACACCCCACAAATTGTTAGAGTCTTATCCTAATGAAAGAAAATTTGATGGGAGGTGCTATAGGAGCTAGAGTTCAGCATTATGTGTCCTCTACACAGCAGACATCTCGACAAGCACACCACTAACAACATCCACATTTGCTGATGACACAGCTATTCTTAGCCGCTCAAAATGCCCGATGTAAGCAACTACGCAGCTTATTCACATCTGGTCGATGTACAAAAATGGCGAATTAAAGTGAACGAAAAAAAAATTCAAGCACGCTACGTTTACCATGAACAACCAAACCTGCCCGCCGCTTACTCTAAATAACACTACAGTGACATATCTTAGAGTAAGAGCCATATCTATATGGCGCCGCCAAGCCAAAAGAACACACCCTAACCTAAAAGCCAGCAGCCTCTATTGGCTCATCAACGCTCGTCTCCCCTTAGCCTTGAATACAATGTCCTGCTGTAAAACTCAGTACTAAAATCTATATGAATATACAGCTCCCAGTTATGGGGGAATGCCAGCAATAGCAATATTGACATAGTCCAGAGCTCAGTCGAAGATCTTGAGAACAATCACCGGGGCGCCGTGGGACGTTCGCAACGACAATATATATCGGACTTCAACATTCTACCAATCAAAGAAGTGATCGCAGACCAGAAGGAAAAGTAATATACCAAGCTATTGTTGCATTATTACCACCTGGCGAGAGGTGTAACAAGGTTGAGCAACCAATCACGTCTTCGTCGCAAAGACTTACCCACCCAGTCGTAGTTTACGCTTAGTTATAATTTAATGTTAAGATTCGAAAACTTATTGTTAGTCTAATAACTAAGAAAATATAAATACTCTTAGTCATTTAAAAAAAAAATTTGGTAACAATGTGGCATACTCCCACGACCACGGGGAGGTCGAGAAAATAAACAGATCGTTAGTAAAACGATTAAAAATCATAGCAAACAAAAAGAATTTTATCATGGCACAACAGGGTCGCATCTAACCGGACTAATGTTCAATCGAGTAATTCAAGACAAAACTACCAAAGTTCAGGATATAGTAGGGGAATACAGTGACTCGGTAGAAAAAAACAGGGATCTCATAAATGAAAATAAGGTTTTATTTTGTAATGATTAGGTTTGAACAAAGGGTACACAAACCGATTGCTGCGTTGATGTCGCAATTTGCACTTGAACAAATACCATCGTCTTTCCCTGTAGGCTATGCCTAATATTTTCTTTATTATGTATTTATGGTGCATGTGTTTTTTGACTATATATTAAATTCTCATGACTTAAAATTCTCCCGGCTGTTAAACAGGTTTCCAGCTATATAGTACACTGTGTTGGGGTAGGTTCTGGAGTTGATCTTCTTGTGGCGCCTTTAGTTTTTGGAGTCCAAATAGACCGACTGGGTCGCATGAGGAGGATGCTTATCAGTATCAGTATGATGACTGAAATGGCCAACTGTACGACATAGTTATGCGGTGGTCCAGTTGGTACGGAGCATTTCATACTTTTATATCAGCTAACCGATGTTGTAGATCATAAAATTCTGTATCTTCCATACTTGGTGATTGTGTGGGAGCCCCTGAAACGGATTTTGATGTTTTCTCTATGGGCTCGGAGATATTTCAGAATCGACTGAACGAAGTTTGCACTTCAGTGGTCATAGTGCTGAAAGTAGTTAGGCTTATATTGACATTGCAGTCTGTGCAACCAGCGAGCAAATTCAGCATGCCAGTCGGCTTTATATTGACAGTTGATGAATCCCAATTGCATACAGCATGAAGTTCCATTGGGTCCTTGGTTGCGAATGGATCATTGGTTGGATTGATAAGTTTTTACCCGTACAATGCTAGTGTGTACTGGCTTGCTGTAACATTCTGTTTCATTCTTGTTATTAAATAACTTAAATTCGTATCTACTGTCAACATTGTATCCCGTTAAGTGATTGAAACAAATATGTTGCTCAATTTTTATAAGTGTGCATTTTCTAGATTAGTCCTCATTAAAGCCTATAGAACGATCTCTATAGGCATTGATACCTATGATCGTTGTCTGAAGATTATATAACTTCCAGCCTTTTTATTTCCATATCGGAATGGATACGATGCTGAATACATCCAATAACTCAGACGATACCAGTGGTATTATTATTTGAAACATGGCATGAGTATCAGTGTTAATGCCTTGCGCATACATTATTTTTTAGAGCTGAAGGACATCAGTGATGGAGACTGTCAGTTAATACATTGGTTATCTCATTCTGCATTCGCTGTAAACCATTTGCAAGCAGTTTAATTTGAACCGTGAGGATCACAAATGCTTTCTCCAAGTGTGCGCCTTGGTATAGAGATCTTAATCGGTTGTTGGTGGCCAAACTTCTTTTTCGCACCAAATGGATGGTGGAGTCAAAAATGGATTTTTGGTTCTGAAGCAACTGTAGGAATAAGTCCCCGTTACCTTTGACGTTTGAGACAGTTTTGGCCATATCTTCTGCGTACGTGGAATCGAGTATACCGAACAATGAATTGGCTATGGTTCAAAAAAAATAAACACAAGAATTATAGTAGCTGATGAGAGGATTCCCTTTTTGCGTTGTACTGGGGGCTCGTCAAACTGTTCCGTCTTGAAGGTGTCATCCAATTGGCGCTTGTTGGTGATTTCTTCTGGGTACATTGGAGCTAGCTGAGTCACTGGTCTCTTGAAAACTCCAGATGACGTTTTGATGTCTACTACCCGAACGAGGCTATCCGGTCCAGGATACGTTTTGAGGACTCTTTCCGTAGGCCAACTTATAACAGGTACCTTGTCTTCCTTTATAAGGACAAGCAATCCCTCTTTCATATTTTGGGATGCATGCTTCCATTTGTGTCGGTTCTGGAGTTCTTGCAGTTACTCACACGATCATTGCTTCCAAAAGGCGTGTTTCAATCGTGATACGAGTTCCCATCTTTTTATTAATGGTTTCCCGCTCGGAATGATATTGGTATCAGGAGGAGCAGTTACTGGTTCTCCAATCAAGAAGTTTCCTGGCGTTAAATCTGATTCATCAGTGGGATCTGATGACATGGAAGTGACGAGAATTGAGGATCGCCTCGACTTCAATGATTTATTAAGGTGTGTTGAGTTCTTCAAACGTTAAAGACTCCGTGGCTGTAATTGATAAAAGCAGCCGTTTCGCGGATTTCACCGCACTTCCCAAAGGCCACCGATAGATGGTGCTCGTAGGGGAATGAATTTGAAGTCTATTTCTCTTTTATTACAATACGGAACAATGGTGTACCAATGCTCCATCGCATTTGTTGAGAAAATGGCAGTTTCAAGCTCCTTTAATTTGTTGTTAGCTTCAATTAAATTTATTGCATTAGCGTAATGGATCGTCTGGCACTTCCCTCGTCGTCCAAGGAATCGGCGAAGAGCTGCCAAAAAAGCGTCTGTTGTGAGATCGCTCTCCAACTCCAAATGAATAGGTTTCGTGGAGAATCGTGCGAACGTGGAGAACGGCCGAGCTTGCGTGATGTAGATTAGACTCTCGGTAGATTTCCCATAATTTGACTCATTCATTTTGGCCTAACTCTGGCACATTGTACGCAGATGTGTACAATACTTCTCGCTATTGTTTTGCAATTATTATTACTCATGTAGTTCTCTAACGATAATTTTTACAATCAAGGAATGGAGGGAAGCAAGACTGGATGTTTTGCGTCAACGGACCGGTTAAATGTTATATCCTTCCTCCGACTTGAATTTACCCATCAGATCCAAAGATGGGAGCCAACAAGGGAACTTTTTTGTCCACTGTTTTGTAACGGTTTTGCTATTTGAACTCTGAGTTAAATTAAATTTGCTGAACCGTGCGCAAGATAATGGTCCGTGCCTGCCTTAGCTCCCCAAGACATAGTGCCTTCGATAGCGTTCCATTAGCAGCATGTACGCAACAATCCGTTGCAATTTGTAAAAGAAGTTAGTATGCCTACAGTTGTAAACCTTTCCTCCGAATGCATTCTTGGTGGCCGCCATGCTGACGATATTCGTTTTTTGTTCTAAATTTGTCGAAATAATGGCTGGCATCTTTGTCCAGTTCTCCCTTGATCCATGTAAGAACAGGGGTCCATAAAACCACATAATGTTGCTCGAGAGCTTGCTAGATGTTGTTCTTTTGGACAAGACGTCAGCTGCCAAAAACAAGAAGACAGCTTTGTTAATTCACTGAAGTCTGTACTCGTACTCCGAGCATGGCAGCCCGAGCTTCATCACCCCAAATTGCGATTACATATTGCAACCAAAAGAAGACAAATCTACGGCGGCTGGGCGCGCATCGATACAGACAGAGCCAGCACATTTGTCACTCACCTTAAAAACGTCTTCCAACCAAATCCTGCCACTAATGCGTTTACTTTGTCGTCTATACCTTATAAGCCTCAGCTTTAGCATGAGCCAATTGAATTCCGCCCAAACGAAATCGCTAACATTATAAAAAATCAAGTGAATCCGAAAAAATTCCCGGGCTGCGACCTCATAACTCCCAAAATGATTATTAATGATCTCCCATATTGCGACGTTTCCACTATCACCCAACTTTTTAATGCCATCGCAAAACTTGGCCATTTTACAGTGAAATGGAAAAAATCAATGGTAATAATGAAAGCAACGCCAGAAAAAGACCACACAATCCCAACGTCTTATAGACCTATAAGCCTACTTTCTAGCTTATCTAAAATCTTTTAAAAATGGGTATTGACTCGGATAAACACATACTTACTTATGAATGCAAAAAGAATCCCGTCACATAAATTTGGTTTCGCAAAACACAAGGAACTATTAAGCAGTGCAACCGGATAGCATCAGAAATTCGGAACGCATTCGAAAAACGAGACTTTTCTGCTGCCATATTTTTAGATGTCTCTCAAGCATTTTATAGAGTCTGGCTGGAAGATCTAATGTACAAGATCAAGACAATGCTCCCCTTCAACACCCCACAAATTGTTAGAGTCTTATCCTAATGAAAGAAAATTTGATGGGAGGTGCTATAGGAGCTAGAGTTCAGCATTATGTGTCCTCTACACAGCAGACATCTCGACAAGCACACCACTAACAACATCCACATTTGCTGATGACACAGCTATTCTTAGCCGCTCAAAATGCCCGATGTAAGCAACTACGCAGCTTATTCACATCTGGTCGATGTACAAAAATGGCGAATTAAAGTGAACGAAAAAAAAATTCAAGCACGCTACGTTTACCATGAACAACCAAACCTGCCCGCCGCTTACTCTAAATAACACTACAGTGACATATCTTAGAGTAAGAGCCATATCTATATGGCGCCGCCAAGCCAAAAGAACACACCCTAACCTAAAAGCCAGCAGCCTCTATTGGCTCATCAACGCTCGTCTCCCCTTAGCCTTGAATACAATGTCCTGCTGTAAAACTCAGTACTAAAATCTATATGAATATACAGCTCCCAGTTATGGGGGAATGCCAGCAATAGCAATATTGACATAGTCCAGAGCTCAGTCGAAGATCTTGAGAACAATCACCGGGGCGCCGTGGGACGTTCGCAACGACAATATATATCGGACTTCAACATTCTACCAATCAAAGAAGTGATCGCAGACCAGAAGGAAAAGTAATATACCAAGCTATTGTTGCATTATTACCACCTGGCGAGAGGTGTAACAAGGTTGAGCAACCAATCACGTCTTCGTCGCAAAGACTTACCCACCCAGTCGTAGTTTACGCTTAGTTATAATTTAATGTTAAGATTCGAAAACTTATTGTTAGTCTAATAACTAAGAAAATATAAATACTCTTAGTCATTTAAAAAAAAAAATTTGGTAACAATGTGGCATACTCCCACGACCACGGGGAGGTCGAGAAAATAAACAGAACGTTAGTAAAACGATTAAAAATCATAGCAAACAAAAAGAATTTTATCATGGCACAACAGGGTCGCATCTAACCGGACTAATGTTCAATCGAGTAATTCAAGACAAAACTACCAAAGTTCAGGATATAGTAGGGGAATACAGTGACTCGGTAGAAAAAAACAGGGATCTCATAAATGAAAATAAGGTTTTATTTTGTAATGATTAGGTTTGAGCAAAGGGTACACAAACCGATTGCTGCGTTGATGTCGCAATTTGCACTTGAACAAATACCATCGTCTTTCCCTGTAGGCTATGCCTAATATTTTCTTTATTATGTATTTATGGTGCATGTGTTTTTTGACTATATATTAAATTCTCATGACTTAAAATTCTCCCGGCTGTTGAACAGGTTTCCAGCTATATAGTACACTGTGTTGGGGTAGGTTCTGGAGTTGATCTTCTTGTGGCGCCTTTAGTTTTTGGAGTCCAAATAGACCGACTGGGTCGCATGAGGAGGATGCTTATCAGTATCAGTATGATGACTGAAATGACCAACTGTACGACATAGTTATGCGGTGGTCCAGTTGGTACGGAGCATTTCATACTTTTATATCAGCTAACCGATGTTGTAGATCATAAAATTCTGTATCTTCCATACTTGGTGATTGTGTGGGAGCCCCTGAAACGGATTTTGATGTTTTCTCTATGGGCTCGGAGATATTTCAGAATCGACTGAACGAAGTTTGCACTTCAGTGGTCATAGTGCTGAAAGTAGTTAGGCTTATATTGACATTGCAGTCTGTGCAACCAGCGAGCAAATTCAGCATGCCAGTCGGCTTTATATTGACAGTTGATGAATCCCAATTGCATACAGCATGAAGTTCCATTGGGTCCTTGGTTGCGAATGGATCATTGGTTGGATTGATAAGTTTTTACCCGTACAATGCAAGTGTGTACTGGCTTGCTGTAACATTCTGTTTCATTCTTGTTATTAAATAACTTAAATTCGTATCTACTGTCAACATTGTATCCCGTTAAGTGATTGAAACAAATATGTTGCTCAATTTTTATAAGTGTGCATTTTCTAGATTAGTCCTCATTAAAGCCTATAGAACGATCTCTATAGGCATTGATACCTATGATCGTTGTCTGAAGATTATATAACTTCCAGCCTTTTTATTTCCATATCGGAATGGATACGATGCTGAATACATCCAATAACTCAGACGATACCAGTGGTATTATTATTTGAAACATGGCATGAGTATCAGTGTTAATGCCTTGCGCATACATTATTTTTTAGAGCTGAAGGACATCAGTGATGGAGACTGTCAGTTAATACATTGGTTATCTCATTCTGCATTCGCTGTAAACCATTTGCAAGCAGTTTAATTTGAACCGTGAGGATCACAAATGCTTTCTCCAAGTGTGCGCCTTGGTATAGAGATCTTAATCGGTTGTTGGTGGCCAAACTTCTTTTTCGCACCAAATGGATGGTGGAGTCAAAAATGGATTTTTGGTTCTGAAGCAACTGTAGGAATAAGTCCCCGTTACCTTTGACGTTTGAGACAGTTTTGGCCATATCTTCTGCGTACGTGGAATCGAGTATACCGAACAATGAATTGGCTATGGTTCAAAAAAAAATAAACACAAGAATTATAGTAGCTGATGAGAGGATTCCCTTTTTGCGTTGTACTGGGGGCTCGTCAAACTGTTCCGTCTTAAAGGTGTCATCCAATTGGCGCTTGTTGGTGATTTCTTCTGGGTACATTGGAGCTAGCTGAGTCACTGGTCTCTTGAAAACTCCAGATGACGTTTTGATGTCTACTACCCGAACGAGGCTATCCGGTCCAGGATACGTTTTGAGGACTCTTTCCGTAGGCCAACTTATAACAGGTACCTTGTCTTCCTTTATAAGAACAAGCAATCCCTCTTTCATATTTTGGGATGCATGCTTCCATTTGTGTCGGTTCTGGAGTTCTTGCAGTTACTCACACGATCATTGCTTCCAAAAGGCGTGTTTCAATCGTGATACGAGTTCCCATCTTTTTATTAATGGTTTCCCGCTCGGAATGATATTGGTATCAGGAGGAGCAGTTACTGGTTCTCCAATCAAGAAGTTTCCTGGCGTTAAATCTGATTCATCAGTGGGATCTGATGACATGGAAGTGACGAGAATTGAGGATCGCCTCGACTTCAATGATTTATTAAGGTGTGTTGAGTTCTTCAAACGTTAAAGACTCCGTGGCTGTAATTGATAAAAGCAGCCGTTTCGCGGATTTCACCGCACTTCCCAAAGGCCACCGATAGATGGTGCTCGTAGGGGAATGAATTTGAAGTCTATTTCTCTTTTATTACAATACGGAACAATGGTGTACCAATGCTCCATCGCATTTGTTGAGATAATGGCAGTTTCAAGCTCTTTTAATTTGTTGTTAGCTTCAATTAAATTTATTGCATTATCGCAATGGATCGTCTGGCACTTCCCTCGACGTCCAAGGAATCAGCGAAGAGCTGCCAAAAAAGCGTCTGTTGTGAGATCGCTCTCCAACTCCAAATGAATAGGTTTCGTGGAGAATCGTGCGAACGTGGAGAACGGCCGAGCTGGCGTGATGTAGATTAGACTCTCGGTAGATTTCCCATAATTTGACTCATTCATTTTGGCCTAACTCTGGCACATTGTACGCAGTTGTGTACAATGCTTCTCGCCAATTGTTTTGCAATTATTGATCAAATATTGTGGCAGGGCAATGCCACGCAAAGATTGGGCACCCCAATTCAAGTTGGTCTCATGTAGTTCTCTAACGATAATTTTTACAATTAAGGAATTGAAGGGAAGCCATGTTTTGCGTCAACGGTCAGGTTAAATGTTATGTCCTTCCTCCGACTTGAATTTACCCATCAGATCCAAAGATGGGAGCCAACAAGGGAACTTTTTTGTCCACTGTTTTGTAACGGTTTTGCTATTTGAACTCTGATTTAAATTAAATTTGCTGAACCGTGCGCAAGATAATGGTCCGTGCCTGGCTTAGCTCCCCAAGACATAGTGCCTTTGATAGCGTTCCATTAGCAGCATGTACGCAACAATCCGTTGCAATTTGTAAAAGAAGTTAGTATGCCTACAGTTGTAAACCTTTCCTCCGAATGCATTCTTGGTGGCCGCCTACTGACGATATTCGTTTTTTGTTCTAAATTTGTCGAAATAATGGCTGGCATCTTTGTCCAGTTCTCCCTTGATCCATGTAAGAACAGGGGTCCATAAAACCACATAATGTTGCTCGAGAGCTTGCTTGATGTTGTTCCTTTGGACAAGACGTCAGATGCATTATTGGCGAATGATACGTGACGCCATTGAGACTATTCTGTTACTTCTTGAATCTTGGCTATCCGATTTGCAACAAACGTGTGGTAAATGAAAGTCTTTCCATTGATTCTCCATAACATGACGGATGAGACAGTTCAAAAGAAGCCAGTAACCTGGTCTAAAATCAAGCGTTAATCTTGTGACTCTGAAATTTCTGCGCCTAGGACTGCTGGGCACAACTCCAGTCTTGGCAAAGATTGCTTCACTGTGGGTGCCACTTCTTATTTTTATACGTTGCTCGTACGAGCATTTCTGCGCCATAGGCCTTTTCTGAGGCTTCCACGAAAGTGTGTAGTTCTGAATCATTGATGTTGAATCATTTTGTAAACAATGAGATATAGAAAAAATTGTATAGGACTCCCACGACAACGGGGAGGTCGAGAAAATGAACAGATCGTTAGTTAAAACATTAAAAAAAAGCATTCGCAAACAACAAAAAATTTGAAGGAAGAAATTCAATTTTTTCGTACAATGTACAATGGAACAACATGGTCACCTCCAACATAAACTCACGACAAACTGTAATACAACTGACTACTTTGTAGAGAATAGAGGAGATTTTATAAAAATATCAGCTGAAGTGAGGAGCTTAATGAGAAACGTGAGTTTATATGGAAAAGTCAGGTTTTGAGGTAACACCTTGTCTTCAACTTTTATGTTCAGTTCCTTTCCTCTCCTTTTTCGGCATTTCCTTTCCGTTTTTCGGCATACTCCTATCCCTTATGTTAAGTCATGAGCATTTTATATTTAGTCAAAAGGCACAAAACAAAACTACATGCACCATAAATACATAATAAAGAAAATATTAGGTAATAGCCTACAAAAAGAACGATGACTTAAACACTACAGAAACACCAAACTGAAACGACAACAAGAACTGCTGACATTCAAATGTAATGCAATCGACAAAATATTGATAAATATTATACTTTTAAATTGTTAATTTATCATTTTTTTTTTTTGCTATATTTCCATTAATTTACCACCTAAGCAATATTCATGTATCAAATTAGCTATAAATATTGAACTTTTATATCAATCAGTACAAAGAATTCCTACAAACGATGCTGGAACTCTTGAATTTTTTTCATTCACTTTAATTCGCCATTTTTGAACATCGACCAGATGTGAATAAGCTGCGTAGTTGCTTACATCGGGCATTTTGAGCGGCTAAGAATAGCTGTGTCATCAGCAAATGTGGATGTTGTTAGTGGTGTGCTTGTCGGGATGTCTGCTGTGTAGAGGACATATAATTCTGAACTCTAGCTCCTATAGTGAAATCATCTGTAATTGCAGTGTTGCTGCTCCCATCAAATTTGTTGTCATTAGGATAAGACTCTAACAATTTGTGGGGTGTTAAAAGGGAGCATTGTCTTTATCTTGTACATTAGATCTTATAGCCAGACTCTATAAAATTTATGAGAGACATCTAAAAATATGGCAGTACAGTAGTCTCGTTTTTCGAACGCGTTCCGAATTTCTGATGGTATCCAGTTGAACTGCTTAATCGTTTCTTGTTTTTTGCGAAACCCAAATCAATGTGACGGAATTCTTTTTGGATTCATAAGTAAGTATGTGTTTATCCGATTCAATACCCATTTTTAAAAGAGTTTAGATAAGCAAGAAAGTAGGCTTATAGGTCTATACGACGTTGGGATTGTGTGGTTTTTTCCCTGCGATGCTATCATTATTTCCATTGATTTTTTTCATTTCACTGTAAAATGGCCAAGTTTTGCGATGGCATTAAAAAGTTGGGTGATAGTGGAAACGGCGCAATATGGGAGATCATTAATAATCATTTTGGGAGTTATGAGGTCGCAGCCCGGGAATTTTTTCGGATTCACTTGATTTTTGATAATGTTAGCAATTTCGTTTGGGCGGAATTCAATTGGCTTATGCTAAAGCTGAGGCTTATAAGGTATAGTCGACAAAGTAACCGCATTAGTGGCAGGATTTGGTTGGAAGACGTTTTTAAGATGGGTGACAAATGTGCTGGGTCTGTCTGTATCGATGCGCGCCCAGCCGCCGTAGATTTGTCTTCTTTTGGTTGCAATATGTAATCGTAATTTGGGGTGAGGACTTAGCTCGATGTGTGTGCTAACATACTTGCTGTACTTAACCTGGTTGGTTTTCTGTTAGGTAAATTTTAATGATTGTTCCAATGTTCCTGGATGTCGGAGTAGAAGAAGCAGTATATATATTATTATATTATATATTGGGGATGTTTTTGGGAATCGCAAAGTCTATTAGGTTGGGTAGTTTCTTTGGGTCTGCCGGCCAGTATATTCGATTGCCAAGAGAAACGTAGAGCTTGTTCTTGGCTTTGATGATTGCGTTATAGAGCTGCTTTCTTTTGGAGTCACGAGATCCCCAGTATTTGTGCTTGGCATTTTAGTCTCCTGCTGCTCTGAAGTGATCTCCTAGTGAGTTCAGAGCAGCAGAAGAGCAGGAACTGATCTCCTACTGAGTAAAAAACTGCTTAAATCATCTTCAGCTATTGTGAAGCGGGGTATGCAGTATACGGCGCTAATGTAAGTTTGTTGCCAGCTTTTAGTTTTATATTTATAGACATGTTATGATAGTGGTGCTTAATATGGCTTCTGAGTAGAAATCCAGTCCCACCATGTGCTTTACCATCAGGATGATTTGTCCCATAGAATATATAGCATCGTAGTTACAAAATGTATTTTTTTGTAGGGTGTGCTTCTGAAAGCAGCATTGCATCGATATGATTGTCGAGTAGGAATTGAGCTAACTCAAGTTTATGCTGTGAAACGACGTTAGCGTTCCCTAGCGAAGTCATGATTTTGATTAATTTGAAACCAGCATTTGAAACAGTAGATTTTGGTTTCGCATTAGATCTTTCATAGTTGTGCACATAAACGACATAAATTCTGAAAGGCTTTGTTTTAAGCAGCAGACTGTCTCAGCGCTATATCCCTTCTCTTGTTGCGCATTTTTTTCTCTTCAGTTTACAAAATGATTAAAATTCAATGCTAATATATTGTCTTCCATTGTCTGTATCTATTTTTCTCATATAGCTAAATCTACTAAAAATTTCTTTCATAGCTTCAAGACTTGAATTGTTTAAAATGCTTTTCAGAAATTTATATTCCATATACCTTAAATAATTATTAATTAAAACTAAACGGTTTTCGTTGTTTGGTAGGGGCCCATCAAATCAGTAGAGATAAATACCCATGGCCCCTCTGGAAACAAAGTTCGTTGCATCGGTATGGGCCCCACAAGTTGAGATTCAATGATACAATGCTTACAGTGTTTTATAAATTGCTCAACACCCCGGTTTATCTGTGGCGACCAGGCTTTTGATCGTAACCGGCGCATCATAGCCGACGCACCGGGGAGAAACACCTGTCAATTCTTTCTGGAGGTTCAGAAGATGAACTTCAATGGCTTATGATTCGTTATTTATTGCAAATCCAAACCGGCGGGATCAAAATAAAACTTTTCTACTGCCCATACCAGTGCTACCTTTTGCTTTTCTATGTCAGTTAAACTTCAACTGGCAAATGATATTATTCGCGGGTTATTCTCATCAAGAATTGCAGCAATCCGAGCCACTTGGCTTGCATCTGCCACGAGGTGTGTCTTGTGTTTCGGGTCAAAGTACTTCAAGTTAGGGATTTTCGCCAAACACGATTTAAGCTTGTCGAACGCTTCTTTTTGCCCAACGCCCCATGTGTTTTTGAGCAGACGTCTTAATGGATCAGTTTTATCCGTCAGTTCTGGGATGATTTTTGCCGTTAAAGGGAGAACGAAATGACGTGATAATCTTGATTTTCTCTTCTTAAATCCTTTGACTCGACAATATATGCCCAAGAAAACGAAAAATGAAAAATACAAGTTGGCATCTTTAAGCTTTGTCATAAACGCATCACAAGTTGGCAGCGGAAAAATATCTCTTAGAATGGCTTTAATTGCCATGCGCATGTCCAAGCATAATCTGACGTCGCCATTTTCGTTAAACTTAATAGCAGTCTCTCGGCCAAGCAACGACTGTTTTTCTTTTTCTATGACGGAAAAGAATACAATTCTCTCAGCGTTTCCGTCTACTAAAATTGGCCCCTCGAATACCCAAATTACATTGAGAATTTGGTCTTAAGCGTAGGCCTTAAACTGATGCTGTGAGTTGGGCCGAACATTAAAAATAGTTTCTTAATTTTGTTGCAAAAGGCCTAGTCAGCTTGACAGATGAGGCTATGTCGGGACCCCGAATCGATAATTAATAGCACATCCGCTCCTCCGATTCTGCATGTGTTCCATTTCGCTTCACTTAATTTTGATTGTCGGGCTGGACAGCTTTTATTCTTATGGCCAGAGTGACCACATCTACAGCATTCGTGATTTTGGTTTCAAGATGAGATTTTGTTGACTGGTTCCGGGATCGATATCCCCATCGTTGTAGAATCTTTTTTAATCTCCTCATCCACTTGACAAGATTCAATAACTTCATCCAGAAGATTTATTTTTTCAGTAGCATTCTTTTTAGATCCAAAAACGACCACGAATCGATTATTTTATTTTTTAAGCAGATCTCCTCAATATCTTCTTTTATTGAACCGAATTTACTTCTTTTGTGCTATTATATTGTGATATTACTATTTTGTGCCTCCCGCGGTTTCCACGGTTTCGACTAGCACTCTCAGCCCAACAGCAGCTAGGACGACAGCAATAAATTTCCCATTTCCTGGACTCCGGAGCAGACAAAGGAGATCCAAAAACTATGGCAGTGATGATACCGACCAAGGAAGGATTGAAATTGAAACTTATCAAAAAGAGAGCCATGTGGGAGACTGCGCCTATGGAAAACAGTTACTGGGGAGAGAGAGAGAGAGAGAGAGCGCAACTGTCTCTCACTAAGCTTCAATCTCTACTCTGCATACTGATGATGGAAGATCTATTTTTTCATAAAGCTACATCTCTTAACTATTGAAAAATGCAGAAATTTTAATATCGGTTTATTAAAATGCGTGCAGGAATTTTTAAGCGCAAACAAGTAAAACAAAAAACGGTCAGATTTTGAGGGTGTTAGAAATATTTCGCACACAGTTTTGGGTTATTTTCGACCTGATTAACAATTCTTACGACGTCATTTAAGAGTGCAGAATCACTGTTGCACTGTGTTAGTATTAAATTTGAATCATTACATATGCTATAAAAATATTCTAAATTTCTTAGCAATCGTGTGAAAAATTGCAAAATTTGAAAACTAAAATATAAGTAACATTTATCAAACCATTTTTAAAAATAGATTCATTTAACGTTGAAAAAATTAAAAATAACTTTGTTAATTGAAACAAGAAAGCCTTGCAGTTATGTGGCAGCTAATATTTTTAGGTGTATGCCGGATATTAAATAAATTTCCTAATAAAAATGTTGGAACAGCCCCAAGCTTCTTTAAAAGACACTATATATAGATGAGTAATCAACAATTTTTTGTATGTGCGTTCGATCTGAATGAGTGATTTACCAAATGAAAGATATTGTTTACATTAGAAAAATTGTATCAAAATATTACCACAATTTGTTTGGCTTGGAGAAATTTTTGTGAATATAAAACACTTTTGATTCACCAAATTGGATATAGTTGTATTGTAGTTTTTAATAGGCAGGATGTTGGCCTTAATCGGATATGAACGATAATGTGTTGTCAATGCCGAGAAACATGAGTCAACGAAAAGAATCGATGACCTCGCAAGTGACAGCAATTTTAAAACTGCAAAATGAAATGTCCGAGCTGAAGAATATGGTGGCGCAGTTGGTGACCATGCAGAGGGCAAATTCAGATTATGGGGTTAATAGGCAGCAAAGCACAGAGTAAATAGGAGGAATATCACATGATGGAATATCACGCAAACACCAGAGTTTGATCCAGAAAACGAGAACGCTATTAGGGGAACAGTTCATCGATCGTGTCAACAAAGTGGTTGATGCGTATCGGTGGGTCGAAAGGTTTTTATTAGGTGTGACCAAAAATGCTCCCCAACCGGGCTCCCTCACCAACTCCGTCCGTGTCGCTTACTCCTTCATCCCAACGTGGATGGGGACCTGAACTTGGAGCTTTTCTCGTCTGTCTCGTTCACCAATATCGCACTAATAACACATGATTATTGCAGCTGGAGCGGAGTGCAGGGATTTTTATGGAGGGGTTTTTTTTTTTTAATTTGAAATTTTTTTATAACAACTTATACTATACTTACACTTTATAACTATAACTCCTAAGTTACCAAATCGCCAAGGTATCACCAAGTTAATAAATTTTTTTGAGCTAGGTCGGGGAGAGGTTAGGTTTACTTCGGCGTCACATATTCACACCTAACCCTCTAGCAAAGACTTGCTTTCAATGCTGACTTAAAGAACTTTTTTTTTAACGACACTGAAGTCTCCTTGCGCCGAGGACCTTCCGGCAGCCGCACCATGGGTCTCTTTACTCCGGAATTCCGTTGCGAGTTCGATGACTGTGGACCGCTGACTGATCTGGTCCCGGAGCTTTGCCTCTTTCACCTAGGTATTCTGCACTTGGGAGCGATGCTGTTGCAGGCCTAGCCAAAAAAATATACGCGTACTTAGAAACCTCCTCTCTATATTAACTATTATTCCCACAAACGCTTACCTTCGAAGTCAGTGCCAACTGACTGAGTACAAAATCTTCAAACTTTATCTGCATCACACTTTTCTATAAATTTAAGTTTTTCAACTATAAACTGCACAGACAAAGGAGATCCAAAAACTATGGCAGTGATGATACCGACCAAGGAAGGATTGAAATTGAAACTTATCAAAAAGAGAGCCATGTGGGAGACTGCGCCTATGGAAAACAGTTACTGGGAGAGAGAGAGAGAGAGAGAGCGCAACTGTCTCTCACTAAGCTTCAATCTCTACTCTGCATACTGATGATGGAAGATCTATTTTTTCATAAAGCTACATCTCTTAACTATTGAAAAATGCAGAAATTTTAATATCGGTTTATTAAAATGCGTGCAGGAATTTTTAAGCGCAAACAAGTAAAACAAAAAACGGTCAGATTTTGAGGGTGTTAGAAATATTTCGCACACAGTTTTGGGTTATTTTCGACCTGATTAACAATTCTTACGACGTCATTTAAGAGTGCAGAATCACTGTTGCACTGTGTTAGTATTAAATTTGAATCATTACATATGCTATAAAAATATTCTAAATTTCTTAGCAATCGTGTGAAAAATTGCAAAATTTGAAAACTAAAATATAAGTAACATTTATCAAACCATTTTTAAAAATAGATTCATTTAACGTTGAAAAAATTAAAAATAACTTTGTTAATTGAAACAAGAAAGCCTTGCAGTTATGTGGCAGCTAATATTTTTAGGTGTATGCCGGATATTAAATAAATTTCCTAATAAAAATGTTGGAACAGCCCCAAGCTTCTTTAAAAGACACTATATATAGATGAGTAATCAACAATTTTTTGTATGTGCGTTCGATCTGAATGAGTGATTTACCAAATGAAAGATATTGTTTACATTAGAAAAATTGTATCAAAATATTACCACAATTTGTTTGGCTTGGAGAAATTTTTGTGAATATAAAACACTTTTGATTCACCAAATTGGATATAGTTGTATTGTAGTTTTTAATAGGCAGGATGTTGGCCTTAATCGGATATGACCGATAATGTGTTGTCAATGCCGAGAAACATGAGTCAACGAAAAGAATCGATGACCTCGCAAGTGACAGCAATTTTAAAACTGCAAAATGAAATGTCCGAGCTGAAGAATATGGTGGCGCAGTTGGTGACCATGCAGAGGGCAAATTCAGATTATGGGGTTAATAGGCAGCAAAGCACAGAGTAAATAGGAGGAATATCACATGATGGAATATCACGCAAACACCAGAGTTTGATCCAGAAAACGAGAACGCTATTAGGGGAACAGTTCATCGATCGTGTCAACAAAGTGGTTGATGCGTATCGGTGGGTCGAAAGGTTTTTATTAGGTGTGACCAAAAATGCTCCCCAACCGGGCTCCCTCACCAACTCCGTCCGTGTCGCTTACTCCTTCATCCCAACGTGGATGGGGACCTGAACTTGGAGCTTTTCTCGTCTGTCTCGTTCACCAATATCGCACTAATAACACATGATTATTGCAGCTGGAGCGGAGTGCAGGGATTTTTATGGAGGGGTTTTTTTTTTTTTAATTTGAAATTTTTTTATAACAACTTATACTATACTTACACTTTATAACTATAACTCCTAAGTTACCAAATCGCCAAGGTATCACCAAGTTAATAAATTTTTTTGAGCTAGGTCGGGGAGAGGTTAGGTTTACTTCGGCGTCACATATTCACACCTAACCCTCTAGCAAAGACTTGCTTTCAATGCTGACTTAAAGAACTTTTTTTTTAACGACACTGAAGTCTCCTTGCGCCGAGGACCTTCCGGCAGCCGCACCATGGGTCTCTTTACTCCGGAATTCCGTTGCGAGTTCGATGACTGTGGACCGCTGACTGATCTGGTCCCGGAGCTTTGCCTCTTTCACCTAGGTATTCTGCACTTGGGAGCGATGCTGTTGCAGGCCTAGCCAAAAAAATATACGCGTACTTAGAAACCTCCTCTCTATATTAACTATTATTCCCACAAACGCTTACCTTCGAAGTCAGTGCCAACTGACTGAGTACAAAATCTTCACACTTTATCTGCATCACACTTTTCTATAAATTTAAGTTTTTCAACTATAAACTGCACAGACAAAGGAGATCCAAAAACTATGGCAGTGATGATACCGACCAAGGAAGGATTGAAATTGAAACTTATCAAAAAGAGAGCCATGTGGGAGACTGCGCCTATGGAAAACAGTTACTGGGAGAGAGAGAGAGAGAGAGAGACGCAACTGTCTCTCACTAAGCTTCAATCTCTACTCTGCATACTGATGATGGAAGATCTATTTTTTCATAAAGCTACATCTCTTAACTATTGAAAAATGCAGAAATTTTAATATCGGTTTATTAAAATGCGTGCAGGAATTTTTAAGCGCAAACAAGTAAAACAAAAAACGGTCAGATTTTGAGGGTGTTAGAAATATTTCGCACACAGTTTTGGGTTATTTTCGACCTGATTAACAATTCTTACGACGTCATTTAAGAGTGCAGAATCATTGTTGCACTGTGTTAGTATTAAATTTGAATCATTACATATGCTATAAAAATATTCTAAATTTCTTAGCAATCGTGTGAAAAATTGCAAAATTTGAAAACTAAAATATAAGTAACATTTATCAAACCATTTTTAAAAATAGATTCATTTAACGTTGAAAAAATTAAAAATAACTTTGTTAATTGAAACAAGAAAGCCTTGCAGTTATGTGGCAGCTAATATTTTTAGGTGTATGCCGGATATTAAATAAATTTCCTAATAAAAATGTTGGAACAGCCCCAAGCTTCTTTAAAAGACACTATATATAGATGAGTAATCAACAATTTTTTGTATGTGCGTTCGATCTGAATGAGTGATTTACCAAATGAAAGATATTGTTTACATTAGAAAAATTGTATCAAAACATTACCACAATTTGTTTGGCTTGGAGAAATTTTTGTGAATATAAAACACTTTTGATTCACCAAATTGGATATAGTTGTATTGTAGTTTTTAATAGGCAGGATGTTGGCCTTAATCGGATATGACCGATAATGTGTTGTCAATGCCGAGAAACATGAGTCAACGAAAAGAATCGATGACCTCGCAAGTGACAGCAATTTTAAAACTGCAAAATGAAATGTCCGAGCTGAAGAATATGGTGGCGCAGTTGGTGACCATGCAGAGGGCAAATTCAGATTATGGGGTTAATAGGCAGCAAAGCACAGAGTAAATAGGAGGAATATCACATGATGGAATATCACGCAAACACCAGAGTTTGATCCAGAAAACGAGAACGCTATTAGGGGAACAGTTCATCGATCGTGTCAACAAAGTGGTTGATGCGTATCGGTGGGTCGAAAGGTTTTTATTAGGTGTGACCAAAAATGCTCCCCAACCGGGCTCCCTCACCAACTCCGTCCGTGTCGCTTACTCCTTCATCCCAACGTGGATGGGGACCTGAACTTGGAGCTTTTCTCGTCTGTCTCGTTCACCAATATCGCACTAATAACACATGATTATTGCAGCTGGAGCGGAGTGCAGGGATTTTTATGGAGGGGTTTTTTTTTTTTTAATTTGAAATTTTTTTATAACAACTTATACTATACTTACACTTTATAACTATAACTCCTAAGTTACCAAATCGCCAAGGTATCACCAAGTTAATAAATTTTTTTGAGCTAGGTCGGGGAGAGGTTAGGTTTACTTCGGCGTCACATATTCACACCTAACCCTCTAGCAAAGACTTGCTTTCAATGCTGACTTAAAGAACTTTTTTTTTAACGACACTGAAGTCTCCTTGCGCCGAGGACCTTCCGGCAGCCGCACCATGGGTCTCTTTACTCCGGAATTCCGTTGCGAGTTCGATGACTGTGGACCGCTGACTGATCTGGTCCCGGAGCTTTGCCTCTTTCACCAAGTGCAGAATAACTTGGGAGCGATGCTGTTGCAGGCCTAGCCAAAAAAATATACGCGTACTTAGAAACCTCCTCTCTATATTAACTATTATTCCCACAAACGCTTACCTTCGAAGTCAGTGCCAACTGACTGAGTACAAAATCTTCACACTTTATCTGCATCACACTTTTCTATAAATTTAAGTTTTTCAACTATAAACTGCACAGACAAAGGAGATCCAAAAACTATGGCAGTGATGATACCGACCAAGGAAGGATTGAAATTGAAACTTATCAAAAAGAGAGCCATGTGGGAGACTGCGCCTATGGAAAACAGTTACTGGGAGAGAGAGAGAGAGAGAGAGCGCAACTGTCTCTCACTAAGCTTCAATCTCTACTCTGCATACTGATGATGGAAGATCTATTTTTTCATAAAGCTACATCTCTTAACTATTGAAAAATGCAGAAATTTTAATATCGGTTTATTAAAATGCGTGCAGGAATTTTTAAGCGCAAACAAGTAAAACAAAAAACGGTCAGATTTTGAGGGTGTTAGAAATATTTCGCACACAGTTTTGGGTTATTTTCGACCTGATTAACAATTCTTACGACGTCATTTAAGAGTGCAGAATCACTGTTGCACTGTGTTAGTATTAAATTTGAATCATTACATATGCTATAAAAATATTCTAAATTTCTTAGCAATCGTGTGAAAAATTGCAAAATTTGAAAACTAAAATATAAGTAACATTTATCAAACCATTTTTAAAAATAGATTCATTTAACGTTGAAAAAATTAAAAATAACTTTGTTAATTGAAACAAGAAAGCCTTGCAGTTATGTGGCAGCTAATATTTTTAGGTGTATGCCGGATATTAAATAAATTTCCTAATAAAAATGTTGGAACAGCCCCAAGCTTCTTTAAAAGACACTATATATAGATGAGTAATCAACAATTTTTTGTATGTGCGTTCGATCTGAATGAGTGATTTACCAAATGAAAGATATTGTTTACATTAGAAAAATTGTATCAAAATATTACCACAATTTGTTTGGCTTGGAGAAATTTTTGTGAATATAAAACACTTTTGATTCACCAAATTGGATATAGTTGTATTGTAGTTTTTAATAGGCAGGATGTTGGCCTTAATCGGATATGACCGATAATGTGTTGTCAATGCCGAGAAACATGAGTCAACGAAAAGAATCGATGACCTCGCAAGTGACAGCAATTTTAAAACTGCAAAATGAAATGTCCGAGCTGAAGAATATGGTGGCGCAGTTGGTGACCATGCAGAGGGCAAATTCAGATTATGGGGTTAATAGGCAGCAAAGCACAGAGTAAATAGGAGGAATATCACATGATGGAATATCACGCAAACACCAGAGTTTGATCCAGAAAACGAGAACGCTATTAGGGGAACAGTTCATCGATCGTGTCAACAAAGTGGTTGATGCGTATCGGTGGGTCGAAAGGTTTTTATTAGGTGTGACCAAAAATGCTCCCCAACCGGGCTCCCTCACCAACTCCGTCCGTGTCGCTTACTCCTTCATCCCAACGTGGATGGGGACCTGAACTTGGAGCTTTTCTCGTCTGTCTCGTTCACCAATATCGCACTAATAACACATGATTATTGCAGCTGGAGCGGAGTGCAGGGATTTTTATGGAGGGGTTTTTTTTTTTTAATTTGAAATTTTTTTATAACAACTTATACTATACTTACACTTTATAACTATAACTCCTAAGTTACCAAATCGCCAAGGTATCACCAAGTTAATAAATTTTTTGAGCTAGGTCGGGGAGAGGTTAGGTTTACTTCGGCGTCACATATTCACACCTAACCCTCTAGCAAAGACTTGCTTTCAATGCTGACTTAAAGAACTTTTTTTTTAACGACACTGAAGTCTCCTTGCGCCGAGGACCTTCCGGCAGCCGCACCATGGGTCTCTTTACTCCGGAATTCCGTTGCGAGTTCGATGACTGTGGACCGCTGACTGATCTGGTCCCGGAGCTTTGCCTCTTTCACCTAGGTATTCTGCACTTGGGAGCGATGCTGTTGCAGGCCTAGCCAAAAAAATATACGCGTACTTAGAAACCTCCTCTCTATATTAACTATTATTCCCACAAACGCTTACCTTCGAAGTCAGTGCCAACTGACTGAGTACAAAATCTTCACACTTTATCTGCATCACACTTTTCTATAAATTTAAGTTTTTCAACTATAAACTGCACAGACAAAGGAGATCCAAAAACTATGGCAGTGATGATACCGACCAAGGAAGGATTGAAATTGAAACTTATCAAAAAGAGAGCCATGTGGGAGACTGCGCCTATGGAAAACAGTTACTGGGAGAGAGAGAGAGAGAGAGAGAGCGCAACTGTCTCTCACTAAGCTTCAATCTCTACTCTGCATACTGATGATGGAAGATCTATTTTTTCATAAAGCTACATCTCTTAACTATTGAAAAATGCAGAAATTTTAATATCGGTTTATTAAAATGCGTGCAGGAATTTTTAAGCGCAAACAAGTAAAACAAAAAACGGTCAGATTTTGAGGGTGTTAGAAATATTTCGCACACAGTTTTGGGTTATTTTCGACCTGATTAACAATTCTTACGACGTCATTTAAGAGTGCAGAATCACTGTTGCACTGTGTTAGTATTAAATTTGAATCATTACATATGCTATAAAAATATTCTAAATTTCTTAGCAATCGTGTGAAAAATTGCAAAATTTGAAAACTAAAATATAAGTAACATTTATCAAACCATTTTTAAAAATAGATTCATTTAACGTTGAAAAAATTAAAAATAACTTTGTTAATTGAAACAAGAAAGCCTTGCAGTTATGTGGCAGCTAATATTTTTAGGTGTATGCCGGATATTAAATAAATTTCCTAATAAAAATGTTGGAACAGCCCCAAGCTTCTTTAAAAGACACTATATATAGATGAGTAATCAACAATTTTTTGTATGTGCGTTCGATCTGAATGAGTGATTTACCAAATGAAAGATATTGTTTACATTAGAAAAATTGTATCAAAACATTACCACAATTTGTTTGGCTTGGAGAAATTTTTGTGAATATAAAACACTTTTGATTCACCAAATTGGATATAGTTGTATTGTAGTTTTTAATAGGCAGGATGTTGGCCTTAATCGGATATGACCGATAATGTGTTGTCAATGCCGAGAAACATGAGTCAACGAAAAGAATCGATGACCTCGCAAGTGACAGCAATTTTAAAACTGCAAAATGAAATGTCCGAGCTGAAGAATATGGTGGCGCAGTTGGTGACCATGCAGAGGGCAAATTCAGATTATGGGGTTAATAGGCAGCAAAGCACAGAGTAAATAGGAGGAATATCACATGATGGAATATCACGCAAACACCAGAGTTTGATCCAGAAAACGAGAACGCTATTAGGGGAACAGTTCATCGATCGTGTCAACAAAGTGGTTGATGCGTATCGGTGGGTCGAAAGGTTTTTATTAGGTGTGACCAAAAATGCTCCCCAACCGGGCTCCCTCACCAACTCCGTCCGTGTCGCTTACTCCTTCATCCCAACGTGGATGGGGACCTGAACTTGGAGCTTTTCTCGTCTGTCTCGTTCACCAATATCGCACTAATAACACATGATTATTGCAGCTGGAGCGGAGTGCAGGGATTTTTATGGAGGGGTTTTTTTTTTTTTTAATTTGAAATTTTTTTATAACAACTTATACTATACTTACACTTTATAACTATAACTCCTAAGTTACCAAATCGCCAAGGTATCACCAAGTTAATAAATTTTTTTGAGCTAGGTCGGGGAGAGGTTAGGTTTACTTCGGCGTCACATATTCACACCTAACCCTCTAGCAAAGACTTGCTTTCAATGCTGACTTAAAGAACTTTTTTTTTAACGACACTGAAGTCTCCTTGCGCCGAGGACCTTCCGGCAGCCGCACCATGGGTCTCTTTACTCCGGAATTCCGTTGCGAGTTCGATGACTGTGGACCGCTGACTGATCTGGTCCCGGAGCTTTGCCTCTTTCACCTAGGTATTCTGCACTTGGGAGCGATGCTGTTGCAGGCCTAGCCAAAAAAATATACGCGTACTTAGAAACCTCCTCTCTATATTAACTATTATTCCCACAAACGCTTACCTTCGAAGTCAGTGCCAACTGACTGAGTACAAAATCTTCACACTTTATCTGCATCACACTTTTCTATAAATTTAAGTTTTTCAACTATAAACTGCACAGACAAAGGAGATCCAAAATCTATGGCAGTGATGATACCGACCAAGGAAGGATTGAAATTGAAACTTATCAAAAAGAGAGCCATGTGGGAGACTGCGCCTATGGAAAACAGTTACTGGGGGAGAGAGAGAGAGAGAGAGAGCGCAACTGTCTCTCACTAAGCTTCAATCTCTACTCTGCATACTGATGATGGAAGATCTATTTTTTCATAAAGCTACATCTCTTAACTATTGAAAAATGCAGAAATTTTAATATCGGTTTATTAAAATGCGTGCAGGAATTTTTAAGCGCAAACAAGTAAAACAAAAAACGGTCAGATTTTGAGGGTGTTAGAAATATTTCGCACACAGTTTTGGGTTATTTTCGACCTGATTAACAATTCTTACGACGTCATTTAAGAGTGCAGAATCACTGTTGCACTGTGTTAGTATTAAATTTGAATCATTACATATGCTATAAAAATATTCTAAATTTCTTAGCAATCGTGTGAAAAATTGCAAAATTTGAAAACTAAAATATAAGTAACATTTATCAAACCATTTTTAAAAATAGATTCATTTAACGTTGAAAAAATTAAAAATAACTTTGTTAATTGAAACAAGAAAGCCTTGCAGTTATGTGGCAGCTAATATTTTTTAGGTGTATGCCGGATATTAAATAAATTTCCTAATAAAAATGTTGGAACAGCCCCAAGCTTCTTTAAAAGACACTATATATAGATGAGTAATCAACAATTTTTTGTATGTGCGTTCGATCTGAATGAGTGATTTACCAAATGAAAGATATTGTTTACATTAGAAAAATTGTATCAAAATATTACCACAATTTGTTTGGCTTGGAGAAATTTTTGTGAATATAAAACACTTTTGATTCACCAAATTGGATATAGTTGTATTGTAGTTTTTAATAGGCAGGATGTTGGCCTTAATCGGATATGACCGATAATGTGTTGTCAATGCCGAGAAACATGAGTCAACGAAAAGAATCGATGACCTCGCAAGTGACAGCAATTTTAAAACTGCAAAATGAAATGTCCGAGCTGAAGAATATGGTGGCGCAGTTGGTGACCATGCAGAGGGCAAATTCAGATTATGGGGTTAATAGGCAGCAAAGCACAGAGTAAATAGGAGGAATATCACATGATGGAATATCACGCAAACACCAGAGTTTGATCCAGAAAACGAGAACGCTATTAGGGGAACAGTTCATCGATCGTGTCAACAAAGTGGTTGATGCGTATCGGTGGGTCGAAAGGTTTTTATTAGGTGTGACCAAAAATGCTCCCCAACCGGGCTCCCTCACCAACTCCGTCCGTGTCGCTTACTCCTTCATCCCAACGTGGATGGGGACCTGAACTTGGAGCTTTTCTCGTCTGTCTCGTTCACCAATATCGCACTAATAACACATGATTATTGCAGCTGGAGCGGAGTGCAGGGATTTTTATGGAGGGGTTTTTTTTTTTTTAATTTGAAATTTTTTTTATAACAACTTATACTATACTTACACTTTATAACTATAACTCCTAAGTTACCAAATCGCCAAGGTATCACCAAGTTAATAAATTTTTTTGAGCTAGGTCGGGGAGAGGTTAGGTTTACTTCGGCGTCACATATTCACACCTAACCCTCTAGCAAAGACTTGCTTTCAATGCTGACTTAAAGAACTTTTTTTTTAACGACACTGAAGTCTCCTTGCGCCGAGGACCTTCCGGCAGCCGCACCATGGGTCTCTTTACTCCGGAATTCCGTTGCGAGTTCGATGACTGTGGACCGCTGACTGATCTGGTCCCGGAGCTTTGCCTCTTTCACCTAGGTATTCTGCACTTGGGAGCGATGCTGTTGCAGGCCTAGCCAAAAAAATATACGCGTACTTAGAAACCTCCTCTCTATATTAACTATTATTCCCACAAACGCTTACCTTCGAAGTCAGTGCCAACTGACTGAGTACAAAATCTTCACACTTTATCTGCATCACACTTTTCTATAAATTTAAGTTTTTCAACTATAAACTGCACTGGCCTGAGCCTGACAGTCCCTAAGCTTACCCGTTTCTTCACGACTGTTTAAGAGCCAGTAACTTCAAAACCGCATAAGCAATCCATCCGATACAAGCATTTATATGTTCCTACGATGAATGGAAACTTTATGTCCGTAAGTCAAACATTTTCTAAAGACATTTTGGTGCACTTTAACGAAAAGAACGCAAAGATTATTCAGAACGGGGAGCGTATATTGCAAGGTTGGCATAAAAAATCATCACAGGAGCGACGATTGCGTCAGCGCAATAAGCATACCCATATTGAGCAATGGACAGAAGTAAAACATGTAATCAGATATTTGGCATCGACAAAAGACCTTAAATTACATTACAAAATAAGCAATGAGCCTTTAGCTGGTTACGTGGAAGCTGACTTGGAAGGCGACAAAACTGACGGAAAGTCATTCACAGGATACCTATTCTATCTAGCTGGAGGACCAATATCTTGGAAATCTAAAAACAAACACCGTAGCGTAGCTCTAAGTTGAAGCCGAATACATGGCTTCATCATCCGCATGATCTCAGTAGTATAGAAGCCGAATACATGACTTTATCATCCGCATGCAAAGAAGCGATTTCATAGAGACGACTTATTTTGGAGATCCGTTGTGGAGAATCTAAAACATCAACAGCTATGTATACTGAAAATTTAAGCGCGCAACAGTTGGTAAAGAATCCAGTACATCATTCATGATCAAAACACATAGATATCAGGGTATGACTTTGTAAGAGATATAGTTCAGGAAGGGCAGATTATTTAAAAGTATCTTTCAACCAATCGGGTGATTGCAGATATATTTACAAACAACTTTCAGAAA